>CM038146.1:201639914-201644914 GCA_021437245.1 Aegilops speltoides | reverse complement strand
AAGGAAGGGGCGCCCCTTGCCTTCCCCCTCTCCTACTCCTTCCTTCCCTCCCTCTTGATTAGGAAAAGGAGGGGAGCCTACTGGAGTAGGTTTCCTCCCAGGGCGCCTCCTCTTAGGCCGGCCCCTCCTCCCTCCCTCCTTTATATACGGGGGCACCCCATAGACACACAAGTTGATCTACGGATCGTTCCTCAGCCGTGTGCGGTGCCCCTTCCACCATATTCCACCTCGGTCATATCGTCAAGCTTAGGCGAAGCCTCGCGCCGTAGAACATCAAGATCGCCACCACGCCGTCAGGTCGACGGAACTCTCCTCGACACTCGGCTGGATCAAAGTTCGAGGGACGCCATCGAGCTGAACGTGTGCTGAACTCGGAGGCTCCATACGCTCGGTGCTTGGATCGGTCGGATCGTGAAGACGCACGACTACATCAACCGCGCAGTTAACGCTTCGCTACGGCTCACGAGGGCACGTGGACACACTCTCCCTCTCGCTGCTATATCATCACCATGATCTTGCGTGTGCGTAGGGAAATCTTTTGAAATTACTACGCTCCCCAACAATGGCATCGAGCCTAGGTTTTATGCGTTGATGTTATATGCACGAGTAGAACACAAGTGAGTTGTGGACGATATAAGTCATACCGCCTACCAGATGTCATACTTTGGTTCAGCGGTATTGTGAGATGAAGTGGCCCGGACCGACATTACGCCAGACGCTTACGCGAGACCGGTTTCACTGCTACGAGCACTCGTGCTTAAAGGTGGTCTGGCGGGTGTCTGCTCTCTCACTTTAGTTGAACCGAAAAGGCTACGCCCGGTCCTTGTGAAGGTTAAAACGGAGTCTATTTGACAAACTATCGCTGTGCTTTTGATGTGTAGGTAAGAACGGTTCTTGCTAAGCCCGTAGCAGCCACGTAAAATTTGCAACAACAAAGTAGAGGACGCCTAACTTGTTTTGCGGGGCATGTTGTGATGTGATATGGTCAAGACGTGATGCTATATTTTATTGTATGAGATGATCATGTTTTGTAACCGGTTATCGGCAATCGGTGGAGCCATATGGTTGTCGCTTATTGTACGTAAATGCAACGCTCTGTAATTGCTTTACTTTATCACTAAGCGGTAGCGATAGTCGAGAAGCAATAGATGGCGAAACGACAACGATGCTACGATGGAGATCAAGGTGTCGCTACCGGTGACGATGGTGATCATGACGGTGCTTCAAGATGTAGATCACAAGCACAAGATGATGATGGCCATATCATATCACTTATATTGATTGCATGTGATGTTTATCCTTTATGCATCTTATCTTGCTTTGATTGACAAGAGCATTTTAAGATGATCTCTCACTAAAATTATCAAGTAGTGTTCTCCCGAGTATGCACCGCTGCCAAAGTTCGTCGTGCCGAGACACCACGTGATGATCGGGTGTGATAAGCTCTACGTCCATCTACAACGGGTGCAAGCCGTTTTGCACACGCAGAATACTCAAAGTTAAACTTGACGAGCCTAGCATATGCAGATATGGCCTCGAACACGGAGACCGAAAGTTCGAAAGCGTGAATCATATAGTAGATATGATCAACATAATGATGTTCACCATTGAAAACTACTCCATATCCGTGATGATCGGTTATGGTTTAGTTGATTTGGATCACGTGATCACTTAGATGACTAGAGAGATGTACATCTAAGTGGGAGTTCTTAAGTAATATGATTAATTGAACTTAAATTTATCATGAACTTAGTACCGATAGTATCTTGCTTGTCTATGTTTGTTTGTAGATAGATGGCTCGTGTTGTTGTTCCATTGAATTTTAATGCGTTCCTTGAGAAAGCAAAGTTGAAAGATGATGGTAGCAATTACACGGATCGGGTCCGTAACTCGAGGATTATCCTCATTGCGCACGTAAGAGTTACGCCATGGAAGCACCATCGGGTGCCGTGCTCGCCGCCGATGTAACCGACGACGTTAAGAACGTCGCGCGAGCAAAGTCGATGACTAATCTATAGTTCGATGTGCCATGCTTTACGGCTTAGAACCGGGTCTTCAACGACGTTTTGAACGTCATGGAGCATATGAGATGTTCCAGGAGTTGAAGTTAATATTTCAAGCAAATGCCCGGATTGAGAGATATGAAGTCTCCAATAAGTTCTATAGCTGCAAGATGGAGGAGAATAGTTCGTCAAGGAACATATACTCGTAATGTCGGGTATAACAATCACTTGATTCAACTGGGAGTTAATCTTCCGATGATAGTGTCATTGATGAATTTTTCAATCATCGCCACCAAGCTACAAGAGCTTCGTGATGAACTATAATATGCAAGGGATGAACAAGACTATTCTCGAGCTCTTCGCGATGCTGAAAGCCGCGGAGGTAGAAATCAAGAAGGAGCATCAAGTGTTGATGGTCAACAAGACCACTAGTTTCAAGAAGAAGGGCAAAGGGAAGAAGAAGGGGAACTTCAAAAAGAACGGCAAGCAAGTTGCTGCTCAAGAGAAGAAACCCAAGTCTGGACCTAAGCCTGAAACTGAGTGCTTCTACCGCAAGCGCATCGGTCATCGGAAGCTAAACCGCCCCAAGTATTTGGCGGATAAGAAGGATGGCAAAGTAAACAAAGGTATATGTGATATACATGTTATTGATGTGTACCTAACTAGAGCTCGAGTAGCACTGGTATTTGATACCGGTTCGCTGCTAATATTTGCAACTCAAACAGGACTACGGAATAAGCGAGCATCGCCAAGGACGAGGTGACGATGCGCGTGGGAACGCTCCAAAGTCGATGTGATCGCGGTCGCACGCTACCTCTACATCTACCATCGGGATTAGTTTTAGACCTGAATAATTGTTATTTGGTGCCAGCGTTGAGCATGAACATTATATCTGGATCTTGTTTGATGCGAGACGGTTATTCATTTAAATCAGAGAATAATGGTTGTTCTATTTATATGAGTAATATCTTTTATGGTCATACACCCTTAAAGAGTGGTCTATTTTTATTGAATCTCGATAGTAATGATACACATATTCATAATGTTGAAGCCAAAAGATGCAGAGTTGATAATGATAGTGCAACTTATTTGTGGCACTGCCGTTTAGGTCATATCGGTGTAAAACGCATGAAGAAACTCCATACTGATGGACTTCTGGAATAACTTGATTATGAATCACTTGGTACTTGCGAACCGTGCCTCATGGGCAAGATGACTAAAGCACCGTTCTCCGGAACTATGGAGAGAGCAACAGATTTGTTGGAAATCATACATAAAGATGTATGTGGTCCGATGAATGTTGAGGCTCGTGGCGGATATCGTTATTTTCTCACCTTCACAGATGATTTGAGCAGATATGGGTATATCTACTTAATGAAGCACAAGTCTGAAACATTTGAAAAGTTCAAAGAATTTCAGAGTGAAGTAGAAAATCATCATAACAAGAAAATAAAGTTTCTACGATCTGATCGTGGAGGAGAATATTTGAGTTACGAGTTTGGTTTACATTTGAAACAATGCGGAATAGTTTCGCAACTCACGCCACCGAACACCACAACGAAATGGTGTGTCCGAACGTCGTAATCGTACTTTACTTGATATGGTGCGATCTATGATGTCTCTTACCGATTTACCGCTATCGTTTTGGGGTTATGCTTTAGAGACAGCCGCATTCACGTTAAATAGGGCACCATCAAAACCGCTGAGACGACACCTTATGAACTATGGTTTCGCAAGAAACCAAAGTTGTCGTTCTTAAAGTTTGGGGCTGCGATGCTTATGTGAAGAAACTTCAACCCGATAAGCTCAAACCCAAATCGGAGAAATGTGTCTTCATAGGATACCCAAAAGAGATGTTGGGTACACCTTCTATCACAGATCCAAGGCAAGACATTCGCTGTTAAGAATGGATCCTTTCTAGAGAAAGAATTTCTCTCGAAAGAAGTGAGTGGGAGGAAAGTAGAACTTGATGAGATAATCAGATCTACTCCCTTATTGAAGGTAGTTCATCACGAGAACCGGTCCCCGTGACAACTACACCAATTAGTGAGGAAGCTAATGATATTGATCATGAAACTTCAGATCAAGTTTCGCTAAACCTCGCTGGTCTATCAGAGTAAGATCCGCACTGAGTGGTACGGTAATCCTATTCGGAAGTCATGTTACTTGACCATGATGAACCTACAAACTATGAGGAAGCGATGATGAGCCCAGATTCGCAAAATGGCTAGAGGCCATGAAATCTGAGATGGGATCCATGTATGAAAACAAAGTATGGACTTTGGTCGACTTGCTCGATGATCGGCAAGCCATTGAGAATAAATGGATCTTTAAGAAGAAGATCGACGCCGATGGTAATGTTATTGTCTATAAAGCTCGACTTGTTGCGAAAGGTTTTCGACAAGTTCAAGGGGTTGACTACGATGAGACTTTCTCACCAGAAGCGATGCTTAAGTCTGTCCGAATCATGTTGGCTATTGCTGCATTTCATGATTATGAAATTTGGCAAATGGATGTCAAACCGCATTCTTGAATGGATTTCTAGAAGAAGAGTTGTATATGATGCAGCCGGAAGGTTTTGTTGATCCAAAAGGTGCCGACAAAGTGTGCAAGCTCCAACGCTCCATTTATGGACTGGTGCAAGCATCTCGGAGTTGGGATAAACGTTTTGACAAAGGTGATCAAAGATATGGTTTTATACTGACTTTTGGAGAAGCCTCAGATTTACAAGAAAGTGAGTGGGAGCTCAGAGCATTTCTAGTTTTATATGTTGATGACATATTATTAATTGGAAATGATATAGAATTTCGGATAGCATAAAGGATAATTGAATAAAAGTTTTTCAATGAAAGACCTCGTGAAGCTTACATATTGGGCATCAAGATCTATAGAGATAGATCAAGACGCTTAATAGGACTTTCACAAAGCACATACCTTGACAAAATTTTGAAAAGTTCAAATGGATCAGCAAAGAAAGGATTCTTGCCGTGCTACAAG
>CM038146.1:201624914-201629914 GCA_021437245.1 Aegilops speltoides | reverse complement strand
ACATCGTGGCCGGGCGCGAGCACCGATGGAGTCAATCCGCTTGGCAGCCGAGAAGCACACATAGCACCTGCCTGTGTTTGTGTGGATGTACAACCTTCCCCGGTTGTGCATGAAGAGGAAGTACATTCACATTAGTATGCTAATTGAAGGGCCGAAACAACCAGGAACGACATCAATCAGACCGGGCTGTCAAGGAGGAGCTAGACACGCTGTGGAAAACGCCACCAATACGTGGGACGCCGCAGAAAGAATATTTCCCTATGAGAGCCGCACCGCCACGACGGTGCACGACTATCTCGTTACGGATATCTCGCGGGGAGGTAGTCCACGGATTTTCGGATGCGTAAGGTGCATGGATGACACAACGACGCCAGCCAGATAGAGATCCCGGCTTCGAAAACCGTGTTCATGGGACATCAAGGTGGCTTCGCGACGATGACCCGTGGAGGAAACGCAAGGATCTGTTCGATGGTGAAACCGAACTCAAAACGCCTGTACGAGGAGCGGCGAGGAAATAGACAAGCTGTTGAAAAATTGGAAAGACCGCCACCGCCGAAAGATGCGAAGGCGCCAGAGCCGCTGGCCAAGGTATGGAAAACGAGGTCTTTTCGGGACTTGCCGCATCGAAGATCCACCGTGTGCCTCACAGCCTTGATGTCATGCATCACACGAAGAACGTGCGTAGAGTCCGCTTGGTACCGCTCAACATGCCGAGAGGACCAAAGATGGGCCGAAAGCAAGGGCGCATTTGAAATCAATGGGCATCAGCGTGAGCTTCACGCTAATGATGATGATGATGATGATGATGAGGCGGCAGACACGGAAAGTCGCCGAAAGGCAAAAAGGCCAAGAAGACCGAAATGACTACCTCCCGCGTGCTTCACTCTAAGTCGAGAAGATCGGCAGTTTTTCACCGCCTCCTAGGAGTAAAACTTCCTTACGGTTACGCTGGGAAGATAAGCAGATACCTAGACCCAGCCAAGCGTAAGTTCAGCGGGATGAAGTCTCACGACCGCCACGCGGCCGATGACGCAGATACTTCAGGGCCAGTAACGTGGGATCATGGACGCGCACGTCCGTGAAACGCTATTTGGCCTGCAACTTTTTCGACGCCATCTCTAAGTCGATTGGCGGAGGCAACTCGAAGGCTACAGAAGAGATTGTGGTGATACTATGCGAGCTTGAGATGTACTTCCGCCCGCATTCTTCGACGTTATGGTGCATCCGCTGGTCCATATAGTGGAGGATATCATCCAACTCGGGCCGACGCTCCGCACAAAGATGATGCCGCTCGAAAGGATGAATGGTGTCATCAAAGGATACGTCGCAACATGTCACGCCCGAGGGAAGCATAGCCAGGCTTTTCAATCAAGAGTGCATCTCCCATCGCACGAATTATCTAGGCATCGAGAACCCGCTGGTCCGCCCGTCAACAGCACCTCGGCAGCGCCGGATGGGGTCACCATGAGGGTCGCCGAAATGCATGTCGATTTCGAGGGTCGACTCGCCGACTTTGAAAGAGCAAACCTAGTCGCGCTTACAACACATAGACGTGGTTTATCCTTGGGTGGTAGAGCACAAAACCTTTATTAAGAAGACGACAATGACCGAGGCCAACAGAGGACGGACGGAGATATACTCAAAGAGCACAACTCATGTTTCACGCGTTGGTTCAAGCGAAGCTTATGTCGCACTTTTACATGAGGATTCTTCCGCGAAGAACAACTCATTATTCGCTTTGTCATGAGCGCCGAGCACAACCGATGACCTATGAGGCGCATTTATATCAACGGCTACACATTCTACACCGAGGACAAGGACATGAAGAGCGATGGTTATCGTAACTCCGGTAACGATGGAATCCTACACCGTAACGACAAGGACAGATACTACGGAAGGATCGAGGAGATCTGGGAGCCGAGCTACGCCGAGAGAAGGTCCCGACGTTCCGTGTCGATGGGCCAAAACGCTATAAAAGAATACCGTATTTCACCACCATGGTTATACCCGGTAAATCCAAGACCATGGGCGCAAACGCCACCGCGAAAAAATGAGCCATGGGTACCGGCTTCCCAAGTGGACCAATGCTTTTCATTACCGACCCGCCAAAGCCCACCGTGTTGTCGTGAGGAGAGGCAAAGGAAGATCATCGGAATGGATGGAGTAGCCAATGAGCAAGACTCGACAAGCACGGCGACCAAGATCAAACATGACGACGACGATGAAGTAGCAAAGACACACCACAAGAAGAAGCAGGACCACCCTACCTAAAGGACGTCTGCTCCACAAAAGAATTCCGCTTATAAAAAGAAGGGCAAGAAGATTGTGAACAGAGATAGCTAGCTAACACCAATTGTATTTAAATCGTAGTCTTCATTTCTCGATTGTATTTCATGCATGGGCACTTTTGATATCATGAATATTTTTAAATTTCATGGGCACTTTTGAATTCATGAGGACACTTGATCTCGATTCCTCCATCTCGATCTCGATCCCTCCATCTCAATCGCACCAGCACCTCCCCGCTAGCTCCACCCACTATTTTTATAAAAAATATTACACTGTTATAATTTAAACAAGTTTGAACATACTTAAACACAAATAAATATAAAAACAGCATTTAAAATGCAAAAAAATATTACTATTATGATTTAAACATGTTTGTACATATTTAAACACAAATAAATAAAAAAACAGCATTTAAAATGCATAAAAAATATTGGGGATCTCGAATCGAACCTCAGACCTCCCGGTGTGTGTGCTTGGTCTTGACCGGTCGGGCTAGTGGGTGGGTTCTGTTCTACATAGGGTTGGGCTGTAGATATGGCTATGAAACAAAATTCTAATGGCGCACCGAGGGGTGCGCCATTAGAATAGTCGATTTATGGTGCACCTGCTCGTGGTGTGCCATTAGAGTGCTTCTCCACCTCTTCCCTCTCGCCTCTCTCCCTCCCTCGCCAGATCCCCTGACCACTGACCTAACTTTGCCCCTCGCGCCGTCATTGCCCCTCACCGCCCAGCGCCGCCTCCCACGCCGCCCCCGAGCCGAGTGCCTCGACGTCCTCCCGCCCAAGCGCCTCCCAGCTGCCCCGCTGCGCCCGACGCGTCTCAGACGCCAGAGGACCGCCACCGCTCACGCTCGACCAAGCTGGCCTGCCCAGAGGACCGCCACCGCCGACGCCGACCAAGGCTGCCTCGGCTGCCTGAGTCGCCTCGACCTCCCAAGTGAGCACCTGAGCCGCTTCTCTTCCCTCTTTCTTTCCTTCCGATGTGTTCTAGGGTTGGGGTTGAGAAATTTGGTATTGAGAGAGACTAAAGTTCAAGATTGCCATGGTTGTTGTTTCTCTCAATGGACTATATGCATGTGTCTGCCGGACCGCCTGGTGCTTGGAGTTGGTTGAGAGCCCGAGGAAGAGTTTTGGCTTACTGTGGTTCATTCAGACTGGTCTCTTGTGTTTGTTTTGTCTTGTGAATTTGTGATTGTTTCATGTTTTCAACCAAGGAAATACTAGGTGGTTTAAGGTAGCAGTTTTGCAGGCTCGCTTTTCATGTTTCGTAACCAAGGAAATACTAGGTGGTTTAAGGTAGCAGATTTTGAGGTGCAAAGTGTGTTGTCTCGAAGTGATTGTGCAACTCAAATGAGGATTCATCATCATCACCGCCCAATTTTTGCTATTCTTGTGTTTGGAAGTCATGTATTTTTGATCGTAACTATACAAAGATTATTTAAATCGTCATCATTAAAGTAGGATGAACTTTGTTGATCACACCTACAGATCCATGGTTGTTGTCCATCGCTAAAAATCATTGTCTTGAGGTTGCCAAGGGGAAGTTGTTTCTTCCCAAACAACCTTGATGGACCTGGTCGTGAGTAGTCTGTTGTCAAGAGTGAACGCTAGCTGCTTTTTTTCGTTATGAGCTCTCAATACTTGTGTAATATGATTGCCTTTTGGGCTGTTTGAAGACATGTTGAATCGGGTTTATGTGTTATTTAGGATGAACTTCTTGCACCTTTGTTAAAGCCTCAAATATATTGCTGTCTGTTACTTTTATGTATACATATTGTTGGTCCATTTCATCCATGATGTCTTTTGGGCTGTTTGAAGACTCATTATGTAGGTTGAATATTTCTTGCAATCGCTATTAAAGATGTTACAAATACATTTTGTGTCCACATTGTTTTTGTATGTAATTAAAATGTCAAATACACAACACTAGTCATGACAATCTGTAACTTGCTTAATTAGGATGAATTTTTGTTCTTCATTATAGTGTATACTGCATTGCATAGATTTCTTTTACTGCTGCATTGAGGTTCATCTTGTCTTGAAGCAAACAAATTAGCATTGGAGGCTCATCTTTGAGGCTTATATTTATTACATATCGTAATCTTGCAAACAAATCTGTGAAAGACTTGTAAAGTTGTTGGGTTTTGTCTCCCACCATTGTGTCGTGATGAATTTGCAGTACCCCGAGAGGTTTTTGAGTTTGCGGAATGTCGATTAACTTCCGTTCCGCAAAATCGGGTATTTATATGTCCTATTTTCAGCAAAGGTCATGCTGAAGTTTTCCGTGAATTTTAGCATGACTTTGCTAAAAATAGGACATATGGGTACTTATGACTAATGCATGGGCCGGGCTATCTTAGTACTTAGTTAAGTAGGATCAATCGCCCGCCATTCTTGTCTGCATTAAATCATAGGTGGCAATAGAGCCAAGTGATTAGGCCCAACTTAGAATTATCCTTAGCATCGATAAACCCTAGATGATAAACCCAACATAGGTGGCAATAGAGCCAAGTGATTAGGCCCAACCCTAAATCATGAGACCATGATCTTGTTCCTTGACAACAACCATCTTTTGACCAAACTTTTTTCCTATTTAGAGAGAAACATGGCCCACAACGATGAGGCCGGTGGTTCGGCGGCAAGCACCGGGAGATGTCCCAAGAGTTGGAGGAACAACAACCTCACCGCTATGATGACGCCCTGAAGACACCG
>CM038146.1:201148115-201624814 GCA_021437245.1 Aegilops speltoides | reverse complement strand
GGATGGTAACAAGGGCGAGGACACAATGTTTTACCAGGTTCGGGCCCTCTCGATGAAGGTAAAACCCTACGTCTGCTTGATTAATATTGATGATATGGGTAGTACAAGAGTAGATCTACCACGAGATCAAGGAGGCTAAACCTAGAAGCTAGCCTATGGTATGATTCTTTGAGATGTGTGTGTCCTCGGACTAAGGCCCTCGGTTTATATAGACACGGAGGCTAGGGTTACTAGTCGGTTACAATGGTAGGAGATCTACATATTACGTATTGCCAAGCTTGCCTTCCATGCCAAGAAAGTACCTTGGGACACGGGCGGAGTCTTCAATCTTCTATCTTACGTAGTCTTGGAGTCCGGCGGACATTGATAGTCCGGTGTCGGACACCCCTAGTCGAGACTCCTCGGTAGCCCTGAACCGGTCTTCAATGGCGATAAGTCCGGCGTGCATAATGTTCGGCATTGCAAGGCGGGTTCCTCCTTGAATATTCGGAGAAGATAATGAACACGGGATAGTGTCGGCTCTGCAAAATAAATTCCACATTCCACCGTAGAGAATAAAATATACACTTAGCTCAATCTGGCGGCGTATTATCGGCGTGACATCACACAGCCAAGCCCTCGTTTGAATCGTTTTCACTATTCCACCTCGGCACGTTTAGCGAAATGTTTCCTTAGCACGTCTTGTCGAGCGAGATCGTGTTCCCCTTATTCGGGATCCTCATCAATCGTGCGTGGGTATCCCAACGCGCCATTGATGGTGGCGTTTGGGAGATAAGCGAGTTTTACCGGGCGGTGAGGGCGCATAGTTTTGTCGCCTATATATAAGGGATAAGTTTACCTTCTCACCTCGCCTTCTTCCTCCTTTGCTCATCCATCCTGCGAACTCAAGCTCCACGCCCAAGCTCGCGCATCTTGCCTCGACCTTTCTCCGAATATGTCGGGCGGGAGGTAAATGGTTGGCCTCCACGCTAAGGAGGAGGACATCACCAAGCTTCTGTGACGCGGATACCTTTCGGGGATATTGCGCGAGGCAGCTCATCCCTACCCGAGCCTCATGAGAGGTCGTCTTCCTCCCCACTTCCTCCATGGATTGGGCTTTCCGCTCCATCCATTTGTCAGGGGCTCATGTTTTACTACGGCCGGATTTCCACGATCTGGCGAACTTCATCCTCAACATCTTGGCGTTTATGTAAATCGTCTGCGAGCCTTTCTCGCATCCAGGCCCCACTTGACTGTGGCTCAAGACCTTCAACGTCAAGCGAAGGTTGTGAAGGGGCATAAGCGGAATCGGGCGCCATGTTGAGGCAAGCTGCCCAGCGTCCCTTAGCTAGAAGGACCTTCGTGGACTCCGTCAAGGGGTGGCAATCGGGGTGGTTCTACATCACCGAGCCGCACAAGCCTACATGGGGCGGCCCAATTTAGATCTGGAATCCCCACAGCTCACCTCCGGAAAGAAGGGCTTGCGGTGGGCGTCCGGTGGAGGTGCGGGACTCGAGCCTGCATCAAGAAGATGGTGAGCAATAGGCTCCGGCTCGTCGATGTGGTCAAGTCATGCTCCTCGTGATTCTCCCATGCCAAACGGGCATTCAATTTGTGGGAGTTTAATCCGGAACAGCACGGCGTTGGCGGGCTCTTCAATACAACACCGAAGGTGCACGGAGGTCTTTGTTCAAGGCGTCAAAGCCCCGCATCCGTGGCGAAGACCGGATTCAGCTCTCGATCTCCGTGACGAGGTAAGTGATTCAACAATTACGGGACACTTGTGGCAATTAGATTGACTCTAGTGAGGTTTTAATCTGCCTCTTCCTTTGGCAGGAATGGATGGAGAAGGCCAAGCTGCTCATCGGCCCGGCTCCCATGCGGAAGAACGGTGGATGCCCGCTTAGCGGCTGCAAGGTCCGGCACCGCCGTGGTGCTTGGAGAAAACCAGAAGGTGGCACGGGGACTCGAAAGAGTTCCGTGTCGAGCGTCGACGGCGACAAGGACTCCTCCCGAAGGCGAGGAGGAGGAGTACTCTCTCCGGAGGAGGAGAGAAGAGAAGGCTTCCCCAATCGGGCGGCGAAGGGTCAAGAGGGAGAACTATCCCCGGACAGTTCGCCAACATCGGCGTTGGCGAGGATGAATAACCTCAAGGGCGAGCGTCCGGCGGATCGTAAAGTATTCGAGATCATTTATATGCCGTACCTTTCATGTCACGAAGTATCCTTCTAACGCCGCATTCGTCGTAGTCCGGCGGGATGATCTTCCGACTTCGATGGCGGTGCTGGCCTCGTCGGAGTAAATTCCGTCGACCGCCTCTACCCTGCGCGCGAGGGCGCGAGGTGGGATCCCAGAGGACCCATCGGGAGGAGCTCGAGGCGTCGTTAAGCGACCTCCGGATTTTGTGCGGACTCTAGCCGAACCGGAGTGGTTCGAGTCGCAAGCGCCTCGAAGAAGGGGGACGAAATCCGCGCCTCTGTCCAACCAGGCGCGGATAAAGTTGGGCGCTTAAAGGCGCTTCCATCGAGGAAGAACATCACACTCTCATGAGTGCGGTGATTGAGAAGGTCCGGCTCGCCAAGAGCGGGCTGACCAGCTTCTGACGACCTTCTAACAGGCTTTGAGGTAGAGTTAAAATAATGTAATGTAATGCCACATAGGCAGTAGCCCCTCATGCTTAGTTGATTGTTGGAAGGAAAAGCCGGACTAAGGATCTAACAAGATAAGGCGAGGGTTGCTAAATATATGTCAATATGGGTTTGCGGCTGCTTTGTTGACCTCTGCCGCGTGCTGGCGGAGGTCGAGTCTGAAGAGGACCTTGGCGGTCGGAGCAAGAGCTCGGCCATGCCAAGAGGCAGCTCGAGGAAAAGAAGGTGAATAACACGCTTTGAATAAGTACCTTCTGAGAAAAGGATTTTGGTTGAAAATAAGATTAACAAGGATAATATGTGTATTGCGGGGCCACTAACGGTGGCATCCACGAAGGATGCCGTGTCCGTGGCCGATCATAATCTTGACCGCAACGCTGGCGAAAAAACAAAGCGGCCTGGTGGCGAAAGTTCGGCAAGAGCTCCGGGCTCTCATGGAAAAGCATGAGAGTTTGGGCGTGACTCAATACTCGAGTCGAGCTTGCCTCGTCTCGAAAGTGCAAGATCCGCCAAGGCCGAGGCCGAAGGCCCTTCAAGAGGTCGAGGACATGAAGAAGATAGCTGTGGGTAAGGCATTTTTCATGCAAGCGGGCATGTTAATGTGAATTACGGATACTTACCGAATTCGAGCTCTCGAGCGTTTGCGATCTGCCGCGTAGTCGCTCGATGCCGCCGCATTCTATCGTGGCGAGGAGGGAGCTCGACGGAGAAGGTCTTCGGTCTCGGTATCTTGAGGCCGGCCATCCGTGCCCCCAAGCGACCGGTGAAGCGGTGGTCGAACTCCTAAGGTAGATGAGGAGGCCATGAAGGGTCTCATAGTCCGTGTGGCAGGAGAGGCCATGCCGGAAGCTACTTTGGCCTAGTCGCGGCGTGATGAATGCATGCCCTAGGCTGGATATAATCAAGCGCTCACTTTGCATTGAAGGTGCTCGTCGGGCCCTTGCCCGCATAAAGGTGCAATGGGGCAACTGGATCTTGAGAAGCTTCTCACGGATCCGCCGCCGTCGGGCAAGGAGCATCGTCGCCGGAGTGGTATTATAAGGTTGTCTGAAGGGAGCTGCGATATTGCGGATGAGTGCTCCCGAAATGTAATCTTTAGTGAACTTCTGTGTATTTATCTGGCTGAAAACTTCGTTTATATCGCCATTAGAACGCTTGTTTAATTTAAAATATTACCTTACGTGTGGCCGTTTGTAAAATCGAGAGATGGCAAGTCGTTGGCTTGCCCCCAAGCCACGAGTCTTTGGGGTGTTCGTGATAAACTTGAGCACTCTTGTTCCCATTATTGGGTCCATCTAGGAGGCGCTCAACACGACGAACAAGGCAACCGGACTTATAATGCTTGAACACTCTCACTTAGCCATAGAATTCTATAATTTTAAATTTGGTGAAGCCCTGGTATTCGAAGACCGAATCGGCGCTATCCACGTCGTCGGACATCATCAAACTTCGCTCGAGCGGCATGAGTCTTTAAGGACCGAAAGAACCTCTCGAGCAGACGTCTCGCCTTATCATGCCGGTCGGTTTAGCTTTCTCCGAGGCGTTAACCGGCTCAACCGGGCGCAATCGCAGATGGTTCTCCAGTGCTACCTTAGCCGGAGAATGGAGCGTAAGGCACCAAAACATGGGAGCCGGCAAGCCCAACTATTGACCCAAGACATGATTGAGCCGATTCATATAATGCTATAAGTTGGGTGCCGCACTTGTGAAAGTGTTCGGACTTAGTCATACCATAATGTGGGAACGAAGCCCTGGCATATTTGGCCGTACCAAAATATCTGGGTGCAAGATGTCATATAATGAACATATATATAAAAGATAATGTACTTGCAAAAAGAAGTGCTGCATTATTTATGAAAGAAGGTCGCTAATAAAGCGGTGATACAAATAGTCTTGATAAGCAAGGGATTTGGACTAAATAGACATGTCCCCTCCGAGGATGAGCTGCAGACTTGGTGTATGTAATTGAATTTAATGCTCGTAATTGAGACCACTGAATATTGCCTGGCCTCCTTTAGTCCCTGTGTTTGCGTCATGAGTTGGCAAGTCTGCCGTCGAGCAGGCTTCGACTAACGAGTCTGTATACATAAAAGAAGAAAGGATAAAAATAAAACCAAGGGCGCTGCGTGAGCCCGGTGTGGTTGAGCCGTACTCTTGGTCCCTTGTGATCGAGCCCTTCCTTGCGCCCATGGTATCTCCAAAGCGTAATGATGTCGCGAGTGTTAATCTTGTGATCATGCGCGGCGAGGGTTGGGGCCGCATTACTCTGGCGATGCTCTGATCGTGCGGTGGTCTTGGTTAGTATCGCTTAGCGCCTTTGATGTATCCGGCTTTTTAGCTGCGGACTTAGGAATGCCGTAAAGGCTACTCGTAATATTGCGCGAGGCAGCTCATCCCTACCCCGAGCCTCATGAGAGGTCGTCTTCCTCCCCACTTCCTCCATGGATGGGCTTTCCGCTCCATCCATTTGTCAGGGGCTCATGTTTTACTACGGCCTGGATTTCCACGATCTGGCGCGAACTTCATCCTCAACATCTTGGCGTTTATCGTCGTCTGCGAGGCCTTTTCGCATCCAGCCCCACTTGACTGTGGCTCAAGACCTTCAACGTCAAGCGAAGGTTGTGAAGGGGCATAAGCGGAATGCGGGCGCCATGTTGGGCAAGCTGCCCAGCGTCCCTTAGCTAGAAGGACCTTCGTGGACTCCGTCAAGGGGTGGCAATCGGGGTGGTTCTACATCACCGAGCCGCACAAGCCTACATGGCGGCGGCCCAATTTAGATCTGGAATCCCCACAGCTCACCTCACGGAAAGAGAAGGGCTTGCGGTGGGGCGTCCGGTGGAGGTGCGGGACTCGAGCCTGCATCAAGAAGATGGTGAGCAATAGGCTCCGGCTCGTCGATGTGGTCCAAGTCATGCTCCTCCGTGATTCTCCCATGCCAAACGGGCATTCAATTTGTGGGAGTTTAATCCGGAACAGCACCGGGCGTTGGCGGGCTCTTCAATACAACACACGAAGGTGCACGGAGGTCTTTGTTCAAGGCGTCAAAGCCCCGCATCCGTGGCGAAGACCGCGGATTCAGCTCGCGATCTCCGCCCGACGAGGTAAGTGATTCAACCAATTACGGGACACTTGTGGCAATTAGATTGACTCTAGTGAGGTTTTAATCTGCCTCTTCCTTTGTGAGAATGGATGGAGAAGGCCAAGCTGCTCATCGGCCCGGCTCCCATGCCGAAGAACGGTGGATGCCCGCTTAGCGGGGCTGCAAGGTCCGGCACCGCCGCGTGGTGCTTGAGAAGAAGGCCAAGAAGGTGGTACGGGGACTCGAAAGAGTTCCGTGTCGAGCGTCTGACGGCGACAAGGACTCCTCCCGAAGGCGAGGAGGAGGAGTACTCTCTCCGGAGGAGGAGAGAAGAAGGAAGGCTTCCCCAATCGGGCGGCGAAGGGTCAAGAGGGGAGAACTATCCCCGGACAGTTTCGCCAACATCGGCGTTGGCGAGGATGAATAACCTCAAGGGCGAGCGTCCGGCGGATCGTAAAGTATTCGAGATCATTTATATGCCGTACCTTTCATGTCACGAAGTATCCTTCTAACGCCGCATTCGTCCGTAGTCGGCCAGGATGATCTTCCGACTTCGATGGCGGGTCGCTGGCCTCGTCGGAGTAAATTCCGTCGACCGCCTCTACCCCAGCGCCACGACGAGGACGCCGAGGTGGGATCCCAGAGGACCCATCGGGAGGAGGCTCGAGGCGTCGTTAAGCGACCTCCGGATTTTGTGCGGACTCTACGCCGGAACCGGAGTGGTTCAGAGTCCGCAAGCGCCCTTCGAAGAAGGGCAGGACGAAAATGCGGCTGGCCTCTGTCCAACCGAGGCGCGGATAAACTGTTGGGCGCTTAAAGGCGCTTCCATCGAGGAAGAACATCACACTCTCATGAGTGCGGTGATTGAGAAGGTCCAGCTCGCCAAGAGCGGGCTGACCGAAGCCTGCAGCAGCCTTCTAACAGGCTTTGAGGTAAGAAGTTAAAATAATGTAATGTAATGCCACATAGACAGTAGCCCCTCATGCTTAGTTCGGTGTTCGGAAGGAAAAGCCGGACTAAGGATCTAACAAGATAGGCGCAGGGTTGCTAAATATATGTCAATATGGGTTTGCAGGCTGCATTGTTGACCTCTGCCGCGTGCTTGGCGGAGGTCGAGTCTTGAAGGACCTTGGCGGTCGGAGCAAGAGCTCGGCCATGCCAAGAGGCAGCTCGAGGAAAAAGAAGGTGAATAACACCGCTTTGAATAAGTACCTTCTGAGAAAAGGATTTTGGTTGAAAATAAGATTAACAAGGATAATATGTGTATTGCGGGGCCACTAACGGTGGCATCCACGAAGGATGCCGTGTCCGTGGCCGATCATAATCTTGACCCTGAACGGCTGGCGAGAAAAACAAAAGCGGCTTTGGTGGCGAAAGTTCGGCAAGAGCTCCGGGCTCTCATGGAAAAGCATGAGAGTTTGGGCGTGACTCAATACTCGAGTCGAGCTTGCCTCGTCTCTCGAAAGTGCCAAATCCGCCAAGGCGAGGCCGGAAGGCCCTTCAAGAGGTCGAGGACATGAAGAAGATAGCTGTGGGTAAGGCATTTTTCATGCAAGCGGGCATGTTAATGTGAATTACGGATACTTACCGAATTCGGAGCTCTCGAGGCGTTTGCGGATCTGCCGCGTAGTCGCGTCGATGCCGCCGCATTCTATCGTGGCGAGGAGGGAGCTCGGCGGAGAAGGTCTTCGGTCTCGGTATCTTTGAGGCCGGCCATCCAGTGCCCCCAAGCGACCGGTGAAGCGGTGGTCGAACTCCTAAGGTAGATGAGGAGGCCATGAAGGGTCTCATAGTCCGGCTGTGGCCTGGAGAGGCCATGCCCGGAAGCTACTTTGGCCTAGTGCGGCGGCTGATGAATGCATGCCCTAGGCTGGATATAATCAAGCGCTCCGCCTGCATTGAAGGTGCTCGTCGGGCCCTTGCCCGCATAAAGGTGCAATGGGGCAAACTGGATGCTGAGAAGCTTCTCACGGATCCGCCGCCGTCGGGCAAGGAGCATCGTACGCCGGAGTGGTATTATAAGGTTGTCCTGAAGGGAGCCTGCGATATTGCAGATGAGTGCTCCCGAAATGTAATCTTTGAGTGAACTTCATTGTGTATTTATCTGGGCGCTGAAAACTTCGTTTATATCGCCATTGCAACGCTTGTTTAATTTAAAATATTACCTTACGTGTGGCCGTTTGTAAAATCGAGAGATGGCAAGTCGTTGGCTTGAGCCCCCAAGCCACAGTCTTTGGGGTGTTCGATGATAAACTTGAGCACTCTTGTTCCCATTATTGGGTCCATCTAGGAGGCGCTCAACACGACGAACAAGGCAACCGGACTTATAATGCTTGAACACTCTCCTTAGCCATAGAATTCTATAATTTTAAATTTGGTGAAGCCCCGGTATTCGAAGACCGAATCAAGGCGCTATCACGCCTTCGTCGGACATCATCAAAACTTCGCTCAAGCGGCATGAGTCTTTAAGGACCGAAAGAACCTCTCGAACAGCGACCGGTCTCGCCTTATCATGCCGGTCGGTTTAGCTTTCCTCGAGGCGTTAACCCGGCTCACCGGGCGCAATCGCGATGGTTCTCCAGTGCTACCTTAGCCGCGAGAATGGAGCGTAAGGCACCAAAACATGGGGCCAGGCAAACCCAACTATTGACCCAAGACATGATTGGAGCCGATTCATATAATGCTATAAGTTGAGGTGCCGCACTTGTGAAAGTGTTCGGACTTAGTCATACCATAATGTGGGGAACGAAGCCCTGGCATATTTGGCGTACCAAAATATCTGGTGCAAGATGTCATATAATGAACATATATATAAAAGATAATGTACTTGCAAAAAGAAGTGCTGCATTATTTATGAAAGAAGGTGCGCTAATAAAGCGGTGATACAAATAGTCTTGATAAGCAAGGGATTTGGACTAAATAGACATGTCCCCCTCGGGGATGAGCTGCAGACTTGGTGTATGTAATTGAATTTAATGCTCGTAATTGAGACCACTGAATATTCGCATGCGGCCTCCTTTAGTCCACATTTGTTTTGCGTCATGAGTTCGGCAAGTCGCCGTCGAGCAGGCTTCGACTAACCGAGTCCTGTATACATAAAAGAAGAAAGGATAAAAATAAAACCAAGGGGGGCGCTCGCGTGAGCCCCTGGTGTGGTTGAGCCGTACTCTTGGTCCCTTGTGATCGAGCCCTTCCCTTGCGCCCATGGTATCTCCAAAGCGTAATGATGTCTGGAGTGTTAATCTTGTGATCATGCGCAGGCGAGGTTGGGGCCGCATTACTCTGGCGATGCTCTGATCGTGCGGTGGTCTTGGTTAGTATCGCTTCAGCGCTTTGATGTATCCGGCTTTTTAGCTGCGGACTTAGGAATTGCCGTAAAGGCTACTCATACTTACGCACGCAAGAGCGTTGTATGTTCCTCCGTTCGGAGGGCGTTCGTATTCCCATTGACCGTAATGACTCCACGAGGGCTGGCATCTTGAGCTTTAGGTATGCGTGTCTGCGGCACCGCGTTGAATTTTGCAAGCAGCGGTTCGTCCGAAGCGAGGGCATGATAGCGCTTCTGAGCAGGACTATATCGAAGATTAACTCTTCGCCGGAAATTATCCGAGGATCCGAAGACTACTTCGGTGTGACTAAGCACATGCATAGTTGGCTTCCCTCACAGGATGACACCTTTAAAGGTTGTCTTTGTAGGTTTAATCTGGATGGGTCTATGCCCATTTTGCGCCTTGTATCCCGATAAGCGAGGTTCAGCTGCTTTGCCGCCGTCCATCAGGACTCTTGTGAGGTGAAATCCATCGACGATTGGGTCTAAGACCAATGCGGCGAATCCACCATGGCGTATGCTGGTCGGATGGTCTCTTCGATCGAAAGTGATCGGACAGGAGGACCATGGATTGAACTTTGGGGCGACTGGATCCATCGCATAGACATCCCGTAGTGCACGCTTCCTCTCCCTCTTGGGTATATGGGTCACGTATATCATATTCATCGTCCGCACTTGTGGGGAAGCCCTACATCCTCTATTGTTGGCGGCGGGTCTCTTCCTCGTCATCGCTATTTAGCCCCTTGTCATTGTTTTCGCAATTAACTTGCGGCTGGCTTGAAAACCCAACAATCTTTGTTGGTGTGATTAGCTGGCTTTTGAATGCCATGTATCGGCATGAGCGGTCGAGTATTCGGTCCAAATTGGACGGACCCGGAGTGGTTCTTTTAAATGGCTTCTTCCGCTGACCGGGTTTGGAGCCTCGGAATCCGGCATTGACTGCTGTATCCTCCTTATCGTCGCCGTTAATGCGGCGCTTGTTTTTGATTCGACGTGACCTGCCGTTGTTGTCCTTAGTGTCCGGACTGCCAGAATTTTTGCGGAGATTGTTGTGTCACACCCTGATTTTCATGGCACAGCACTTAAGCTCTTAATCATGCTAAAATGTGGTTTGGCAAAAACTTTTGAGTATTTTGGACTTTGCTTGATTTGATTTTGTCTGCTGTTTGCAAGTGCTCTAAAAATCAAATAAATCCTCCAACTCCTATACTTCATCTCCGTGATCCAAATTCTTGAACCAATGATCATGCCATGTGTATAGGACATAAAAGTATTTTCTTACAAAATAATCTGGCCAAAAAGTATTTTCAAAAATTAGTTTTTCAAAAACCCCTGAATTGAGGTTTGCATTGCAAATACTTAATTAAGGGCAGTAAAAATCTTTACAAAAATATATTTGACTCCTATTAGATATAGGATACCCAGAAACCACAGAAATATAATTTTAAAAGTTATTTTCTTATTTTATTTAAAGGATTTTCTTAAGGCCGAAATGGTCTTTAATAGGTAAAACTATTTTATTGCTTCAAAAATATTTGAAAAAATTAGGAAACTCATAGGACATATATAGTCCATATATAAGAGTTTGACACATGGTTATGTTCAAAATATTGGTCAAACCCTCAAAAACCCTTTACGGGTATTTCAAGCTTTTGAAATATTTACAAAGTAAATATTCTCCAAATATTCAAGAAAATTCTATCATGTCACATATGACATATTTGGTGATCTTGCCAAGTCTCATGACTTGGAGAATAAGATAACATCATCAAAACCTCTCAAAACCATTTCATCCATTTTGAAGTTTGAGCAACTTTACATTGCCAAACATGTCCAAATGTTCTCAAACCTTGTGGACTTGCTCAAATGGTCTAATAATTCATCTAGACCAAATGGCACAAGTTGGAGAGCAAGTTAACTTGATCAAAGTGCCCCAAAACCCTTTCTGTCCAGAACCATATTTGAACAACTTTGCATTACCAACTTTCTCTCCTTGACACCAACTTTTTTGAGCATGATCACATGACCAAATGAGGCCACCACACCAAGTGGTGCATCAAGGAGAAGTGATTTGCTCAACTAAATCTACACAAGTCCATTTCTACTAATTTCTAGGGTTTACCAAAGTTGCATTGTCAACTTTCATGAAATGATCTCCAAATGGGTGGAAGGCCCAAATTATATGTGTCATATCACCCTATGGAGTCTCATGGCTTATGGAGATCATCTACTTGCCCAAACCAACATCAAACACCTTCTGGCAGAATCTCAAAATTCATGTTTTATCCCCTTCCACTAATCTCCATGACTTCTCCTTTTTACCCCAGCCCTCCTAGTTCCCTCTACCTCTGGTGTGCTTCCCTGCCGAGAGGCAATGATTAAGGGGAAGGGCTCCATTTTCTTCTCTGGACATCCACTTTTCCTTCCTTTGTCATCTCTCTCTCCTCCTCGCATGTTGCAGAGCATCCAAAGCTTCTTTCACCTTTGTTTATCCCCCTGCAGCTACAGACACAAGTGGGCCTTGGTCTTGCTAAAAAAAGCATGAGTGCTGGCCATTTGCATGCTGGAGGCGCTGGCGAGGCGTTCGACCGTTGACGTCGCGTCCCCGACCACCTCGAGCCTCCCCTCGCGCGATCGATGCTCCTCGGCGTCCGCAACACGACACCAAGCTGGCCCCCTCCTCTTTCTTCCTCCTGCTGCCTCCTCTCGCCGTGCCTGAGCCTGCCCGGCGCTCAATGGGCGACCTCACCTGGGCGCTCTGGCCCTCCTTGCTCCCTCTCCTCTCCTCTCGACCTGGTCCATGCCCACGAGCACCCAGACACGACCGGGGCACCAATATAGCCTGGTGTAGCCCAGCCCGAGACCATGGGCCGGGGTCCGGCACATCTTCGCCCCTCCTCATCCGGCCTTCCCGGCCCGCTTGAGCTCACAATACAACTCGCCGCCCTCCTAGCTCCCTCCGGACCTCTCACTTTACCTCCGAGCCGCTCCCCACTCCTCATGGCCGCCATGGCCGCCGCCGCCATCCATCTAAATTCACCCGAGCCCGAGCTCTTCTCCTCTCCTCTCTCCACAGAGGCTCCCTGCAAGGCGGAGCTCCCACTCTTTCCCTCGCCCGAGGGCGCACCGTGGCGCCGTGTCCCTCTTCGCCGTCGCCGGTCTCCTCCAGCATAAAACTTCTCCCCTTCCAGAGCTCCTCATGGTCTGGCTTATGGGCCGGGCGCGCCTCATCATGTTGAAACACGCCGGTCTTGAGGGCGTCGCCGAGACCGCTTGGGTCAGCAGCACGAGCAGCGCCTGAGCTCCTCCTGCCTCTGTTCCATTCGGCGGGAGGAAGGAGGCGACCTCTGGTGGGCCCCACAGTCGGCGACTTCGGCCCGTGAGCCCCGGCGTTTAAGTGGAGGCCTTTTCGCGTTCTTCGCCTCAAGATCAAGAGGCGGCCCGGCGGAATCGCCTTCGTCGTGGCCCCTGGCGTGTGGCCGAGCAGCTTGGCGGCCAGTGGCGCTGCCGCTAAGCCTCGCCGGTCTTGCATCGCGCGCCGCCAGATCCAGCCCATCAGGTAAAACCCTTTTCCCTTTTTCTTTTACATACGACTTGTAAAATCCACAGTTATTTATTCTAAGTCCAAATTTGATGATTCAAATTTCTATAGACTCCATAAATGATGATCTACTGTTGGTGCAACATGAACCTTTTTCCAGATACTTTTTGTTCACAAATAATTATCACATCCTATTTTTCCTATTTCTGTGATAAACTTTAGAAAATCATAGAGAGCTCAATATTGATCCAAATGCCATGATTCCAATTCCTAGATGAATCTAAGCTCATAACCTAGTTTATGAACATTTTTCTTGATGCTTTACGTACCACATAAATTATTGAGCCATTTCTTCATATTTATCAGCTTTGCAAATTCATAGGAAATTCATTTGAACTCCAAATCCAGTGAAACCAATTCCTAGATGCTTCTAAAATCATGCTTTGTCAAATGGGTGCCTTTGCTCATTTTTCAAAAATATATTTCTGTACACTTCTAGCAAATCCATAAACCTCTTGATTCCATCATATTGAAATGTTAGGAGATGTCCATTGATCCACTTCAATGAAATCACTTTGGTCATTCCTCATATGACCAGAGGTATCAATAAAAGTCAACTTCACATTTTTAGAGCACATTTATTCTTGCCTTGTTGTGTTGCTTATTGTGTTTGTTTCCAACGTTAGTTGTGAAGTAAACAGAGTACTTGGAGAAGGACGAGAAGACTTGAAGACTCAGAGAGCAGTAAGCGGCCCTTTGACCATGACTATGATACCTTTATATACATGTCATTTTATCTCTTTATTATTGATGCATCGGAATCATGTTGAGATGGTGAACCACGTGGGTTGGTTGCCACGATTACATCCTCGATGATACTTGCATTAGCATGAACCTACCTTCTTATGAGGGTTATGCGGTGGGGAGTAGATAGGATGCTAATGTAGGTGTCACGCAAATGGGATGGGTTTGTGCATGGTGATGGAGACAAAATATTTTCAAAGTCTTTGAAAACCCGTCGGTGCCACTTATGCAGGGAGATGATGAGATGGGTGACCACTTGATGGCGAAGTGGTGTGCCAAGCAAAAAGGGTGTGTTGTTTTCAAACCGGATTGGTCGGAGTTGCGACCGTTATTCCAACCTTACATCTTGCGACCACTCTACCCTTATATGGGAAAGGGCATTGTTGAGTACCTAGATCGATACTAGCTTGGAGCCGCATTACTAGTGGCGGGGAGAGTTGGTGCTCTCTCTTGGGGCGGGTCATGCCGGGTAGGGCGGCCATGATTGTTTTCACGAGGCACCGGACACACCGTTGGTACCCGTGCTTGTGGTATGTGATGAATATGGGAGCGAGGCTCCACAACTTTATTATGTGAAATGATTGCACGGGGTTACTACCAATCGAGTGGACTCCATGTTAGTGTCGTCGGGGAAAGGCGGTGATCGGTGCTTACCGGGTACTGAGTACCGCTGGTCGTGGATGACACGGAAGTTCCCGGATCTAGTGGGTAAAGTGTGCAACCTCTGCAGTGTAAAACTGTTCGAATAGCCATGTCCACGGTCAAGGACAGTTGGGTAACCGCTCTTGGGCTACGTCCACTTGTTTTCAAATCCAGTGTGCGTGATGATGGAAATGACTGGGGTCAAGTCAAAGGACTTGACACGACTGAGATGGGTTGGTGCCACTCTGTTTATGATAAATGGGTTGGTGCCCACTCTATTTATGTTGATATCTGTGACCAGATCTTATGGTTACTTGAATTCTCTTGATGCATGCTTTATAGGATGTTGAACATGTCATTGCACTCAAAACTAGCTTTATGCAAAATTTACCTATGTCATGCATTGTTGTACCTTGAACCAAAACATGGGTTGCTTGCGAGTACATTCAAAGTACTCATTGGCTTGCCTTGGTTATTTAATTGACCGGGCATGGAAGAACAGGATGTGATGAAGAACACTTGGTGACGAGCATGCGAGCTAGGGCGCTTCGGTCGAGAATGCTGTAGGGTTAAGGCAGATGGCATGGGTCCAAGTTATCGATGGAGATTTCGCTGCGATGTTATACTCAAGACTCGACCATAATGGTCCTACTTGTGTATACGGTATGTATGGATGTAAGACTCTTGTTATTCAGCTTACGTGTGTTCGGTGAGCATTGATCTCTGGGATCACTGTGCACGTACATTCGGTGATCACGACTTATGAGTCGGGGTCCCCACATGTTCTTCTTGGGCTAGCCGGCTGTCCTCTCCCGCCAAAAGCGGGTCATTAATGATGTGAGGGCTGCCATGGATTTGGCTTTTCTGCCCGGTGCGGGCTAGCCATTCATCCGGATGTTATGTTTGAAGGCTACAAGGGCCTCCGCATCCGGACAATCGATGATTTGATTTTTCTTCGTCAAGAACCGTGTCGAGAATTACTGGCGATTAAATGCAGCTCTTTGGATAATGTGGCTTAGGTCATCGGCGTCGGTGGTCGCACATATGTGCCTTGGAAGTTATCAAGGAACGCGGCCTGCAGGTCTTCCCAACACCCAATTGACTCTGCGGGCAAGCTGTTAAGCCAATGCCGAGATGGTCCTTTAAGCTTGAGTGGGAGATATTTGATGGCGTGGTGATCGTCGCCGCGAGCCATATGGATGTGGAGAAGGTAATCTTTGATCCACACGCTGGGTCTGTTGTGCCATCGTAAGATTCGATGTTCTGGGTTTAAACCCTTCGGGACTTGATGATCGATGCTTCATCGATGAAGCATAACGGGTGTCTTGGCGCCCTGTATTGGCGATATCGCGGCGCAGCTCGAGAGAGCGCTGTCTGCCGTGTTCGGCCCGGCGGGGTTATTGTATCCGGCACGGCGGTGTTCGTCGTGGGTCGTAGGCGCCACGTGATCCATAGATGGATCTAGATTGTCTTGCTTTGTCCACCAATATGTCTCGCATGTCGGCGCATTCCTTTTGGCCGTACTCTTGGAAGCGATGCCGGAGTGCGGTCTTGGTGGGGCACTGGATGCCTCTGTCACGACCACGGGGTGGTCGGTCGACCATGTCGTCTTGTTGGTGATGAAGGTATGTATGCTTCCTCCTCTAATCGGGGAGCAGCTTGCGTCTTAGGTAACTTTTGGAGGGATGTTCAAGTTTATACTCTTGACGCGAGGACCTCGGTCCATCGATCGGCCAGCGAGGTCTGATCGGCTTGAAGGCTGCTGCTGCTTTTTCTTTAGGCTGTTTGCCATGGCGATGAGCTGCGCTTGAAGCGCTCTTGTTCGACAGGATCCTCAGTGCAGCGAATTCGTCATCGTTGAGGCTTGCCGTCTTGGAGGAGGCATATAGTTATCATCCTCAACCCCTTAAATCGCCGCCCTCTCGTGGGGGCTTGCTACACATCCTCTGCGCTGAGTCTTCTTTGGAGGGGATTGTCTTCGGTGCTCTGGAGTGTTATTGTCTCTGTGCGGAATCTCCATTCTTCTTTGTGGCGGGATTTAGGCGGCGCCACGACACCGGCGTTTGGGCTGGTTCTTTAAAGAGTGCAGAGTCTGCCTCCTTTGCTTCTTCGCCATCCCCTTCTTTTGGGGTATCCACCATGTATCGTCATATGGCGAGGTGGCCTTCGGTGCCACTGGCGCTGGTTCTGTTCGTCTCGGCATCATCGTCCATAGCATCGATGTCTTGGTCGTAGTCTAGCATGTCGGTTAAATCCTCGACAGTGGCTACAAAGTGGGTGGTGGGTGGGCTCTGAATTTCTTTGTCGTCCGAACTCCAACCATCCTGGCCACAGTTCGGCCAGGACTCTTCTAATAGCTAGAGATGCTTCAGTGAATTCAGGATATCGCCGAAAGGCGAAGTCTTTGAAAGATGTCATGATGATGAATTCCATAACGGCGCCCAATCCGAATTAGTTGGCTGGGGCGGGAGGCTCGAGTCGGCGAGAGTCGGCGCCTCGGGATCACGAGTTCGCGAGGACAAGATCGATGTTGGCTCCATCGCCGTGGATGTTGAAGCCCCTAGGGCAGCGTCTATCCACCGGCCCTCGATATAGGCGATCGGCTCTGGGCTAATGGCCAGCGGATCGAGTGCAGCCACCAAGGCCTTGTCGGCGAGCTAGATCATGCCCATAAATCCACAGTCGGGCGCAGCTATGGCTCGAGTCCGTCGAAGATCAAGTCTCCGCGGACATCGGCCGTGAAGTTTAAGCTTCGAATCGACTGACGGCGGGCGTAGCTTCGATCTGCTCGGATGGCCAAGAGAATTGGCCGCGATCGCGCGGCCGCCGAATCTGAAGATCTGTCCGGGAGAAAGGTCTCACCGGGACAGCGTTGATGGTTGAAGATGCCATCGAGCCTATCGGTGGCGACGGAGGAACTCTCAATGAAAGCACCAATGTCGGTGTCAAAACCGGCGGATCTCGGGTAGGGGTCCCGAGCTGTGCGTCTAGGCGGATGGTAACAAGAGGCGAGGGACACAATGTTTTTACCGAGGTTGGGCCCTCTCGATGGAGGTAAAACCCTCGTCTGCTTGATTAATATTGATGATATGGGTAGTACAAGATTAGATCTACCACGAGATCAAGGAGGCTAAACCTAGAAGCTAGCCTATGGTATGATTGTTGAGATGTGTGTAGTCCTCACGGACTAAGGCCCTCCGGTTTATATAGACACGGGAGGCTAGGGTTACCTGAGTCGGTTACAATGGTAGGAGATCTACATATCCGTATTGCCAAGCTTGCCTTCCACGCCAAGGAAAGTACCTTGGGACACGGGCGGAGTCTTGATCTTCTATCTTCGTAGTCTTGGAGTCCGCGGACATTGATAGTCGGCTGTCGGACACCCCTAGTCCAGGACTCCCTCACCATCCATTCACATTATGGCAGTTCCACTAATCCTAACCCTCCTCCGAAATCTATGGCGTCCCAAATCTCCCCGATCGGCGGTGAGTACAAGGTTAGAACCATCATCGGTGATGAGTTCGACGTCATCTACACCCGTTATTCCGCGACGGTGAAAGGATGCTGTCGGTATCAAAACCGGCGGATCTCGGGTAGGGGGTCTCGAACTGTGCGTCTAGGCGGATGGTAATAGGAGACAAGGGACACGATGTTTTACCCGAGTCGGGCCCTCTCGATGGAGGTAAAACCCTCGTCTGCTTGATTAATATTGATGATATGGGTAGTACAAGAGTGGATCTACCACGAGATCAAGGAGGCTAAACCTAAAGCTAGCCTATGGTATGATTGTTGTAATGTATGTTGTGTCCTTGGACTCTGCCCTCGGTTTATATAGACACGGAGAAGGCTAGGGTTACAGTCGGTTACAATGGTAGGAGATCTACATATCCGTATTGCCAAGCTTGTCTTCCACGCCAAGGAAAGTTCCATCGGACACGGGGCGGAGTCTTCAATCTTGTATCTTCGTAGTCTTGGAGTCCGTGGACGATGATAGTCCGCTGTCCGGACACCCCTAGTCCAGGACTCCTCGGTAGCCCTGAACCAGGCTTCAATGGCGATAAGTCCGGTAGCGCATAATGTTCGACATTGCAAGCGGGTTCCTCCTTGAATAATCGAGAGAAGATCATGAACACCGGGATAGTGTCGGCTCGCAAAATAAATTCCACATTCCACCGTAGAGAGAAGAAAATGTACACAAGTCAATCTGGCGGCGTATTATGCGGCATGACATCACACCGCTACCAAGCCTTTATTTGAATCGTTTTTATTCTACCACCTCGGCACGTTTAGCGGCGCGGTTTCAGCAACACGTCTTGTCAAAGCGAGATCGTGTTCCCCTTATTCAGGATTCTCATCAATATGGGCGTGGGTAACCCAACCGTGCCATTGATGGTGGTGCTTGGGAGATAGCGAGTTTTACCGGTGGTGGGGGCGCATAGTCTCCGTCGCCTATATATAAGGGATAAGGATTTACCTTCTCACCTCGCCTTCTTCCTCCTTTGCTTATCCATCTCCGCGCACTCAAGCTCCAACGCTCAAGCTCGCGCATCTCGCCTCGACCTTCTCCGACCATGTCCGGAGCGGGAGGCAAATGGTTGGCCTCCACCGTCAAGGAGGAGCACATCACCAAGCTGCGTAGCACCAGATACCTTTCCGGTGACATCGCGCATCGGCTGCCCGACGAGGGGCAGCTCATCCCCACCCCCGGGCCCCATGAGAGGGTTGTTTTCCTCCCCCACTTCCTCCGCGGACTGGGCTTTCCTCTTCACCCCTTTGTCCGGGGCTCATGTTTTACTACGGCCTGGATTTCCACAATCTGGTGCCGAACTTCATCCCCAACATCTCGGCGTTTATCGTCGTGTGCGAGGCCTTCCTCTGCATCCGTTCCCACTTCGGCCTGTGGCTCAAGACCTTCAACGTCAAGCCGAAGGTTGTGAAGGGAGCATAAGCGGAATCTTGGGCGCCATGTTGGGCAAGTTGCTAACGTCCTTTGGCTCGAAGGGGCCTTCGTGGACTCCGTCAAGGATGGCAATAGGGGTGGTTCTACATCACCGAGCGCGTGAACCCGTGGGCGGCGGCCCCGAAGTTTAGATCTGGCATCCCCACGCAGCTCACCTCACGGAAGAAGAAGGGCTTGTTGTGGGGCAATCCGAAGGGCGGCGGGACTCGAGCCTGTATCCGAAGCTGGTGAACAATAAGCTCGGGCTCGTCGGCGTGGTCAGTCATGCTCATCCGCGGATCCTCCCATGCCAAACGGGCATTCAATCTGTGGGAGTTCAATCCGGAACAGCACCGGCGCTAAGTGGGCTCTTCGACCACGACGTCTGAAGGTGCACGGAGGTGTTGTTTAAGGGCGCGAAGCCCCTGCATCATGACGGAAGATCGCGGATTTTGCTCGCGACATCCGGTGACGAGGTAAGTGATTCAACCCCTTTACGGGACACTTGTGGTAAATAGATTGATTCTAGGAGGTCTCAATCTTTCTTTTCCTTTGGCAGGAATGGATGGAGAAGGCGAGCAGCTCATCCGTCCGGTTCCCATGCGGAAGACCAGTGAACGCCCGTCTAGCGGGGCTCTTTGGTTCCGGCACCGCACGTGGTGCGGAGAAGAAAACCAGAAAGCGGCCACGGGGACTCAAAGAGTTCCGTAATCAGGCGTCCGACGACGAGGCGGACTCCTCCCGAGCGAGGAGGAGGAAGAAGACTCTCTCCGGAGGAGGAGAGAGGAGAGGAAGGCTTCCCAATAGGGAGGCGAAGGGTCAGAGGGGAGAACTATTCCCGGACAGCTCCGCCAACACCGGCGTTGGCGAGGAGGAGTGGCCTTCAAGGGCCAGGCCTCCGGCGAGATCGTAAGTATCCGGATCCCGGATATGCAATTTCTTTCGTGTCACTTAGTGTCCTACTAACGCCGCGTACCGTCCGCAGTCCGGCCGGTGATGATCTCCCCGCTTCTTCGAGCCGGTCGTTGGCCCCGTCAGATGTGGATTCACTTCCGACGGCCTCTACTCCCCGCGCCGATGAGGACGCCGAGGTGGGGTCGAAAGGACCCATCGGGAGGAGGCTCCGGATGCACCGCAAGGCAACCTCGAACTTTCGCGGACTCTCTGGCGTAACTGCGGCGGTTCAGAGTCCGTGAGCGCCCTTCAAAGAAGGGCAAGACCGTGACACCGGCGGCCCTCGTCCAACCGGGCGCGGACAACTTGTTGGGCGCTCAAAGGCGCTTCCATCGAGGAAGAACACCGCACTATCATGAGTGCGGTGATTGAAGGTTGAGCTTGCCAAGAGCGGGGTGACCGAAGCTGCTGCAGCCTTCTAACGAGCTTTGAGGTAAGAAGTTGAAATTATGTAATGTAATACCTCATAGGCAGTAGCCCCGATGCTCGATCCGGTGTTGGAAAGAAAAGCGGATGAGGATCAAAAAGATATCGCATGGTTGCTTGAAATATGTCAATATGGGTTTGCGAGGCTCTTTCTTGACCTCTGCCGCCTTGACTGCGGAGGTCGGTGCATTGAAGCAGGATCTCGGCGGTCGGCGAGAGCTCGCCATGCCAAGAAGCAGCTCGAGGACAAAGAAGGTGAGTAACACCACTTTGAAGATTTACCTTACAGAAAAGGATTTAGGTTGCAAAAAATTAACAAGGATAATGTGGGTATTGTAGGGGCCACAAACGAGGTGGCAGCCCTGAAGGAGGCTATGTCTGCGGCCGAACGCAGTGCGGCCGCGGAACGGGTGGAGCGAGAAAAGCAGGAGGCACGGGTGGCGGAAGTGCGGCAAGAGCTCCAGGCTCTCATGGAGAAGCATGAGAGCTTGGAGCGTGACTTCAAGACTCGGGAGTCCGAGCTTGCCTCGGCCCTCGAAAGTGCCAAGTCCGCCAAGGCCGAGGCCCGTAAGGCCCTTCAGGAGGTTGAAGATGTAAAGAAGATAACGGCAGGTAAGGCATTTTTCATGCAAAGCAAGCATGTTAATGTAAACTACGACACTTACCGCGACCGGAGCTCTTGAGGCGTTTGCGGATCTGCGCGTAGTGTGTCGATGCGCCGCATTCTATCATGGCGAGGAGGAGCTCGGCGGATAAGATCTTCGGTCTCGATGCTGTTGAGGCCGGCCATCCAGTGCCCCAAGCGACCGGTGAAGCGGTGGTCGAACTCCTAAGGTAGGCGAGGAGGCCATGAAGGGCCTTATAGTCCGGTGTGGCTGGACAGCCATGCACAGGAGCTACTTCAGCCTCGTCTGGCGGCTGGTGGATCGTGCCCCAGGTGGAGGTCATCAAGCGCTCGCTTTGTATTGAAGGTGCTCGTCGGGCCCTTGCCCGCACAAAGGTGCTTTAGGGCAGGCTGGATGCGAGAAGCTTCTCAGCGACCCGCCGCCACGGGCAAGGAGTATCGTCGCCGAAATGTATTATAAAACTGTCTGAAGGAGCCCGCGATATTGCGGATGAATGCCCCGAGATGTAATTTTGAGTAAACTTGCTATGTATTATCACATGCGTTGAAAACTTTGTTCATATCGCATTAAGCAACACTTGTTTAATTTAAAATATTACCTTACATGCGGCCGTTTATAAAATCGAGAGATGGCAAGTCGTTGGCTTGACCCCGAACCCACAGTCTTTGGGGTGTTAGGGATAAACTTGAGCACTCTTCTTCCCATTTTGGGTCCATCTGAGGCGCTCAACACAATAAACAAGGCAACCGGACTTATAATGCTTGAACACTCTCACTTAGCCATAGAATTCTATAATTTTAAATTTCGGCGAAGCCCCTGGTATTCGGAAGACCAAATCCGGGGCGCTATCCACGCCTTCGTCGGATATTTATCCGGAACTTCGCTCGAAGCGGCGTGAGTCTTTAAGGACTCGAAAAAACCTCTCGAACAGCGACCAGTCACTCGCCTTATCATGCCGGTCAGTTTTAGCTTTCTTCTTTGAGGCTACTTTGGCTCAGCCGGGCGCAATCGCGATGGTTCTCCGGTGCCACCTTAGCCGACAGAGCGGGCGTAAGGCACCAAAATGTGGGGCGGGCAAACCCAACTATTGACCCAAGACATGATTCGGAGCCGATTCATATAATGCTATAAGTTCGGGGTGCCACACTTATGAAAGTGTTCGGACTTATCACACCATAATGTGGGGAACATAAGCCCCTGGTGTACTAGGCTTTACCAAAATATACGGGTGCAAGATGTCATGTAATGAACATATATATGCAAAAGGTAATGTAATTGCAGTCGAAAAAGTGCTACATTATTTATTAAAGGAAATGCGCTATGAGTGCGGTGATACACATAGTCTTGATAAGCAAGGGATTTGGACTAATTAAACATGTCCCCCTCGAGGATGAGCTGCGGACTTGGTGTATATAATCGAATTAAATGCTCGTAATTGAGACCACGAGAGTTCGCCGCAGCCTTCTTTGTTCCTGGCTGTTGCATCGTGAATTGGCGGAGTTCATCATTGGACAGGGCCTCTGGCTAACGGAGTCCTGTGTATACAAAGAAGGAAAATAATAAATAAAAAAAAGAGTGGCACACTTGCGAGCCCCTGGTGTGGTCGAGCCGCACTCTGGGTCCATTGTGATCGTGCCCCTTCCCCTACGCCCATGGTATCTCCAAAGCGTAATGGTGTCTGCGGAGGTTGTTCTTGCAATCATGCGAGGCGGGGTTAGGGGCGCATTACTCTGGCGATGCTCGATCGTGCAGTGGTCTTGGTTGGTATTGCTTGGTAGCGTTTTGCTATATCCGGCCGTTTAACGGCGGACTCGAAAATGCCTTTAAAGGCTGCTCTGTACTTACGCGCGAGAGCATTGTATGTTCCTCCGTTCGGAGGGCGTTCCGTATTTCCGTTGAGCGTGATGACTCCACGAGGGCTGGCATCTTGAGCTTGAGGTATGCATAATGCGGCACGCGTTGAACTTTGCAAGCGCGGTTCGTCCGAAAGCGAGCATGATAGCCGCTGCGGAGCGGGACTATGTCGAAGATTAACTCCTCGCTCGGAAATTGTCGGGGATCGAAGACCACTTCGGTGTGGTGAGCTGTACAATTGGCTTCCACACCTGGTATGACACCTTTCAAGGTTGTCTTTGTAGGTTTAATCCTTGAGGGTCTATGCCCATCTTGCGCCTTTATGTCGTGATAAAGCAGGTTCAGGCTACTGCCACCGTCCATCAGGACTCTCGTGAGGTGAAATCCATCGACGATTGGGTCTAAAACCAATGCGGCAAATCCGCCATGGCGTATGCTGGTCGGATGGTCTCTTTGATCGAAGGTGATCGGACAAGAGGACCATGGATTGAACTTCGGGGCGACTCGCTCCATCGCATAGACGTCCCTTAGTGCACGCTTCCGCTCCCTCTTGGGTATATGGGTTGCGTAAATCATGTTCACCGTCCGCACTTGTGGGGGAAACCCTACATCCTCTATTGTTCGGCGGTCGGGTCTCTTCCTCGTCGTCATTGTTTAGCCCCTTGTCATTGTTTTCGACAATTAACTTGCTGCTGCTTGAACACCCATCAATCTCTGTTGGTGTGATTAGCTGGCGTTTGAAGTGCCATGTATCGGCATAGCGGTCGAGTATTCGGTCCAAATTGGGACGGACCGGGTGGTTCTTTTGAATGGCTTCTTCCGTTGACGGGTTTAGACCCTCGGAATCCGGCGTTCTGCCGTATCCTCCTTGTAAATCGCCGTTAATCGGCGTTTATTTTACTTCGACGTGACCTGCCATTGTTGTCCTTAGTATCCGGACTGCGAGAATTTTATTGAGGTTCTTTGCTGCGAGCTAGCCAGCTATCCTCTCCAGCGCAAAAGTGGGTCATTAATGATGTGAGGGCTGCCATGGATTTGGCTTTTCTGTCCAGTGCGGGCTAGCCACTTATTGCGGATGTTATGTTTGAAGGCTGCAAGGGCCTCTGCATCCGGACAATCGGCGATTTGGTTTTCTTTGTCAAGAATTGTGTCGAATTATGCGGCGATTAAATCTGGTGATGAATTATGTGGCTGAGGTCATCGACATCTGGTGGCCGCACATAGATGCCCTAGAAGTTGTCGAGGAATGCGGCTTCCAGGTCTTCCCAACACCCAATTGACTCTGCGGGCAATTTGTTGAGCCAATGCCGAGCTGGTCCTTTAAGCTTGAGTGGGAGATACTTGATGGCATGGAGATGCGTGCGCGCGGGCCATATGGATGTGAAGAAGATAATCTTGATCCAAACCGCGAGTCTGTTGTGCCATCGTAGGATTCGATGTTCTGATTTAAACCCTTGAGGATTTGATGATCCATTACTTCGTCGGTGAAGCATAAGCGGGTGTCTTGGCGCCTCTGTATTGAGCAATATCACGGCGCAGCTCGAGAGGCGTTATCTGCTGTGTTCAGCCGGCCGAGGTTATTGTATCCGCGCGGCGGTATTAAATCGCGGGTCGGGGCGCCCTCGTGATCCGTAGATGGATCTGGATTGCCTTGCTTTGTCCTCAATCGTCTCGCAAGTCCGGTAGCGTTCCCTTTTGGCCGTACTTTTGGAGGCGATGCGGGTGCGGTCTTGGTTGAGGGCTGGATGCTCTCTGTCGCGACCACATGGTGGTCGATCTGCCCGTATCATCGCTGGTGATGAAGGTATGTCGCTTCCTCCTCTAGTCGGGGAGCAACTTCCGTATTGGGTAGCTTTTGGAGGGCATTCGAGTTTATACTCTTGACGCGAGGACCTCGGTCCATCGATCGGCGATGAGGTCTGATCAGCTTGAAGCTGCTGCTGCTTTTCTTTAGGCTATTTGCCATGGCAATAAGCCTGCGTTTAAGCAGCTCTTGTTCGACGGGATCCTCGGGCACAGCGAATTCGTCGTCGTTGAGGCTTGCCTCATCTTGGAGGAGGCATATAGTTATAATCCTCGACCTCTTAAATGCGCGCCCTCTCGTGAGGGCTTGCTTTTGCATCCTCCTGCTGCGCTGAGTCTTCTTTGGAGGGATTATCTTCGGCACTCTCGGGGTATTATTATCTCTGTGCGGAATCTCCATTCTTGTTGTGTTGGGATTTAGGCGCGCCTTGGCGCCGGTGCTTGGGCTGCTTCTTTAAAGAATCGCCTCCGCTGCTTCTTCGCCGTCCCGTCTTTTGGGGTGTCCACCATGTATATGTCGTATGGCGAGGTGGTCTTCGGTGCCATGTAGGCGCTGGTTCTGTTAAATCTCGGCATCATCGTCCATAAGCGTCGGCGTCTTGGTCGTAGTCTAGCATGTCGGTTAGATCGTCGGCAGTGGCTACAAAGTGGGTGGTGGGTGGGCTCTGAATTTCTTCGTCGTCCGTATCCCAACCATCTGGCCATAATCCGGCGAGGACTCTCCGGATAGCGAGAGATGCTTTAGCGAATTTAGGATGTCGCCAAAGGCGAGTGTTGGAAGATGTCCGTGGCGGTGAATTCCATAACCGCGCCCAATCGAGATCCGATTGGTAGGCGCGGGAGGTCCGGAGTCCGGCAAGGAGTCCGGCACCTCGGAGTCACGAGCTTCGCGAGGGACAAGGGTAGTGTTCGGCTCCATCGCCGTGGAAGTTGGAGTCCCCGAGGCGCTGTCCAACCACCGATCCTCGTCTGGCGATCGGCTCGGTCTAAGGGCGGGCGGATTCTTCTTGACCACCAAGGTCTTGTTCGTTGGCGAGCTAGATCGTGCCTATTATAATGATCTTGGCGGCGCTTGGCGTGGCTTGAGCCGTCAAAGATTAAGTCTCCGCGGAGGTCGGCCGTGAAGTTTAGGCTTCCAAATCTGACTCGATGGCGGGCGTAGCTTCGATCTGCTCCGGATGGCCAGCGAATTAGCCCGCGATGCGAAGCGCCGAATATGAAGATCTGTCCGGGGAAATGTCTCACCACAGGCAGCGTTGTTGATTGAAGGCGCCATCGAGCCTATCGATGGCGACGGAAGAACTCTCAATGAAAGCACCAATGTCGGTGTCAAAACCGGCGGATCTCGGGTAAGGATTCCCGGCTGTGCGTCTAGGCGGATGGTAACAGGAGACAAGGGACACGATGTTTTACCCGAGTTGGGCCCTCTCGATGGAGGTAAAACCCTCGTCTGCTTGATTAATATTGATGATATTGGTAGTACAAAGTGGATCTACCACAAGATCAAGGAGGCTAAACCTAAAGCTAGCCTATGGTATGATTGTTGTAATGTATGTTGTGTCCTACGGACTCTGACCCTCCGGTTTATATAGACAGGAGAAGGCTAGGGTTACAGTCGGTTACAATGGTAGGAGATCTACATATCCGTATTGCCAAGCTTGCCTTCCACGCCAAGGAAAGTTCCATCCGGACACGGGACGGAGTCTTCAATCTTGTATCTTCGTAGTCTTGGAGTCCGGCGGACGATGATAGTCCGGCTGTCCGGACACCCCCTAGTCCAGGACTCCCTCAGATGCCTTTCTCGCTTCAGACGCATGTTCGAAGACTCACATGATGAGTGGGTTGCCGGGCTAGATGTCGATTACACCACAGTCGTGGGACGAGAGAAGGATCTAAAGGACGAAGAGAGGAAGAAGCCCGCCGTGATCCAAGTTTGTGTGCATGACTTATGCTTGGTCTACCACATATGCCATGCAGACATTGAGTGCCAGGATTTTAAGGACTTCCTCGAGAGCAACCCAGTCAAATTCATTACTATAGACTTTGGTAACAACAAAGAAGTCCTACGTCAGATAGGCCTTGTTGTAGGCAACACCTTCGACCTCCAAAAGAATGGGCCGGTGTCCTCTTTTCAGCCTTCAATGCTGACCCTGGCAGGAGCCATGGTTCATCCTTCATACGGTAAACTGGAGAAACCTCCATACACGTTTCATCGTCATGCATGGCAGCAGAATGTACTAGATATAGACCACATCCAGTACGTTGCAATGGATGGCTACCTTTGTTTCAATATCTACAACGGTTGGATGAAGAGCAACATCCAAGTTGGCGGTTCAACAAAGAAGTATCGGCTAAGAGGAAGAGGGACAAGGACGAAGTCAAGGACGTGGACGGGGACTCCGAGTAAGGTGGCAGTGTCGTTTCTCATGGTGGTTCTAATGCGGTGTCACCGGAATAGTTGCAAAGTTTAATTTTAGGTGTCCTTAATTTAATTTGAGGGTGTGTTGTCTTTGAGCCCCAGTGAGAACTATGTTATGTTTCTTCTTGTCACTTTAACTCTTGATGAAGTACATACTAGTATTTCTTACATTTCATCTTTTAGTTGGTATAGTACTACTCTTGTACAAAAGTATACATTTTTAAAAGGCTAGAGGCGGGCAGTCTAGCTTGGTCGATTTCACGAGGCGAGGGCCTTTGTGATATAATGACTCATTCTTCTTTGGAAGGCGGGGCCTTGTGATTTGATTGCTTTCGTGCTCGTCGCCAATGACACTGATCGAGGAGGAGCAAAGAACCGTGCGGTATACTCAAGTTTTACCTTTGGAGTAATCTTGCTGACGGAGAACCTAAACACGGCAGCCCAGTGCCATATGGCGATAAGAAAAGATCTACTTTGCTAGTCATCTCATTGTTAGCATTGTTCTATTCATTCCTCAAAAACAAAAACCATTGTTCTATTCATGCCTCACAGAGAAGCGTGACACGTGCGTGAAACACCGAAGCAAAAGATGAAACACAACAGACAAAAGAAGAAGGAAGATTATCACCCCAAATGATCTAATTAGCGCGAGTCGTGCTCGCTTCTTCATCGCCTCCACGACCTCCATCTCCTTGCGCGTCTCCTCCACCGTCTTCTTCATTCTGTCCATGACGCGGGATTTCTCGACGCGAGCCTTCATCATCTGTTCCAATGCCGCATTACGTACCTTGACAGCAGCCGGGTTCTCGATGCGAAGCTTCGACAACTCCTCCTTCTGTTCCATGACGAGGGCCTATAGCATCTTTATCGAGGAACTACTATTCTCATGCAGCTTCTTCCAGCCGGCATTCTTCTCCTTCAATAGGTCGATCTCGTGGCAGAGCTTCGCCTTGTCCTCCTGAAGTCGCAGGATTTCGCCGGTCACCTTCTTCTCCGAGGCAATGCTCTTCTTCAGTAGCATCACCAAGCCGGTGGTCAACTCCCCCTGCTGATTGAGCTCAGCGGGCATGTTGAGGTGCTTATTGAGCTGATCGGGCATGCCAAAAAAATTCATATTTTTTTGAATTTTCTTGCTATTTTTTTGAATTTACTATTCACAGGCTTATATATTTATTGTTTTTCCTTTGACACGAGCTCCTGGAATGCCCAAACAGCACGGAAATTTGCACGCACCTTGCGAACCTGAGTATCTTTGATCTCACAAATTTTTAGATTTTTTAATTTTTTTGCTATTTTTTTCTGGATGATCAATGCCCTTTGACCTGCTTTGACCGGACGGTAACGGCACAGAAGGGCATTTCTGTAAGTGCACCTAACGGCGGAGGGGCAAATTTGAGCAGGCTTTGAAATTAGGGGTTAATCTGAGAGTGGGCGCAAATTAGGGGCATAGATGTAAATGTCCCTATAATTAATGTGGGTGTATTAGCTATTTATGTTAATCCTATATAGAGAGGTATAGATTGTCGATGTGGATGTGGGAGAGGTATAGATTGATCGATGTGGACGTGGGAAAGAGGGTGAGACCTCACTGGATATATCGATTGATCAGTTTGTGTGCAAAACTATGAAAGACCTAGCTATATACACACATACATAGAGGAACATCGATCGTTAGCATGCAGCGTGAGAGATAAAGAATGCCGGTATGAGGAGAGGGGATGTGTGTGGGTGTGTGCCTTCATGGGAGACCGACTGAAGAAAAAGATTGCATCGTCACGATAGATAATGCCGACTAGTAGTGTGTGTGCATGCATGCACGAGAGAAAGTTAGTGGTACAATTATAAAGAAGACTCTTGTGTGGGTGTAAAAGAATAGGTGAGGTCATAATCAATGTAAAGTTGAATTCAAATATTTGAATAAGAGATCCTGATGTTTGAAACCCATGCATGCATGAATATAACGGATATCTGCGCGGTGTGCTTTGGAAACGAGCATGTTGTAATGTATACACATTGAACAAGGTCAGACTGATTTGAATTTGAGATACTGATGGTAGACATCATTTGCCCATGTCGCATCCACCAGCAGCGACCGTCGCACATCTCCGCGCGCCACCACGAATCCCCACCCACGCTGCGCCGCTGTCCTACGCAACCCCGGCCTCCTCCTCGACCTCACATCTCTGTGCGAAAACTGGCGTCGCCGCCGGCGGCCACGGTTCCAGCGCCGCCTTCGTCCTCCACCTCCTCCTAAAGCGCGCGTTCACCCCGGCGGTACTCGCCCTCAAGCTCACTGAGGACGGCGTCCTTGCGGACGGTCTCCTCCACCCCAGGCGGCCCTCTCCGGCGAGGTGAGCACAGGGTCGCCGTTCTCGCGCGCTAGAAGGGCACTGGGCCTCGTGGGTGTTGTGAAGGGGAGAGGGGGTGGCAGCTGAGGGCGGGTACACCATTGGCTAGCGCCGGTGCTGTGACCTGTCCGCCGACGCCATTCCTCTCCGGCCTTCTCCACCCCAGGCAACCCTCTCCGGCGAGGCGAGCTGAGGAATTTGGCGAAGAAGGCGGCTTTCGTGCTTGCGCGCGAGAAGGGCGCCAGACCTCGTCGGCGTTGCGAAGGGGCACAGCTGAGGTTGGGTACGCCGCCGGCCAGCGCCCGCGGCGAGCACGCTCCGATGTGACCTGTCCGCCGCAGCCAGTCCTCTCCCGCATCCCTTGATGTAACCTTCTCAACCTCTGCATCTGCTCCCGTGTTGCCTCGTTGTCTTTTGGTACATGCGCATCCAACCAGTGTAGGAATCAATCAAGCTATACAAGCATGTGTTCTTCAAGAAAACTAAGACCAAATTTTAGGTTATAACGACTTTGTTCTCTAGCAGGATCAAAGTCTGACATGTTTATACAGGTGAGATTGCTGCGAATTTGATGTGGAGATATAGTTGCTAACGTCCAGATTCCAGAGGCATTGATAGGTTCAGGTCGACAAGCATAACAAAGGAACAGAGGAGTTTATGTGAGTAATTTTTTCTCTTTGAGAGATTTGGCGGCCTTTCTTGCTATGTACAATGGTGCCTCATTGTCAAATTGCACTTTAAACTAATAACTTTGTGGCGTAAGGGAGATTTTCATGACACAATTGGAGTTACTAATAATTTCACTAAGCAAACTGAAGTTTTGTTTCACCTACCATCATGTTGGTCTTGCAGATGAGCTCCAAACATGGCCAATCCTCTCAATCTTCAATGGAGTCTGATGATGTTGATCACTCTTCTTCATTAATGCCTGCAGGCTGCAGTTGTTGATCAGTCACTCAGAGGTATCCACATTTGTCAACGGTATAATGTTCCTTTGCTCTGTACTTTGAACATAATGCCTCCATCCAAAATTGCAAGGGGAACAAGAATTTACTCAACAGAATGTTCATTGCATAGTTGATGCCAATTGATCCGTATTGAAAAACACTTTTTTCTCATCGATTTGAAGCACATACTACACACATATCTGCAGTTGCCTCTCTGTCTTTCAGGGTATTGGTGGCAACGCTCCGTTTGGAGTTGGAGAGGCCCAGACCAGCTGCTGCAAGAGGCAAATGGTGACCTCCAGCCACAGGTTAATCTCCGTGTACTTACTGCCTTTGAGTTCGGCACCCCAATGATCTACTCGTGTAACACCCCGGATTCGTTGCGCCAGGTGTCCGGCAGTTATTCGCCTTCGTTGCCATGTCATCTGCTTGCGTTTTGCATTTGCCACGTCATCATCTGCATTTCATATCATGTCATCATGTGCATTTCATTTTGCATACATGTTCGTCTCATGCATCCGAGCCTTTTCCCCGTTGTCCGTTTTGCAATCCGGCACTCCTATGTCCTCCGACGTCTCCCTTCTTATCTTTTCTCTTGTGCGATTGTTAAACTTTCTCGGAATGGCCGAGGTTGCCAAGCGGCCTTGGTATATCACCGGTGAACCGCTGTCAAGTTTCGTGCCATTTGGAGGTCGTTTGATACTCAGCAGTTAGCAAGAGGGTAAGTGAAAGCCTCTTTGTTGCAGCCCAACACCCTTCCAAAGTGGCCCAAAACCCACCAAACTCCCTCCATGCTCTTGGTCGTTCGATCACGATCGCGTGGCGAAAACCGCTCCTCATTTGGACTCTCCTAGCTCCCTCTACCTATAAATATGTGATCCTCTCAAATTCGCGAATATTTTCCCCGAAACCCTAGCTTTCGTCCTCTCCCAGCCCGGACATGTCCGTCCAGCCGCGGACATGTCCAACCTCCCCGTGCCCAATCGCGTGCCGCCCGTCGCCCGCGCCGCCGCCCGCCCCGCCGCCCCGCGCGAGCCGCAGCGAGCCCCTTGAGGCCCATCCGCCATCCGCGCCTGCCGGATCCGCGCATCGCGCCCGGCCGCCGCCGCCGGCGTTCCCGCCGACCTCGCCGAGCCCCTCCGCGCCGCTCCTCCGTGACCCTCGCCCGCGCCGCGCCTCCGCCGCGGCGCCGCGCCTCGCGCACCGCGCCGCCCGCGCGCGCCTTTCCATGCCGCCTCGCTCCGTGGCAGCGCCGCGGCATCCGCCGCCGCCGTCCGCCGCCGGCCGCCCTCGCCGCCCGCTCCTCCGGCGCCTCCCCTGCATGCTGCCTTGGCCGAGCCAGCCGCCCTCTCTCGCCGACCTCCTCGCCCTCATGGCGCCTCCTCCGGCCGGATCCGTGGCCGGGCCGGCCGGATCCGCCGCCCCTCGCCCCTCTCCGGCGAGATCCCGTGCATCTCCGGCGAGAGCTCCGGCGAGCCGCCTCGCATCGAAATCCGTGCCCAGACCCGCGAGGTTGACCACGAATTTTTGCCTAAGTCCTCGATTCTGCATAATTTTCATGCCATTTTCATTGCATCTCATCTCAGCACCTGTAGCTCCGTTTTGCGCGTATAATATGTCAAATGTTTCGCCTCGAAGAGTACATCATTTATTTCCATTGTATCATTTGCATTTGAGCTCATCTTGATGCCCGAAATGCTGTTGGAAGAAGGCTTCAGATCGTTAGTTCCAGAATCTTATCAGCTCGAGCTCTTTTGTCATTTTTGCCATGATTTATGTGTGCATCCTATGAGTATGAGCTCTACATGAATGTTGAAATATGCCATGTCATCTTTCCAGGGGAGTTCACCATGTATTTTTGTGACTTGTGTGCTGAGTGTATCAAGCTTGTAAAGGAGAGTAGTTCTTTATTCTTTGTTTTGCTAGGCAGATTCTGTTATATTTTGATGCCATGTTAACATGCTTCCACTAATCATTTTATGCATAATCTGGAGATGCTCTATAAACATGTTTTGATATACATGTCATGCTATATCCATTCATGCCCTTGGTTGCAATTATAGCCTGCTGGAACATGTTCATTTCTTGCTCCAAAGTTGCTTGAAAATGTTTCCTGACAGATTGTTTGCATGAGATTCAATTTTCACGAGGTCGTTGTAGTTGATCCGTGTATGCTATGACCTTGATCTTGCCATGCTTAGCTTCATAAACATGCCTTCTTACTGTTGGTTGCCTTGCCATGCCATGTATTGCTCTGTAGTGAGTGGTTCGAGCTCACGAACATGCCTACTAATCGTTGTTTCTGCCATGTTCAAATCTGTAATATAACTTGCCATGTTTACATGGGTGCCATCATATTTTCCGTGCCTTTTGGCTCATGGTCAGTAAGGGTCTTTTGATATATGCTATTAGTAGTTTCATGCCATGCCTTTGTTTGCCATGATAAGTTCTGTAACATGTTGTTTGATAGCTCTAAACATTGCAACTTTGATATTATTTACGCTAAAGTCTGAAATTGTTATTACTTGCAATATCTCCATGTCATTTTGAGCATGTTCTAGTGATTTCTGGAGATAGCTCAGTGTTCATGTTTTGTTATGCTTTAAGTGTACTTCATGACCATGCCTTTTGTTATTATGTTGGGGTGCTGTAGCATGTTGTTTTGATGCTTGTAAGATGCCTAGAAGCTGTTTTGGTCAGATTGTTGATATGACTTGTATAGTGTGTGTGTGTTGCACCGTTGCTCCGTTTTGAGTGTGCTCTATATGAAACTTGCTTGTTTTTGCATGTAGTTTCATATTATCATGTTGCATCCTTGTTTTGGTGTGTTTGCTTGATGTTTGGGTGCATTTTGCATCAATGCCATGCTTAACTTGTTGTGCTCATATCTTCTAGGCCGTAGCTCCGAATCTAATGAACTTTATATGTAACTTGACTAGAATTTCGTGTAGATCATCTTGGTGCATCTTAACTTGCTGTTTAACAACTTCAACATAATGTTTATTCAGTTCTGGACCAATTTCGAAATTTGCATATGAGGACTTACCGGAATTGTTATATGTTGTTCCCGGCCTCATTTAAACTTGCCTTGATGTGTGCTCTTGTTTGCAACATCTTTTGCCATGAGTAGCTTCATGTAGCTTGGTCATGCATCATGCTTGTTGTGCATCATGTCTTGTCCATGTGTGGTGTGTTTACTTTGTTGTGTGCTTCTTCTCGATAGTTCCCGTTTCGTTGCGATCGCGAGGATTCGTTCGTATACGATTGGTTCGGCTTCATCCGTTCATCTTCTTCATGGACTCGTTCTTCTTCCTTGCGGGATCTCAGGCAAGATGACAGCTACCCTGGATCTCACTACTATCATTGCTATGCTAGTTGCCTCGTTCTTTCGCTATGCTGCGCTACCTTTTACCTGTTTGTCCAGCCATCCCATATTGCCATGAACCTCTAACCTTTGACACCGTTCCTATGCAAACCGTTGTTTGGCTATGTTACCGCTTTGCTCAGCCCCTCTTATAGCGTTGCTAGTTGCAGGTGAAGTTGAAGATTGCTCCATGGTGGACAGGGTTATGTTGGGATATCACAATATCTCTTATATTATTAATGCATCTATATACTTGGTAAAGGGTGGAAGGCTCGGCCTTATGCACAGTGTTTTGTTCCACTCTTGCCGCCCTATTTTCCGTCATACCGGTGTTATGTTCCGGAGTTTAGCGTCCCTAACGGTCGGGTGATTTATGGGACCCCCTTGACAGTTCGCTTTGAATAAAACTCCTCCAAAGAAGGCCCAACATTGGTTTTACCATTTGCCTCACCTATTACCTTTTTTTCCTTGGGAGTCGCACATCCCAAGGGTCATCTTTATTTTAGCCCCGGGCCAATGCTTGTCTAAGTGTTGGTCCAAACTAGAAACCACTTGCGGCGCCACCTCGGGAAACTTGAGGGCTGGTTCTAGTTATGCGTAGTGCTCATCCGGTCGTGGCACGAGGCGAGATCTGCGGCTACTATCGGGATGTCGGCACGCCGGGAGGTCTTCTGGTCTTGTTTTACCATTGCGAAATGTCTTGATGTCTGGGATACCGAGCCCGATCGGAGTGTCTCGGGTGAAGGTCTATTCGCCGATGATCGCGAGAGCTTGTCATGGGCTAAGTTGGGACACCCTGCGGGTATAAACTTTCGAGAGCCGTGCCAGCGGTTATGTGGGAGATGGGAATTTGTTAATGTCGGTTGTAGACAACTTGACATCGATCCGAATTAAAACGCATCAACGGCGTGTGTAGCCGTGATGGTCTCTTCTCGTGAGTCCGGAAGTGAACACGGTTTACGTGTTATGTTTGGCGTAAGTAGGTGTTCGGGATCACCTCTTGATCATTGCTAGCTTCACGACCGTTCCGCTTGTTCTCTTCTCGCTCTTATTTTGCGTTGGTTAGCCACCATATATGCTTAGTCGCTGCTGCAACCTCACGACTTTACCCCTTCCTTTCCCATTAAGCTTTGCTAGTCTTGATACCCATGGTAATGGGATTCTTTGAGTCCTTGTGGCTCACGGATACTTCAAAACCAGTTTGCGGTGGCGCAACCAAGCTCAAGGAGGAGCTCGATGAAGATCTTGCCCTTTGTGTTGTTTCATTCTAGTTGATCGATAGTGGAGCCCAGTTGGGGCGATCGGGGACCTTTATGCATTTGGGGTTCTTCTTTTATTTTGGTTCCGTAGTGGGACCTTGATTGTATCTGGATGATGTAATGCTTTATTCATGTAATTGTGTGAAGTGGCGATTGTAAGCCAACTATGTATCTCTTTCCTTATGTACTACTTGGGTTGTGTGAAGATTACCTCACTTGCGACATTGCTTTCAATGCGGTTATGCCTCTAAGTCGTGCCCGACCGTGGGAGATATAGCCGCATCGAGGGCGTAACAAGTTGGTAATCGAGCCTTCCCGACCTTAGGAGCCCCTTTGCTTGATCGTTTTTAGCGGCGAGTTGTGTCTAGAAAAATGTTTTGAGTCATTTAGGATTATATATATCGGAGAGTTTAGGAATTCTTTTTACTCCCGGTCCTTGACCTTTTGGTGAGGTATCTGACGTAGAGTTTTGACTCTTCTCTTCTCAAATTTCACTAAAAAATTTTAGGATCACGCGGGTATCTTGGAATCGTTCGATATTCTTATGGCGAGAACATTGTTCTTGGTGCCTCGACATTTAGGGGTTGTGGCGGTGTCCCGGGAGTTGAGCTCCGAGGTGTTGTCGTCATAATTTTATCGTTGCGATTCTGGAATACACGAGTTTAATGCGCCGACATCGAAAATCTCTTTTATGCAGTTGTTGGTGAGATAACCCGCTAACCCAAAGATCTTGAGGTGAGTACGGGAGTATTGCCATGACTCGTATAACGGATGCTTTTGAAGGTTGAGGTAAGCGATTTCGAAGGTTTCTTGGTTATGTGTTGACGGATGGATACTGGTGGATGTAGGGATTGTTAGTTTGGGTGAGATATATTGCTCCCTGTATCCCCAACACAGTTGCATAACCGAAAGTTTGGGAGTTTCATATGTGGGAATTCAAGTAGCTCTTAGGATATCTTTCCGACGGATGTATGATATGAAATTGGGGTTCGGCGTCTAGTGGTCCGCCTATTCACGGTTGGTTTCTGATGGTCTCTTTGTGTCTTAAAGAGTCCTTGGCTATGCCGACTGGGACACCGTATGTCATGTGCCTTTGCCTTGTACATGATGGTCTTTGTCTGATTGAGCCCGTGTAGGCCCCACCACGAAAACTTCGGATGAAATCTCTATCATATGTTTGTTCGGCTTATTCGCAAGCCAGTCCTTTGTTTTTGTTTTGAGTTGTGGTATTGAGTTGCTTCAATGTCAAATGTTGAATCCATACCTTTCCTAAACGGTGTTCTCATATTGCTATGTGAATACTAATCCTTTTTTATCATTGAGGTTGTCATGTTAATCCTTTTCCAACCGGTGCGCTTCTCTTCGAGATGATCCCATCATTCTCCCCATCAGCAAGACCAATTATCATTTCTTCTCAACGGTGTTTGTTCCATCTTCCCCAAATTGCCTTTGTTTTCCCACCCTCCCACCCTTTTTCTTCAAGGACTCAGATTTCTTAATCATGTATCCTTTTATTTGTGGGAAGTCTCGTCATTCTTTTCAATCAATGTTCTTATCCGGTGATCCCTCGTGAAGATGCTCACGAGCTTCAAGTTCATCATCCTTCATTGTTGTTTCTTCTCCGGTGGATTCAAGTCAAGTTTTGTTGATCATACCTTTTTCCTCATTTCAATGTCTTCTCATACCGGTGCACCTCATTATCATTCTACTTCTCGCTATTTGTTATTCCGGAGTGCTCAAGATATCTCACAAGACTTGTGTTTCCATTCTCAATCCGTTCAAGATATTTCGAGGTTGTTATCTCATTCAAGCCTTTTTAATTCAACCGGTGCAATATCTCTTTAAATCATTTCAACGGTGTTTCTTTTGAGTGGGCCCTAACCCACAGGTCTTTTCCCAGGATCTTACCTGACTCTTCTATTTTCCCAGAGCTATCCTAAATTCTTCTCCAAGTTTGACGTAAGAATGAGTTATCATCAGTCAAATGCATCCGGAGCATTTCATGAGTTGTTTCCATTTCTTTCCTCCGAAGGCCATCATTTCTGAATACTACTCATTCTCAGCTTTCAGCTCTCGTTCTTGAAATCTTACCGGGGATTCGTTCAAATATCCTCTAATCAGTTCATGTTCTCTTCGTTCTCAGGTATCTAAATCCCCTCAAGTATCTTCATTCGTTTTCAAATTCTTCCCGGTAAATTGTGCCCTTGCTACTCTCTTTTTCAATTCTTACGGTGGTTCGTTCAAGATTTCACCTCTTTCGTTATCATTTAATTCATTCGTTCTTTCCAATCCTACCGGTGGTTCATGAAGACTTCCTCAAGTTTTGCGCCATATCTCTCTTAATCCTTTTTCAATGAGAATAAGTAGTATGCCAAATCCGTTGCTTGTCATCAATTTAATTGATGAGGGATAAGCATAATGTAATTCTTATTATTGTTTCATCCAAGTGATTAATTCCTTCTTTCGGAGTTTATTCATGATGAATAAATTCTCGGTTTCATTTGTTTCATCTTTTCTTTTTCCCGGAGTTCCAAGCTCTCATTATCACGGAGATCCATCTAAATCATTGCAAGGATTCACCTTGTGTTTTCAATTTCTCTTTCTTTTCATTCCTTTTGTTTAACCGGAGTGTTGCGTCATCTCTTCAAGTGCTTTTCATCTTATCAAGTTTTCCTTCTTCTTTCAGTCGGAGTGCTGCCCAAGTTATATCAATCTTATCCTTTCTCTATCTAGGTCTAACCGGAGTGGTTTCAATATTTATCTTATCACTAAACCTCTTGGTTCTCATCATATTCCTTGTTCCTCTTTTCTACCGGATTGTTTGCAATCTCATGCATTTTTGTTGTACTCTTTCTTTTAAATTGCTCAACCTCTCAAGGTTCTTTGGTTTCACTCATTGGTCAAAGAAGCTACTTTGTTTTACCTCTTCTCTTCCTCTTCCGTTTTCCCTCCGGTGCCATCCTAGATCTCGGGACGAGATCCTCTCGTAGTGGTGGAGTGTTGTAACACCCCGGATTCGTTGCGCCAGGTGTCCGCCAGTTATTCGCCTTCGTTGCCATGTCATCTGCTTGCGTGTTGCATTTGCCACGTCATCATCTGCATTTCATATCATGTCATCATGTGCATTTCATTTTGCATACATGTTCGTCTCATGCATCCGAGCCTTTTCCCCGTTGTCCGTTTTGCAATCCGGCACTCCTATGTCCTCCGACGTCTCCCTTCTTATCTTTTCTCTTGTGCGAGTATTAAACTTTCTCGGAATGGCCCGAGGTTTGCCAAGCGGCCTTGGTATATCACCGGTAGACCGCCTGTCAAGTTTCGTGCCATTTGGAGGTCGTTTGATACTCCAACGGTTAACCGGGTAACCGTGAAAGCCTCTTTTGTTGCAGCCCAACACCCCTTCCAAAGTGGCCCAAAACCCACCAAACTCCCCTCCATACTCTTGGTCGTTCGATCACGATCGCGTGGCCGAAAACCGCTCCTCATTTGGACTCTCCTAGCTCCCTCTACCTATAAATATGTGATCCCTCTCAAATTCGCGGATATTTTCCCCCGAAACCCTAGCTTTCGTCCTCCTCCCGCAGCCGGACATGTCCGTCCAGCCGCCGGACATGTCCAACCGCCCCCGTGCCCAATCGCGTGCCGCCACGTCGCGCGTGCGCATCGCCGCCGCCCGCCGCCATGAGCCCGCGAGCCCGACCCATGGGCCCATGGCCCATCCCCGCGCGCGCATACGAATCCGCGCATCGCGCCCGGCGCCGCCGCCCGGCGTTTCCCGCCGACCTCGCCGGGCCCCTCGCCGCCGCTCCTCCGCGACCCTCGCCGCCGCGCCTCCGCCGCCTTGATCGCCCGCGCCTCCGCCCCGCCGCGCTTTCCATGCGCCGCCTTTCCGCATGCCGCCTGCTCCCGTGGCAGCGGCCGCGGCATCCGCCGCCGCCGTCCGCCGCCCGGCCGCCCTCGCCGCCGCTCCTCCGGCGCCCTCCCTGCATGACCCAGCCGAGAACGCATGAGCCCTCTCTCGCCGACCTCCTCGCCTCGCTGGCGCCTCCTCCGGCGGATCCGTGGCCGGGCGGCGGATCCGCCGCCCCTCGCCCCTCTCCGGCGAGATCTCGTGCATCTCCGGCGAGAGCTCCGGCGAGCCGCCTCGCATCGAAATCCGTGCCCAGACCCGCGAGGTTGACCCCGAATTTTTGCCAAAGTCCTCGATTCTGCCTAATTTTCATGCCATTTTCATTGCATCACATCTCAGCACCTGTAGCTCCGTTTTGCGCGTATAATATGTCAAATTGTTCGACTCGAAGAGTACATCATTCCTTTCCATTGCATCATTTGCATTTGAGCTCATCTTGATGCCCGAAATGCTGTTGGAAGTAGGCTTCAGATCGTTAGTTCCAGAATCTTATCAGCTCGAGCTCTTTTGTCATTTTTGCCATGATTTATGTGTGCATCCTATGAGTATGAGCTCTACATGAATGTTGAAATATGCCATGTCATCTTTCCAGGGGAGTTCACCATGTATTTTTGTGACTTGTGTGCTGAGTGTATCAAGCTTGTAAAGGAGAGTAGTTGCTGTTACTGTTTTGCTAGGCAGATTCTGTTATATTTTGATGCCATGTTAACATGCTTCCACTAATCATTCTATGCATAATCTGGAGATGCTCTATAAACATGTTTTGATATACATGTCATGCCCTATCCATTCATGCCCTTGGTTGCAATTATACCCTGCTGGAACATGTTCATTTCTTGCTCCAAAGTTGCTTGAAAATGTTTCCTGACAGATTGTTTGCATGAGATTCAATTTTCACGAGGTCGTTGTAGTTGATCCGTGTATGCTATGACCTTGCTCTTGCCATGCTTAGCTTCATAAACATGCCTTCTTACTGTTGGTTGCCTTGCCATGCCATGTATTGCTCTGCAGTGGGTGGTTCGAGCTCACGAACATGCCTACTAATCGTTGTTTCTGCCATGTTCAAATCTGTAATATAACTTGCCATGTTTACATGGGTGCCATCATATTTTCCGTGCCTTTTGGCTCATGGTCAGTAAGGGTCTTTTGATATATGTTATTATTAGTTTCATGCCATGCCTTTTTTTGCCATGATAAGTTCCTGTAACATGTTGTTTGATAGCTCTAAACATTGCAACCTGATATTATTTCTGCTAAAGTCTGAAATTGTTATTAATTGCAATATCTCCATGTCATTTTGAGCATGTTCTAGTGATTTCTGGAGATAGCTCAGTGTTCATGTTTTGTTATGCTTTAAGTGTACTTCATGACCATGCCTTTTGTTATTATGTTGGGGTGCTGTAGCATGTTGTTTTGATGCTTGTAAGATGCCTAGAAGCTGTTTTGGTCAGATTGTTGATATGACTTGTATAGTGTGTGTGTGTTGCACCGTTGCTCCGTTTTGAGTGTGCTCTATATGAAACTTGCTTGTTTTTGCATGTAGTTTCATATTATCATGTTGCATCATTGTTTTGGTGTGTTTGCTTGATGTTTGGGTGCATTTTGCATCAATGCCATGCTTAACTTGTTGTGCTCATATCTTCTAGGCCGTAGCTCCGAATCTAATGAACTTTATATGTAACTTGACTAGAATTTCGTGTAGATCATCTTGGTGCATCTTAACTTGCTGTTTAACAACTTCAACATAATGTTTATTCAGTTCTGGACCAATTTCGAAATTTGCATATGAGGACTTACCGGAATTGTTATATGTTATTCCCGGCCTCATTTAAACTTGCCTTGATGTGTGCTCTTGTTTGCAACATCTTTTGCCATAAGTAGCTTCATGTAGCTTGGTCATGCATCATGCTTGTTGTGCATCATGTCTTGTCCATGTGTGGTGTGTTTACTTTGTTGTGTGCTTCTTCTCGATAGTTCCCGTTTCGTTGCGATCGCGAGATTCGTTAAATCACGATTGGTTCGGCTTCATCCGTTCATCTTCTTCATGGACTCGTTCTTCTTCCTTGCGGGATCTCGGGCAAAATGACCGCTACCCGGATCTCACTACTATCATTGCTATGCTAGTTGCCTCGTTCTTTCGCTATCTGCGCTACCTTTTACTGTTTGTCCGGCCATCCCATATTGCCATGAACCTCTAACCTTTGACACCGTTCCTATGCAAACCGTTGTTTGGCTATGTTACCGCTTTGCTCAGCCCTCTTATAGCGTTGCTAGTTGCGGTGAAGTTGAAGATTGCTCCATGGTGGACAGGGTTATGTTGGGATATCACAATATCTCTTATATTATTAATGCATCTATATACTTGGTAAAGGGTGGAAGGCTCGGCCTTATGCCAGTGTTTTGTTCCACTCTTGCCGCCCTATTTTCCGTCATACGGTGTTATGTTCCCGGATTTAGCGTCCCTAACGCGGTCGGGTGATTTATGGGACCCCTTGACAGTTCGCTTTGAATAAAACTCCTCCAAAGAAGGCCCAACATTGGTTTTACCATTTGCCTCACCTATTACCTTTTTTCCCTTGGGAGTCGCGCATCCCAAGGGTCATCTTTATTTTAGCCCCGGGCCAATGCTTGTCTAAGTGTTGGTCCAAACTAGAACCACTTGCGGCGCCACCTCGGGAAACTTGAGGGCTGGTTCTAGTTATGCGTAGTGCTCATCCGATCGTGGCACGAGGCGAGATACGCGGCTACTATCGGGATGTCGGCGCGGGAGGTCTTGCTGGTCTTGTTTTACCATTGCGAAATGTCTTGATGTCTGGGATACCGAGCCCGATCGGAGTGTCTCGGGTGAAGGTCTATTCGCCGATGATCGCGAGAGCTTGTCATGGGCTAAGTTGGGACACCCTGCAGGTATAAACTTTCGAGAGCCGTGCCGCGGTTATGTGGCAGATGGGAATTTGTTAATGTCGGTTGTAGACAACTTGACACAGATCCGAATTAAAACGCATCAACGCGTGTGTAGCCGTGATGGTCTCTTCTCGGCGGAGTCCGGGAAGTGAACACGGTTTCTGTGTTATGTTTGACGTAAGTAGGTGTTCAGGATCACCTCTTGATCATTGCTAGCTTCACGACCGTTCCGCTTGTTCTCTTCTCGCTCTTATTTTGCGTTGGTTAGCCACCATATATGCTTAGTCGCTGCTGCAACCTCACGACTTTACCCTTCCTTTCCCATTAAGCTTTGCTAGTCTTGATACCCATGGTAATGGGATTGCTGAGTCCTCGTGGCTCACCAGATACTTCCAAAACCAGTTTGCAGGTGACGCAACCAAGCTCAAGGAGGAGCTCGATGAAGATCTTGCCCTTTGTGTTGTTTCATTCTAGTTGATCAGTAGTGGAGCCCAGTTGGGGCCGATCGGGGACCTTTGTCGCATTTGGGGTTCTTCTTTTATTTTGGTTCCATAGTCGGACCTTGATTGTATCTGGATGATGTAATGCTTTATTCATGTAATTGTGTGAAGTGGCGATTGTAAGCCAACTATGTATCTCTTTCCCTTATGTACTACTTGGGTTGTGTGAAGATTACCTCACTTGCGACATTGCTTTCAATGCGGTTATGCCTCTAAGTCGTGCTTCGACACGTGGGAGATATAGCCGCATCGAGGGTGTAACAACTCGACTATATGACTCTTAATCCATCTGCAAAACATGAGTTTGTTTTTTTCTCAAAAAAACATGAGTTTGTTTTATTTTCCTTGGTTGCCTTTTGAACCTCAGTTTGTTCACCAAGTGGGACCTTTTATTTTTGTCCACAAATGTTGGCCAAACCACCAAATTATTCCACTCATGAACTCACAAAATGCATGGTCATCAAGCAAACTAGCACATGCTTTTAATGTGCCTAGAATTATATAACAAAGGGAAGTAAGAAACTTGGCAGCTCTGTAAGCATAAAACATATATATCAGTTTTTTTAGGCCATTACTTAATTTTCAATGGTATTTTTTCAAACAAAATACATGCAATCTGAAATTATACATGCACTGGTGTATGAATGTTGACAATTTGATTGCAGCAGGGACTGTCAAATAAAGTGCAGTGCTCATCATTGCATATATATTTAGGCCAACATCAAACTTTATTGTGAAGAGCAGGCAGGTAGCTTCATGCATCATTGGATGTGAGAATTGCTTACTATATATTGGGAATTGTTTCTGTTTCTTAGAGACATTGACCATAGCTTCTTATTAGTGCCTAGCATGGTGAAAGAGTTTTATTGTTGTGCCTTTCTTGGATTCAGATTCTTCTATACCATATGGTCACAAGGAACTTGAGAGTATTTCACAAATCTTTGCCTGCCAAAATAAGGGTGACTGCAAACTCACTTATTCTGGCCTATTTAGTTTCTGATTGCTCAGTTTCTTATTTGTGTGTTGAGTTAGGAGTTTTCACAAATTAAAGGTATGGTGGAACTGTACATGCCACAGCCAAAAGATGTAACTGGCCTCTCGCCCCGCCATGTCGTTGTTCTATTCCACAACTAATGACATTGGCCTCTGAAGCTGCTCACAGTCGCGGGGATAGACTAACTTGTAGCAAAGAGCTGGCGACTGAAGATTAGTGCATGCAGGGGCGAATCATGATCCAGAAGCAAGGGTTGACAATACAAAGTACAGAAAACATTTCCAAAGAGATGAGCATAATAGCAATGTGTGCAGAGAGTATTTACATGAGCATAGAAGAGTGCAAAAATATCCATGGCATAAACAACTTAATTACAACATGGTAGGTGTTGCTGTATTTCCTGTTCAAACTTGCTATTTGCTTTTGTTACAATATAGCAATCCTTCACATCATTTGGAAAGAAGATCCCTAACCTTTCTGTTTATTGCCTGAGAAATATATGTAGTACTCTACTGAGCTCTTACTAAAATTCTAATAGTATTCGCATTGCTTCTCTTTTGGTGCCAAAAAACAAGTGAAAAATCAGTAAGTAAAATAATTTGTGGTAGTCTGAAGGAGTTACAGTTGGCTGCACAACGCAAATAATCAGACCTCCAACACAAATCGAGCCGTCCAATGTCGCCTGCGTCGGCTACAGCAGAGGTATGTATCTGTTTTAAGTTATTTTTCTGTCCCCTGTTTCTCTGTGTACCTTCTAATATGGAGTTCAGAGGTAAAAATATTGTTGCAAAGTACGTTAGTTTAGATATTGTTGCCTTCTTGTGATTGTAGACACCCATGTTCTATAGTTCGTCTGTTGAACAAAGTACTAGAATTTTCAGCAATTCCTTCAGGTAGTGTTGTTCTCTGATCAGAGAAAACAAAATTCAGTAATTGCTGGTGGGTTCTGATCCATCTGGGCAACACGAACCACCAACATATGCATATTTTGCTGCCTGACTATACATTATGCTATTCTTTACCTTCCTGTTAGTATTACATATAACTAGGTAAAATTTGGACGGAACTGAACTTCTAAACATGCAGAGGCATGTTAGATAAGTAGAACCGATTGAACTCACTGCAAGCTTTGCTATAAGTTGTCAAGTTCAAGCAGAGCCAAGCACCCCACAAAGACTTAACATTTCGGCGCGAAAATTCTAGACAAGAAAACCTTGCTTTAGTTCCATTCATTCATCCTGAAATTAAATAAAATGTCAACAACTTTACACGCATATGTATCACCAACCAAGGTTACCAGGTTGCAATTTTCTGCTAAATGAACAAACAATATCAGGTTGAGATGAATTTCTCTGTGGGTTGCATGTGTATCGCTACTGCTGCCTTTTGCGCTGTTGGTTGGCTTTGTTTATTGTTGCTGAAACCTTGTACATGGAGAGACACATATGTGAGCCATGGTACATGTACAAAGATGGCTACTGGCTACCTGTTGGATTGATCCTTCTGGTCGAAAGGTAGCTAGCTAAGAAGCAATCAACTGGCTTTAGAGAATATGAAATAATGCAAAAGAAATGGATCGACCAGCTTGCAAGCCAAATCATTTAGTAAGCCTCGTGTGATGGATGCAGATTGTTGTGTGTGGCTACATAGCAATCTATTCAGATTATCTATTGAACAGTTCTGGTTTGGTGTGAACTCAGGTGTAGTTTGTGGTAGATAGCTGAGTGTCTTTAACTTATGATTTTTTACGAACAGTTTGTAGAATGGCTCCTAGCATCCTTTTTGGTTGCTTCGTTCATGATTTGCATCTTTGAATTTTTTTCAGGACCTTAAGATGAGTGATGAACATACGTCGAGCCGTCCAATATTGCATGTGGCTGCAACATCAGAGGTATGTATCCCCTTGAAAGATAATCAGTTCACAGAGCCTCAGTTTGAGTTAATTGTTTCTGAATTGTTGCCCTTGTTTCATGTTCACATGAGAAACAAAAAGATTACAAATTCATCTAATTTCAGTACAAACATTCTTTTTCATATGTCTGCTATGAAACTAACAGTTTTCTGGAGGTATTATTATCTGGGTGAAAAGGACAAAAACAGCGCCCATTATGGTGAATTGCATTCAGCCAGTAATCCCAGAACAAAAAAATAACCATCCTGTCGATAACTCCGCATAACATCTGTAGGGAATCATGGGCTATACGGTCTACCCTCTAATCCTCTGCCTATCCCGTGGTGCCGCTCAGGGTTTAAAATTATTTTGTAACATTTGCGTTGAATATATATGATGTTGCTCCTTAATTATTTACACTGATTGATGTACAACAATATGAGTGCTGCTCTCTAGAGGAGCATCAAGCTCTAACACTATGCGCTTGCTCAAGTAGATCGAGAGCATGAACACCCGAAGGAGATATGGAGGGAGAGAAATAAGTATTATCCCCGTCGCAACGCACATGCTCTTTCTTTCTCGTTCTAGAACTTTTTAACATGCACATATGTATTGTACTATAAGCATCCTAGCTTTGTCATCTTGTTAGTGAACTAACTATGATGTACTACCTTTGTTTCAACTGATTCATAGATAGTGCTTCTAATGGTTGGAGAAAATAGATGACAACACTGGACTTAAGACTGCTGAGGATTTTGACAACCGACCTTCAAAAAAGCAAAAAATTCAGAATGTTGTTCTGGAGCCACCAATTATGTCAACATCACACCAAATGGACTGCTCAAAACATATTATATACCAAATAGGCATTTATGTTAAATATTGCATTACTGTTTTTCTAGCTTTAAATTTATTACTTGAATTCTACAGAACAATCCAACTGTCAATTGCAGAGTCAGAATACAGAACTACATGATCGTCTTCATGGAGCACGTCTACATGTACTCCAGCACTAGCTCATTCATGAATATTTGTTTATAATGTGTACAAAAACTTACTTGGGCTTATTTAAAACTGTAATCATTCTGATGATCCTATTTTATAATGTGTGTACAAGTAATACCAAATTTTATGGCTCAAAGAAATAGTCAATGTAACCTTACTTCTAACGCTTGCAAAAATTGGATTAGCAAAATATTGCATAATGGCACATCAAGCAAATTATACTCAATATTTCGCCCGGTGCAACGCACGGGCATTTGACTAGTGTATATATATATATATATATATATATATATATATATTGCGAGCGGGTAACTTTAACTTTGAAAGATAGTCGTTGGATGAGGCGAATCCGAAGGTCCAAAGATGGCAAATTTGAGCACTATTGGCCGTTGGATATCATCTAGATTCCACCAGATTTCGCCACATGTATAATCTAGAAGACTCCATGGCTCAACTTAAGCATAATGCACAAACATCAAAACACAAGCACTTCTTATTTGTTCTAGAATCTTCCATATGATAATTGCCCAAATGTTTTTCTACATGATTTGCCATTATTTGTTTTTACTTTATGTCTTACAATGCACAATTCCATGAATCTTAAAATAGATTAGCTTTCTTATAAAAACTAGATGATTTTGAATGAAATGAACTATAAGAATTAAACGAACATCTACATCATGCATATATGAGTCAAAGCTTGCATGCTATAATGTGGTATTTATTCATAATTTGGTTGCCAAATCTCATGCGTGCAATGCACGTGTACCTTACTCTAGTCTAAATGGTGTTTGTGTGTGTGTTGTGCCTGTTGAGGTGCAAATTATCTTTTTTCTTGGTACACGTTAAGCTTGTTCTTCCGAAATTTCAAGCCGCGCCTTGTTATGCCGAAAATTAAAGCTAGCGTCTCTGTCTATCGTGCTGCGAAACTCCCGCCTCTTCAACCCGCGCCTTGTTAGCCCGAAATATTTAAGATATATCTTTGTCTCGTTGTGCTCCGACAACTCCCTCCATCTCAACTCACGCCTTGCTATTCCGAAATTACAACGCGCGCGAAAACTCCCACCTCCTATGAAATCCCGACACGCGAAATGCCCGTGGTACCCCTGAACCGAAAGAACCGCCTCAAATAGGTGGGGGGTACGTTCGTAACTTACCCCACATTTCAGACAAGCGCGTCTCTAAGCCATGGTTCCCCACTGCCATCCCATCCGCCCACCCATTCGTACACTGAGGCCGCGAAAACCCGCGACGAAACCCCACACCCTGCTCCGTCCGCCACCCAGCCGGAGCTTCTTCCCCGACGACGTCGTCCACAGCAACACCTCGACGTCCCTCATCCACCGTACCGGATGAGGATCCGTCATCGATCTCATCATCCCGCCGGTTCAGCCACCCCGTCCTCCACCTCCAAGGAGCTGCCCCGACGTTTCCCTCGTCTTTCGCGCCACCTCCATTCCCACATCGCCGTCTTCACCTGCACCACCGGAAGAGCATCATCATCACCGTTTCCTCGGATGAATCTGCGGCCTAATCGGCGCCACCAAAGAGGTTGTACACTAATCGCCGCATTTTCTTCTTGCGATCTCACGGTGCTGCCGGCGCTCGGTCCCGAGCCAACACGGCGCGGCTCCATCCACGGCGGCATCGCCGGCCACTTCCTCCACGGCATCACTCCCTCGGCGGCGACCAGTAGGATCTACTGCTGCTTTAGCTCTCGCTCGCGCTGCTGCTCTGCTCTTGCTCTCGGTCCCCTGCCTGGTCTGTTCTTGCTATTGCTCTTGCTCGCGCTGCTACTCTCGCTCTTGCTCTTGCTTGCGATGTTGCTCCGATTTGGCTACACTTCAGTCGACTGAATCAACTTTTGGGTCAGTCAATTTCCAAGGGGTGGGCTCGCCGGGGTGAAGGAAGAACCAGCCGCAGCGGGGAGGGGGGCTCACCGGAGAGGTACCCCACTATCTATCTTAGGGTTCAGGATGGGGGCGGTGGTCGCCGATGGTGGCGGGGCGTTGGCGGGGCGGTGGCGTGGGGATCGTCGGAGAAAAATCTCGGCACGGGGGGGCCTAGAGGGATGGCCGGGGCAGCGGTGGACCGGCGGTGGGGAGTGTTTTCGGGCGGGCGGGCGGCGCACCGCCGACATGGCGGCGAGGGCTGCTGTTTGGCGGTGGTGGCTGGCGGCTCAGGGGGTGGAGGTTGAAGATGAACCGCAGGCCCTTGATTTCGTATCCAACGGCTGCAAAATCGGTCGACGTGTAGCCTCACCTTGCTAGTGCGTTCGGGCCGACAGCAAAATTCAGTTTAAACAACAAAATTCAGTTTCGACAGTTAGGTTCAGTTTCGACAGTTAAGTTCTGTTTCGACAGTTAAGTTCAGAGATGAGCGGCTGATGTATTTTACATCTAGAACTTTTTGGTTATGTATTTTACGTCATGTATTGGAGATGCTATTAGAATTCCACTCAGGTTAACATTGTTCGTTGTCTCTCTTGTCCTGCTTCAGCCTCAGCGTCGTACAACTCACCGGAGCTGCTCCAATGACGAAACCCTCCATCACAACAGAGCAGTACCTCGGGCTCCATCTTCAGACGCCTAAGATCTTCTTCCCCTCCACCGACAGCAATGTCAGCCGGAGCATCCTCACTGGCCAACCCAATCACGCTGAGATTGACATGGCTTCGCCAAAGAGGTTGTACACTTGTTGCATCTCTTTTTTACTCTACATGTTATATATATTGTCCACTGAGCACTCGTGGTAACGGGAAATATGATTATTTTATCCTACTACTCCCTCCATTCCTTGATATAAGGTGTATAGTTTTTTGAGAGAAAAATCAAAATATAAGGTGCATTGCGTTGCACCACTCGTTTGGATAATTTTTTTAGGATTTGATTACATTTCCTTATGTTATCCAAGCTCCTCTATTTTTTCATGTCAATTAGTAAGCTTTAATCCCGCCCAAAACTTGTGAAATTCTCCCTCCACATGCGTTCTTTAATTCCCGTGCCAAAAACTATACATCCTATATTTAGGAATGGAGGGAGTATATGACAAGCAGTGAGGTACCAGGCAACTTAGCTATCCGTGATGGACTCTCTTGAACGCCATCATTATTTATCTCTGCGCGTTTGAGCTGTGCATTTGTCGATGGGCCAGGAGTTGAGCTAGTATGGCGATGGCTGGGTCCAAAGTAATAGAAGTAGCACAAAAACATTTTTTAGTGTAGGATTTTCCTTGCTCAAGCCTGCCTACTAGAATCGCTTGATGCTTGAAAGGAAAAGTGAATGAAAAACATAGGAATTGGAAAGTTTCCTATGATACTACTTTTCATGAATTTGGTGCAAAGGAATGGAGCAAAGGAAAACTATAGGATTTGTTCCTTTAGTGTCTCCTTGAAAGAAAAACCGTAGGAATTCTAATTTCCACTTCTCCTCCTTTTCATATTCCTATTCATCAAGCACAAGACTAAGAGATAGTAGCATAATAGCATTATAACCATACATTTGCTTGTGGTTTGACTTAATCTCACCATGCTTTTTGCATCCTGTGATCTTCCAATTGTTGTGAATCAAACACCAGTTAGCGAGAAATCCTGTGTTTTTAAATTCTCTGTTTTGCACGTGCATTCCTATCCTATTCTGTCTATTTCCTATCCTGCATTGTTAGAATCCTCAAATTCAAACAAGCCCTTACTCAATTACTTACATTACAGATATGTGTCAAAGAACACCTTGTGTGGTTTGTCCTGCTCTGTGCACTTGTGTTCTACCCAGCTCATTTGCTCCAACGACGGAAGGGTTCACCACAGCGAGGATCCGCTCTCGGTGTCTTTCGCCACCTCGGATCTTCTTCCCCCGCCGCAGCCACGATAACCGCATTACCATCATCAATCGAGCAGATGACCTTGAGGACTACGGGTCCGCAAGAGAGGTCGCACTCTTCCGTGTCTACTTACGTTATGCGTCGCTTAATATGATGACATGCTACATTATCGCCGTGTTCACCTATTAGACTCCGAGTCAAGTCCAATAATGCTGAAACTTGAGTTTTTAAATGGTTGTGGGGTACATATTGGGGCAGCAATCAGTACTATCTGTCTCCTATCTGGTTAATCTCTGATGTCTACTATGAGTTTCATGTTGGGTGCAAACAAACATGAAAGGAGCCATTATCTGTATTTTTTAACTAAAGCTATTATCTACCTGCTATCATTGCTTTTGGGTCTATCCACAATTTGCTACCATCAATCTGGATTTGTGCATGCACTCCTTACATAATCTCACTATGTTTTATTCCTATGCATGCCAGTTATTGTACACAATGGAACTTATCATGTAGAGCAAAAGAGACGAGCCTTGCGTGGCAATAAAATTTCATGCAGATGTCATTCCATGGTGGGCGCAAAGGCAGCCCCCCCTCCACCCATTTCGGATCGTAATCAACAGGAAGATAATTGTTCTGAGGGGGATTCAGAAGGAGAAGACCACTCCTATTTACCCCATGAGGTCTTTGCTCTAACTTGGCATGCTGATGTTGGTAATATCATGCATATGGTGCCTTGCATTGCTTACTGTATACATTAAAGATGTCATCTGCTTAGTTTAGACATGCTTTGTGTCAATGCCATCTATTTTGTTTCTTTATCGTATATATGAATCATGCAATGCCATCTTGTCTAGCCAGGCATCATATATGTGAATTTCGCAATGCCACCCTGGTTAGCCAGTCATCTTATATGTGAATTATATCATGCCATCATTTTTTATTATGTGTTAAATTTGTCAACAATTTTAGTACATTCAATTACTCTTCCTGTGCATCAGCTATTCGGCACGGTCATGGAAAAATCTGGAGTGGAAACAAGGTCTTCATAGCAGACAATGCTATCTGACGAAGCGCATGTCTTGCTGGTTACCAATAGCTACTCAGAGGAGGATTCAGAGACAGATGACCAGTCATATTTCCCCCCTGAGGTGCATGCCCTAACTTGGCAGGGTTATGTTACTCATATCGTGCGTATGGTATCTTGCATTGCTATGTCATTTGCTTGGTTTAGACATGCTTTGTGTGAATGCCACCTGTTTAGTGTCTAATTACCATATATGTGAATTATGCAATGTCATCTTGTTGCAAGACATTATATATGTGAATTATGCAATGTTATCTTATTGCAAGGCATTATGTATGTGAATTATGCAATGTCATGCTGTTTAGGCAAGCGTCATATATGTGAATTATATCATGTCGTCCTTTTTTTGTATTTCTCATTGCTTTTGTCGACAATGTTTGTATATTCAACTGCTCTTCCTGTGCATCAGCCATTTGAATTGGTGATGGAGAAATCTGGAGCGAAAACAAGGTCTTCATAGCAGACAATGCTACCTGCTGAAGCAGATATCTTGCTGGTTACAGATAGCTCTTCAGAGTAGGATTCAGAGGCAGATGACCAGTCCTATTATCCCCCTGAGGTGTATGCTCAAACTTGGCAGGGTTATACTACTCATATAATGCATATGTTGTATTGCAATTCTTAATTTTTACATCATATACACAATATTGAATGACATCTCCTTAGTTGACACATCATATATGCAATTGCCCTCTGCTCACTTCCTTTGTATATAAATCATATATTTGAATTATGTCATGCCATGATGTTTACATAGACAGCATGTATCTGAATTATGGCATGCCAACCCATTTTCTAAAGACATAATATAGTTATATCATCTCATCCTGTTTACATAGTCATCATATTTTAAATTATGTCATTCTATCCGTGAATTATATCATGCCATCATGTTTCCATCGACGGCATGTTTGTGATTTATGGCATGCCAACCACTTTAATAGACACATCGTATAGTTATATCATGTCATCCTGTTTACATAGTCATCATATTTTGAAGTATGTCATTCTATCCTGTTTAGTTAGCCATCATACATGTGAAATTGTATCATGCTATCCTGTTTAATTAGCCATCATATATGTGAAATTATGTCCTGCTATTCTGTTTGCTTAGACAACATAAATGTGAATTATTTCATGCCCTGTTTTCTTCCCTACTATCCATTGCACCTGTCTATCTTGCAATGTCTGTACATTCAATTAATTTTCTTGTTTATCACCCATTTCAATTGGAGGGAGTGATGGAAGTATCTGTGGGAGTAAAAACACGGTCTTCAGAAAAGATCGTGCTACCTGTCGATGCAGATAGAACCACGGTTGTACTTGCCCAAGAATCAGCCCCACCACACATAACCCACACTCATGCAGATTGTACCCCTACCCAGTTGGACAGAGAACCAGCTACACCCCTTCTAACCCCAACCCCAGCAGATAGACACCCAGTTCCCATTGACACAGCACCGTCTCCACCACAGAGCACCCAAACACGAGCAGTTAGTAAGGCAACTGCAGTGCCCAAATCACATGGACCACCACTCCGAACCCGAAGTCAACGCTTAAAGCAGAAGAAGAATTGTTCTCAGGTCAGGTTCTGTAGCTATGGTTCATACTACTTTGCTCTTGCATCACTGTATTTACTGATACCAACCAATTTCAAATTTGAAGGATGCAATTGAAACTCCAATGGCGCAACAGGTATGTTTTAAACCTATTTCTTCAACGTGTTTGGCTTTTTGCTGTTGTAACTTGCTCTATGTTGATTTCAGTTTCAATTGAATAAACAGTGATGTTCTCATGCCATGCACATTGCAAGTGTTGTTATTGCTGTGTAGTTTCCCACACTTATATTCTGTCTATGCTGCTTTGCCTTAAATAGATATGATTCGAACTGTATCTATCTTGATTTGGCCACATAAACTAGAATGATATAGACCATACAGTGACCATACTACATAGATATATGTTTGTTTCATGCTGTTATCCTGTCCACCTTACTACTGAACTGGTTTACCAAAATGAGTTTCATATACTACATTGTAAACCTGAGATGTGTTTGTTTCCCTTTTAGAACGCGGATAAAATATTGGAGAAGAGTACCCTGTTATGCAATGGTAAAGGAAGTAATGCAGATAAGGTTCAAGATAGTGAGACATCCCTGTTGGTCTCCAAGAAAGCTGATAAAAACTATATTGAGGACACCGAGACAACCCCAAAGTCTGTCTTGATGTAGTGTTTCGTTATGGCTACCACTTCTTTGCACCGGCTCTTGAACTCATTGCTGAATCGGTTAAACTTCTTGAGTCTCAACTTCATGTTGAAAGACATCGATCGATGTTATGCGACGAGAAGTCAAGGACCGAGGAAGTCCTGCAGAATTCAGATGCATACTTTCGGTGCAACAAGCAGCAGTATTTGGAGGACTTAAGCGCCAAACAAGAGAAAGTTAATAAGCTTGCTAAGCATCTTGCCGACATTATGGGTACCTGGATATTGTTACTTGAGCTCTTTCAAGTGGTTTCATTCGGACTTGTTTTGCTGCGGCGTTTATATGATGTTCTGTTCCCTATATTTGCACTGGTGGCGAACATTGATGCCCAGTGGATGTAATATGTGTAATAGCCGTGATAGCCTAGTGTAGGTTGCTTGCTTATTTATTTCCTTGTTGTCTTGTTTATTTGTTTGCTTGTAGTCAGTGCAGTTCTTTTTCTGCGGTTTGCTAGTGGCTGCAACAACCTATTTTTTAAAACTAGGCCACAATAACCATGGGCTAATATTTACTGTAGTGACACTGGACCTACGGGCCGTAGAAACAGTGGGCCTTCTATGGGACGTATAAACAGTGGGCCTTCTACGGGCCGTAGAAACAATGGTCCTTCTACGAGCCATAGAAACAATGGGCCTTCTACGGGCCGTATCATCAATGGGCCTTATACGGGCAGTATGATCGATTGGCCAAACATGGGCCAATATCAGGCTGCGTTATGGCCGTAAACAGGCTAGAGTTGAAATCGTCCGTTCATGGGCCGACCATAACGGGCCATCATTAATAGGCCGTATTTCATGCACTATGAAAACGGCCCAACGTGTTAACGGACCACAAACGGTCCGACTATAACCACGGGCTGAATTTGGCCCATAAGCAGAAAATGACAGTAACGGGCCGTAAGTAAACGAATGCTGGAAATAAGCCCAAGAATAAATGGGCTCTAAGAAGGCCAAAAGATAACATAGGCTGGAAACGGCCCAATGGAATAACGGGCCCTTAATGGGTATAAAGTGATACACTGTTCATTACGGGCCAGTTTCACCACGGGTCTTTAATTGGTGTAAAGTAATACACTGTTCATTACAGGCCAATTTCACCACGGGCCGTTAATAGGCCAAGAGTTACATAGGGCCTCATATGGGCCGAAAGACGTCATGGGCCATACATGGGCCAGAAGTGAAAACGGGCTGGAATCATATTGGGTGGCCCAGATGACGCTACTGGGCCTAATTCGGATAGGGCGTAACGGGCCTTGGGTTAGCGGGCTGTAAATGGGCTATATGCGAACAGGCCGTTAATAGGCTTTACATGGGCCGGCCCGCCACCTTTTGACCAAGTCAAACGGGTCGGCCTTTTCACAGGAATTGGCCTCTGTTGTGCCGTGCCACGTGTCGACATATCATAGGCGCCTTCTGTCCAATGCGTCGATGACATCTGCCCAACGGCGAGCCGACACGTGTTTCCTCCAGCCAATGATGATTTTACACGTGGAAAATCCCCATTGGTCGGGGCTGTTAACGGGTTATCGGATCCAAAACCCGACCCGATAGCTTAACGACGTTCCGTTACGGTGGATGCCACGTGTCGGTCACCCTTGATGAAAGCACTTCGGTGACCCGCGATTTATCATCATGGAAGTGGACACTTCCGTGATGATAATTTTGGTAGTGTCATCGAACACTTCTACGACAGCACAGGTATGACTATCTTGATTTTGTGATAAATTTATCATGGATGTACATGCATGACAAAAAAGACAACCTACTGTGACAAACACGTATCATCACGGAAGTGTATTTTTTGTAGTGCTAGCTGACTTAGTGTATGAGTATCACGCAGTGGTTACTCTGGGCACCAGTTCCGATTCCAGCACTTACACTCGTATCTCTCGGAGCGGTTAGACTTCTACCGCTTCTCAGGCCGTCTAGTTTGCTGCATTCGAGGTACTTGTTGAGTTCCGCTACAACAAGGTCCAGATGTAGAACCACCCAGGTTTCTACTACTATCCTTCTCTGCACGATAATGGTCGTGTCTGTTTCCCTGTCATTGATCCGGAGTCTGATAGTGTTGCTAGCCACCTTTCTCGCTATATCACTGCTAGCTATCTTTTGACCTACGAGCTGGCTCAAGAGCTGAGTCGTGCGCGTACTGCTTTAGCCTCTGCTTTAGTCTCTACTAGATCAATCACTACTCCAGCATCTGTAGGGTTTACTCCCAATATTTCTGCCAGTTCTAGTTCCCCTGTTTCCCCGGTTACTCCTCCGAGTAGCTCGGACACCGCGACAGTGAGTCCACTTAGTGCTCCTGCTGAGTGGGTTTCACTTCTCGCCACTCCTATAGCCCCGATGATTCACCCCCCACCTGCCCCAGAGGGAGAGCCCTCGAGGCAGCATCGTCGTGTCACCTTTAACCCGGAGGTCTCGGTTAACCCCATCAGTTCAGGATCTGAGTATGCTTCAGGAGAGGACCCCGCAGCACCAGCAGAGCAGTAGAGCTTCCGAGTATTCGCAGTCGTCAGGATGGAGTACGGATGTAGTCGTACGAGTCATGATGTTTCGTTTCATGTATGAGAGTAGTTGAACCTGGCATGTTGTTATCTTTCATGTATGAGTCTATGTATAATTATGTTGGAACTTTATTTTATTCGCCGTATTTTCTTCGCCATTTCGATTTTTCTCGGGCTTTTGTTGTTGGCTTCTCCCTAGTTTATTTTGAATGCTTCTCATCTCGGTTTCGTTGCCTTGGGAAAAATCATATTAGGATGATGCGGGGAGGTTGTAGTAGCAACGTTCGCGAGGGTTCTCCTGTTCGTCGTTCCGCACGATAGGCAGGACAATCACCCGAGCCGTACGTTCCACCACCGCCAAATACGCCCTCCACCGAGCAAATTCTGCGTATGTTTGAGGAAAGACGAAATAATGATCAGATTGAAATATTAAGAAGTCTTCAAGCTGTGGTTGGACAGAATGGGAATCAGCCCGGTCACACTACAAAAAAATGACACATCCATGACATTTTGGGCCGAACGAATTTTTTTCTGTCATACTTATGACACTTCTATGACGATAATTGTAAGAAAACCCGGTAACATCATAGATGTGGTGGGCTCCTACTTATATGACAAAAAATCATGAAAGAAAATGGGCTTTTCATCCTGGGCGAGCCGGAGACGCAGCTGCATGACATTCTTTCGGCCGTTCATGACGGAAAAAACCATGGGAGAAGCGAGGGCGAGGAAAATTTCGGGGAGTTCTCGGTTACGGTGGGTGGTCGGGGGCCGAGCGACGCGCATTTCTCTCGTACACGTACACGCGTGTGTGCGGCGTTAGTCAGAATCGAACCCGAAAGCGAGGCGTTGGGCTCTAATCAACCGGCGAAGGACAGACCGCAGCTACGCGTTCATCGAACTCGGCGATCGATCGATGGCTGTTAATCGAACCCGATTGAGCAATTCGCCGCCATGCTGCTAACTGAAGCCAATCAATGCTGCCTCTCTCGATGAACAGTGAGCGTTGCGGTGGGGGGGGGGGTTGGATGAACAGTGAGCGGTGGGGTGGATGAACAGGACCCCGTGGTGTTGCCTCAATCGAGCCGGTTGGGGCTGGATGAATGATACGTCTCCGTCGTATCTACTTTTCCAAACACTTTTGCCCTTGTTTTGGACTCTAACTTGTATGATTTGAATGCAACTAACCCGGACTGACGCTGTTTTCAGCAGAATTGCCATGATGTTGTTTTATGTGCAGAAAACAAAAGTTCTCAGAATGACCTGAAACTCCACGGGATGTCTTATAAAAAATAATAAAAAATCCTTGCCAAAGATGAAGACCAGGGGGCCCACACCCTGTCCACGAGGGTGGGGGGTGCGCCCCCTCCTGGGCGTGCCCCCTACCTCGTGGGCCCCCTAGAGACCCTCCGACGCCAACTCCAACTCCATATATTGGCTTCGGGGAGAAAAACTCAGAGAGAAGAAATCATCGCATTTTACAATACGGATCCACCGCCAAGGCCTAATCTCGGGAGGGCTGATCTGGAGTCCGTTCGGGGCTCCGGAGAGGGGTGTTCGTCGCCGTCGTCATCATCAACCATCCTGCATCACCAATTTCATGATGCTCACCGCCGTGCGTGAGTAATTCCATCGTAGGCTTGCTGGATGGTGATGGGTTGCATGAGATTTATCATGTAATCGAGTTAGTTTTGTTAGGGTTTGATCCCTGGTATCCACTATGTTCTGAGATTGATGTTGCTATGACTTTGCTATGCTTAATGCTTGTCACTAGGGCCCGAGTGCCATGATTTCAGATCTGAACCTATTATGTTTTCATGAATATATGTGAGTTCTTGATCCTATCTTGCAAGTCTATAGTCACCTACTATGTGTTATGATCCGGCAACCCCGAAGTGACAATAATCAGGACCACTCCCGGTGATGACCATAGTTTGAGGAGTTCATGTATTCACTATGTGCTAATGCTTTGTTCTGGTTCTCTATTAAAAGGAGGCCTTAATATCCCTTAGTTTCCAATAGGAGCCCGCTGCCACGGGAGGGTAGGACAAAAGATGTCATGCAAGCTCTTTTCCATAAGCACGTATGACTATATTCGGAATACATGCCTACATTACATTGATGAATTGGAGCTAGTTCTGTGTCACCCTATGTTATGACTGTTACATGACGAACTGCATCCGGCATAATTATCCATCACTAATCTGGTGCCTACGAGTTTTCCATATACTAGTTCTCGCTTATTTACTTTTCCGTTGCTACTGTTACAATCACTACAAAAATACCAAAAACATTACTTTTGCTATCTTTACTTTCGTTACTGTTACCACCACTATCATAATACTTTGCTACTAAACACTTTGCTGCAGATATTAAGTTTCCAGGTGTGGTTGAATTGACAACTCAGCTGCTAATACTTGAGAATATTCTTTTGCTCCCCTTGTGTCGAATCAATAACTTTGGGTTGAATACTCTACCCTCAAAAACTGTTGCGATCCCCTATACTTGTGGGTTATCAAGACTGTTTTTTGGCGCCATTGCCGGGGAGCATAGCTCTATTCTTTGAGTCATTTGGGATTTATATCTGCTGGACACTATGAAGAACTTTAAAGACGCTAAGGCAACAATTTATCCTTCAAATATGAGGGGACGTAAGGAACTGCCATCTAGCTCTGCACTTGATTCACCTTCTGTTATGAGTAAGCTAGCGACACCTAAACCTGCTTCTGCTATTCGTTCTGATATGTCGCATGCTATTGATGATGCCACTTCTGCTATGCATGATACTTATGATGAAACTACTTCTATGCTTGATACTACTGTGCCCCTTGGTAAATTTCTTGATGAACAGATTTCTAGGTCTAGAGAAAGAGAAATTATTGAATCTGAATACGATGATGAGAGTGATGATGAGAATATGCCTCCTATTCCTGAGGGTTATCTTTTTGATGCGGAATCTTCTGCAGCTATTTTTTCCTGCCAGGATAGATACGAACTTAAGAGGCTGCTAGTTAAATGGAGTAAAGAATCTCTTAGAGATAGAATGAAACCCGACCCTGCTTTTGCTACTTCACCTATCTGTGTTCCCGATCAGGATTATTATGAATTTTCTGTTGATCCAGATATAATTACTTTGGTTGAATCTGATCCTTTCTATGGCTATGAATCTGAAACTGTTGTGGCACATGTTACTAAGTTAAATGATATAGCCGTCCTGTTTACTAATGATGAGAGATCGCGCTACCTTTATATACTCAAAATATTTCTGGTCTCATTAATGGGTGATGCTAAGATATGGTTTAATTCTCTTGATCCTGGTTGTGTGTGTAGTCCCGAGGATATGATTTATTACTTCTCTGCTAAATATTTCCCTTCTCATAAGAAACAAGCTGCTTTGAGGGAGATATACAACTTCATGCTAATTAAAGAAGAGAGTCTCCCACAAGCTTGGGGGAGGCTTCTCAAGTTACTTAATGCTTTGCCTGATCATCCTCTTAAGAAACCACGAAATACTTGATATCTTTTATAATGGACTAGCGATGCTTCCAGAGATTACGGATAGTTGTGCTGGTTCTCTTTTCAAGGAAAGACTTTGGATGAAGCTGAAATTCTATTGAATAATATGTTGACAAATGAAAATAATTGGGCACCTCCCGAGCCACCTCCGAGCCAGCTCCAGAGCCAACCATCGAGCCTATTCCTAAACCAACTCCGAAAAGAGAGGTGTTCTATTTCTCGATCCAAGATATGCAAGAGGCAAAGAAATCTATGAAAGAAAAAGGTATTAAAGCTGAAGATGTTAAGAATTTACCTCCTATTGAAGAAATACACGGTCTTAATTTACCGCCTGTTGAAGAAGTATATGATCTCAATTCCTTATTCACTGAAGAACCTCCTGATATTGATATCCCGACACAGGTAGTAAAGGTAAATTCTCTCTATAGATATGATAAAGCTGAAGTCCCTCCTACTAAAATTGCTAGTCAGTGCTTGGATGAGTTTGATGACTTTATGTTTAAGCAAGATGACTTTAATGCTTATTTTGGTAGACAATTAAAACAGAATACCTTTATGATTAAACGCTTTGGTGATTTTATGGCTAATATTAGAGCTGAACTTAAACTTGTTAGCAAACATGCTTCTATGGTTGCTACTCAAGCTGAGCAAGTACTTGAAGCTCAAAATGATTTGCTTGATGAAATGAATAGTAAGAAAAATGATTATGCTGTTAGAGTGGCTACTAGAACTGGTAGAATGACTCAGGAACCTTTGTATCCTGAAGGCCACCATAAGAGAATCGAGCAAGATTCTCAGAGAAATAATATTGATGTACCTAGTTCTTCTAAAAGGAAGAAAAAGAAAAATGATAGGACTTTGCAAACTTCTAGTGAACCTATTGCTAAACCACCTGAGAATCCAAATGATATCTCTATGTCTGATGCTGAAACACAATCTGGTAATGAACATGAACCTAGTGAAAATATTAATGATGATGTTCATGATGATGCTCAACCTAGTAATGATAATGATGTAGAAGTTGAACCTGCTGTTCATCTTGATAACCCACAATCAAGGAATCAACGTTATGATAAAAGAGACTTTGTTGCTAGGAAACATGGTAAAGAAAGGGAACCATGGGTTCAGAAACCCATGCCTTTTCCTCCGAAACTATCCAAGAAAAAGGATGATGAGGATTTTGAGCGCTTTGCTGAAATGATTAGACCCATATTTTTGCGTATGCGATTAACTGATGTGCTCAAAACAAATCCTTATGCTAAGTATATGAAGGATATCATTACTAATAAAAGAAAGATACCGGAAGCTGAAATTTCCACCATGCTTGCTAATTATACTTTTAAGGGTGGAATACCAAAGAAACTTGGAGATCCAGGAATACCTACTATACCATGCTCCATTAAGAGAAATTATGTTAAAACTGCTTTATGTGATCTTGGAGCCGGTGTTAGTGTTATGCCTCTCTCTTTATATTGTAGACTTGACTTGAATAAGTTGACACCTACTGAAATATCTTTGCAAATGGCTGATAAATCAACTGCTATACCTGTTGGTATTTGTGAGGATGTGCCTGTTGTAGTTGCGAACGTTACTATTTTAATGGACTTTGTTATTCTTGGTATTCTCGAGGATGATAGTATGTCTATTATTCTTGGAAGACCTTTCCTTAATACTGCAGGGGCTGTTATTGATTGCAACGAAGGCAATGTCACTTTTCATGTTAATGGTAATGAGCACACGATACACTTTCCGAGGAAACAACCTCAAGTTTATAGTATCAACTCTATTGGAAAAATTCCATCGATTATATTTGGAGGTTTTGAATTTCCTCTCCCTACTATCAATAAAAAGTATGATATTCTTATTGTTGGGGATTTTCATATCCCCGTTAAGGTAACTTAGTGTTATTCGAAATTTCTCCGGTTCCGTGTTATTCGGAGTTTGTTCACAAGACTTGATCAACCTTGTTAGTGGGTTCATTTTGATGATCACGAGATGGATGAAACTAGAAGCACAACCTTCTGTACCCTCTTTATATTTTCTGTTATTTAGTAAAAATAAAGTAAAATAGTATTTTTTCTGTCAGTTTCCTGACTTATCCGTGCAATATAAAAATATCCCGAAAATAAAAGTCCTCAGAATGCCATGCCAATTTAATATGATTTTTTCGGGAATATTTGAGGATTTACTATGCAAAAATTACCGCGGGGGGAGCTGCCACCTGGCCATGAGGTTGGATGGCGCGCCCTACCACCCTGGGCGCGCCCCCTGCCTCATGGGCCCATGGTGGCCCTCCTCCACTTATCTCTGCACCCATCTTCTTCCTCTGCCTCATACAAACACGAAAAAGCAACTCAAGCACGAGTTCCCCATTCTTTGTGATTTTCGATCTCCTTGCTCAAAGCACCTCTCATAAAACTGCTTGGGGAGATTGTTCCTTGGTATGTAACTCCTCCATTGGTCCAATTAGTTTTTGTTCTAGTGCTTTATTCATTGCAAATTTATGCTGCATAGGTGACCATGTTCTTGAGCTTGCATGTCAAATTTATATGGTTCCAAGTAGTTCTAATGCTTGATATAGGCTCTAGGCACTTGTGGGAGTTGTTGCTATCAATTTTATTGAAGTTGGTTCACTTTTATTTGACGTTACTAAAAATTTCTGATTATTTCAGAAAATAATGAAGAGACTTTTGAGGGGCTCATCGAGCCGAAGCTCGAAGGAAAAACAAAAGGAAGAAGAGCAGCAGCCCAAATTTAATTTGCCTCGCACCACGGAGGTCCGGCCGTGTGAATGGCCTTCCGATGACTTCTTGAGGAGAGCCGGGATTAATGAGGATTTCTATTTATTGATTGAGAATGCTGGCCTCACCGACTTCCTCCGCGACCAACGTCATCAGTATCTCTTACTCACAAATACTTTTGTGCAAAACTTCTACTTTTTCCCTTAGAAATCACCTCCTTCAGTAGAGTTTCATTTATATGATGTTGTTAAGGAGATGCCATTAGCTGATTTTTGCGGGGTTTGCAAAATACCCTTTGAGGGCACCTTGGATGAACCACACTGTAACAAAGTAGAAGCTTTTATTAACACTATCACCATGGGAGAAACCAGGAAGGTTTCTGATGCAAGGATTACTAGCATACATTTTCCTGTTTTACGCTACTTTGCCTTATTTGCTAGTCGTTGCTTGATTGGACGCGGGAACAGTGGAAACCTTAGTGTTCCTGATATTATTATTTTGTTCCATGGTTTATACCGCAATAACTCTTTTAGTATGGGTGGAATTGTTGCTAGACGGTTAAGTCTGAATCGTACTAAGGGCCCTATCTTTGGAGGCATTTATGCTTCGCGCCTAGCTGAATATTTTGAAATACCTATTAGGCATGAGGAGAAAGGAGAAACATCGTTGCTCCGTGCTTATTTAGATTATAAGAGTATGCTAGCGCATGACTTTCTTGTTAAGAGTCGTGAAGAGGAGCTCAAATATAAATTATACTTGATAAACATCACCCTGAGACTATTACTTTGCCTGCCCCCTCTTTGTTTAACTTGTCTGCAGGTCCTCACATCATTCCGTGGGCGGCCGTTCAAGCCTATCGGAATCCTACACCAGCCCCGGAACCGGAGCCACAAAATGAGCCTCCACCATAGTCTGTTTATTCTTGGGATCTAGAGGTGGTTGCCAGCCAGTGGCAGTCAGAGTCTTCTTCATCACAGTATGACCCCAGCTTCACCTACGGGTATCCACCAGGCTATCCCTGGCAATAGACCAACTTAGGCCAAAAGCCTAAGCATGGGGGAGTACGTATTTCCCACCGACATTACATTCATGTTCACACACACTCATTGCTAGATGTCGGTGCTCATACTCTTTCACTGTAATATCCATGCTAGTTTATTTTCTTTTTCTTACTTTCTTCTTGTGTGTTTAATAAACCTTAAGAAAAAACAAAAAAAATGTTAGTAGTAGTTTATTTCTTTGCTGTAGTAATTAAAAGAAAAACCCGTTCTTCTTTTGCTTGTTGGGAGCTTTCCCGTGTAAATAGTTTTTATTTCTTTTCTTTTCTTTGGGGGTTAGTAGGAGAAGACCATGATTAAATTGTTGAAGTGGCTCTTATATGCATCATTGTTGATTTAACCAAGAGTCCATATTGCCTTGTCTTCTCCTATTTATTGAATGCTCGCAGATTCCAGCTTAGTCCAATGCACGTGCACTCTTATTATTATTCACATCGTTCGGTCGTGCAAGTGAAAGCAATCATGATGATATATGATGGACTGACTGAGATGAGAAAAGCTGGTATGAACTAGACCTCTCTTGTTTTTGTAAATATGATGAGTTCATCATTCTTGATTCAGCTTATTATGAATAAACATGTTTGCAATGATAATTAGAGATCATAGTTGCTCGTGCCATGCTTGATTAGCTATGAGTTATAATGGTTTACCTTGCGTGCTAACATGCTATTAAAATGGTTGTGATGTGGTATGATGGGGTGGTGTCCTCCTTTGAATGATTTAAGTGACTTGACTTGGCACATGTTCACGCATGTAGTTGAAACAAATCAACATAGCCTTCACGATATTTATATTCATGGTGGATTATATCCTACTCATGCTTGTATTCAGTATTTATTAATTTTAATGCATGTTCATGACTGTTGTCGCTCTCTAGTTGATCGCTTCCCAGTCTTTTGCTAGCCTTCACTTGTAATAAGCGGGAATACTGCTTGTGCATCGAATCCCTTAAACCCCAAAGTTATTCGATATGAGTCCACTATACCTTCCTATATGCGGTATCTACCTGCCGTTCCAAGTAAATTTGTATGTGCCAAACTCTAAACCTTCAAATAAACATTTTGTTTTGCATGCTCGAATACCTCATATATCAACTAGGGCTGCCCTTATCTTTCGTGTTAGGCGGGTTATTCTCAAGAGGAGTGGACTCCACTCCTCATTCACGAGAAAATGCTGGTCACCGGGATGCCCAGTCCCATGCTTTATGCAAACTAAATCAAAATAATTGCAAACAAAACTCCCCCTGGGAGCCGTTGAATGTTGGAGGCACTCGTTGTTTCGAGCAAGCCATGGATTGATGCTTGTGGAGGAGGGGGAGTATAAACTTTACCATTCTGTTTGGGAACCGCCTATAATTTGTTTAGCATGGAAGATATCGTCATCTCTTAGTTGTTATGTTGACAATGAAAGTATGCCGCTCAAAATATGATTTATCTCTATTTCAAAACGAGCTCTAGCACCTCTACAAATCCCTGCTTCCCTCTGCAAAGGGCCTATCTATTTACTTTTATGTTGAGTCATTGCCCTCTTATTAAAAGCACTAGATGGAGAGCACAGCTGTCATTTGCATTCATTACTGTTAATTTATATCGGGTATGACTATGATTGGATCTCTTTTACCACGAATTACAATGTCTAGTCAGTCCTTGATCTTTGAAGGTGCTCTGCATTTATGTTTTGCGGTCTCAGAAAGGGCTAGCGAGATACCATCTTGTTATATCATATTATGATTATTTTGAGAAAGTGTTGTCATCCGAGATTTATTATTATGGCTTGCTAGCTGATTATGTTTGATATGAGTAAACATGAGACCTGAGAATTATTGCAAATGTGGTTAGTTATAATCTTTGCTGAAAACCTAAATGTTGGCTTGACATAGGTACAACAACAAGAGCAAACAGAGTTTGTAAAAGTTTTTCTTTTTCCCTTTCAGTTTGTCAACTGAATTGCTTGAGGACAAGCAAGGGTATAAGCTTGGGGAGTTGATACGTCTCCGTCGTATCTACTTTTCCAAACAATTTTGCCCTTGTTTTGGACTCTAACTTGTATGATTTGAATGGAACTAACCCAGACTGACGTTGTTTTCAGCAGAATTGCCATGATGTTGTTTTATGTGCAGAAAACAAAAGTTCTTGGAATTACCTGAAACTCCACGGGATGTCTTATAAAAAATAAAATAAAAATCCTTGCCAAAGATGAAGACCAGGGGCCCAAATCCTGTCCACGAGGGTGGGGGGCGCGCTCCCGCCCCCCTCCTGGGCGCGCCCCCCTACCTCATGGGCCCCTTGGAGACCCTTCGACGCCAATTCCAACTCCATATATTGGCTTTCGGGGAGAAAAAAATCAGAGAGAAGAAATCATCGTGTTTTACTATACGGAGCCACCACCAAGCCCTAATCTCTCTCGGGAGGGTTGATTTGGAGTCCGTTTGGGGCTCCGGAGAGGGGGATTCGTCGTCGTCGTCATCATCAACCATCCTCCATCACCAATTTCATGATGCTCACCGCCGTGCGTGAGTAATTCCATCGTAGGCTTGCTGGACGGTGATGGATTGGATGAGATTTATCATGTAATCTAGTTAGTTTTGTTAGGGTTTGATCCCTAGTATCCACTATGTTCTGAGATTGATGTTGCTATGAGTTTCTATGCTTAATGCTTGTCACTAGGGCCCGAGTGCCATGATTTCAGATCTGAACCTATTATGTTTTCATGAATATATGTGAGTTCTTGATCCTATCTTGCAAGTCTATAGTCACCTACTATGTGTTACGATCCGGCAACCCCGAAGTGACAATAATCGGGACCACTCCCGGTGATGACCATAGTTTGAGGAGTTCATGTATTCACTATGTGCTAATGCTTTGTTCCGGTTCTCTATTAAAAGGAGGCCTTAATATCCCTTAGTTTCCAATAGGACCCCGCTGCCATGGGAGGGTAGGACAAAAGATGTCATGCAAGTTCTTTTCCATAAGCACGTATGACTATATTCGGAATACATGCCTACATTACATTGATGAATTTGAGCTAGTTATGTGTCACCCTATGTTATGACTGTTACATGACGAACCGCATCCGGCATTATTATCCATCACTAATCTGGTGCCTACGAGTTTTCCATATACTGGTTCTCGCTTATTTACTTTTCCGTTGCTACTGTTACAATCATTACAAAAATACCAAAAACATTACTTTTGTTGTCTTTACTTTTGTTATTGTTACCATCACTATCATGTTACTTTGCTACTAAACACTTTGCTGCGGATACTAAGTTTCCAGGTGTGGTTGAATTGACAACTCAGCTACTAATACTTGAGAATATTCTTTGGCTCCCCTTGTGTCGAATCAATAAATTTGGGTTGAATACTCTACCCTCGAAAACTGTTGCGATCCCCTATACTTGTGGGTTATCAATGAACAGGACCCCGTGGAGGGCTGGATAAATAGGATGACCCTGTGGAGTGCTGGATGAACAGTAGACGGTGGAGGGGTGCCCGTGGAGGGGTGGTTGAACAGTAGCCGGTGGAGTAGCGCGCGGTGGAGGCTAGATGAACAGGAGCCCGTGGAGGCTGGAGGAGGTCGATGGTAGCCGTGGAGGCTGGAGGAGGTCGACGGTAGAGATGAACAGTATCCCGTGGAGTCCCGTTTTGCGGTACGCTACACCCCTCCTGATGAACAAGACCCCCGTTTCGACCGTAGCGCTCCAACACAAGTCTGTTTCGTCCGTTTTACGCCACACCACTCCCGATCAACAGAACCCCCATCTCGACTGTAGGAGGTCCGTTTCCTCCGTTTTGCGGTACGCCACACCCCTCCCGATGAATAGGATCCCGTTTCGAACATGGCCGGTCGAACACAAGGCCGTTTCCTCCGTTCTGTGCTACGCCAGGCCTCGTTTCCATCGCCTGTTCCGTCCAAGCCGGTTGGCTCCCACGTGTTCCATTGCCTCCCGATGAACACGACGCATTCCGTTGCCTCCCCATGAAGACGACGCATTCTGTTGACTCCCCATGAACACGAGACGACGTGGTTTCTCCGTTCTGACCCAGCCATGTACATGAGCCCTGGCCGTACCTATGCGCGAGTAGGCGTTCGAGACCCCGCCCATATGTATGTATGTGGCCGTATTTTCTTTCTTGCACCCTGGCCGTTGTACGTACGTGTACATGCTACGTGCGCGCCTCTACTACGACATGTGCGTGCCTCTACTACGACACATGCCCGCCTCTACATCGACCAGTATGTGCGTACACGTTCGCGACCAGAATGACAACACTACATACGCTTCGACCAGGTGGGTCTCGACCGTCAGGCAATTCCTTGTGTGCGAAGATGTAGCCGGTGGGTCCCAGCAGTCAGGGGCGAATCATTTTTTTTTGCCCGGACGCACTTCCTTGCGTTTGAAGATGTAGCTGGTGGGTCCCAGCAGTCAGGGGGCAAATCATTTTTTTTGCCCGTAATATGGATGCAATTCCTTGTGTGCGAAGATGTAGCTGGTATGTCCCAACAATCAGGGGGGAAACGTTTTTTGACGAAATACGGTGGCCCGCTCGGTGGGTCCCTGCTGTCAGGTGGAGGAATAATTATTTTCCGCGTAATAAGGAGGCACTTCCTTGCGGCTGCCGTGGACCCAGCTGTCAGCCTCTCCATGTACAGTACTCTTTCGATGGAATTCGATCGTTGACCACATTGACCATGCCGCGCCGAGAGCACCACGGCGGTGGACGACGGCGAGGCCTAAGAAGGGGACGACACAGAGCTGGGGAAGACGCAGCAGTGGATGCCCATGCGAAGAGGAGTACGCGGGTTCACTGGTTCGGATGCGGTGTGAGGCTGCTGTCGCCGCAGAATAATAGGGGGTGTGGGTGAGTAGAGGGATGGCCTGGCCAACGGTGGGAGTAGTAGGGGGCGGTGAGGCCTTCGCGGCATCACAGACGGCCATGGGAGGCAGGAGCACACGGCATGATCGGTGCTGGTTTGGGCGGCTGGAGCAAGAAGACCAGAGGTTGAAGAAGCACTATGGCCGTTTAATGAACATCGTACGGTAATAGGAGCTAGAATCGTTCATATTGACTAAGTTGACAAAGCCCTCCGTCCCCGTCAACTTGGTAGGCCCACACGTTAGCCTCCCACTATGCTAGGATCCAGCTGGCAGGGGGAGTATTCTTTTTTTGTGCGTAATAAGGAGGCAGTTCCTTGCGTGCGAAGATAACTGGTGGGTCCGACCAGTCAGCGGGGAGCATGTTTTTTTCATGAAATACAGAGGCCCTTCCGGTGGGTCCCAAATGTAAGGTGGAGGAATCATTATTTTCTTGTGTGCGGCCATGGACCCAGCTGTCAACCTCTCCATGGTGTCGTTTGTGGACCATGTTGACCACGCCGCGCCGAGCGCATCCAAGGTGGTGGACGACGGCTAGGCCCCGGACAGCAACGAGCCGGAGATCGGAAGACACGGTAGTAGAGTCACAGATGGAGAGGTGTACGAGGGTTAACTGGTTCTAGTGCGGTGTGGTTCGGCAGTCGGTGGAGAAGAATAGTAGGTGTGGAGGGGTGAAGGGATGGCTTGGCCAACGGTGGAGTAGCACTTCATAGAGAAGCGTGCTAAGTAGAGCTGCTAGCAGCAGGAGGCGGGAGGTGGTCCCAGCGGCGCTGGAGGAAGAAGACGAGAGATTGAAGATGGATGCCGGTCATTAGATGTAAATCCAACGGCTAACATGTCAGAACCATTTGTTGACTAAATTGACAACGACTTGCGTTGGCTTCGACCTATTGGCCCACATTTCAGCCTCCAAAAATGTGGCACGTATTCAACCCATTTTTTCAGAATTTACAGTCTTTTTTTTGCGCGGTAGAATTTACAGTCAATTTGATCTTTTTTTAATTACAGCCATTAGCTGGGCTGGGTGACCAAATAATGTAGCGTCCATGCGGCCCATTTATTTTATTCCGTAAAGAATTACTGGCCATTTGCACTTTCTCGAAAACACGATTTTGCTGGGCTGATTCTAATTATAATGTTGGGTTGGGCCAGCAATGTTATCAAAAGATAAAAAGGGGCTGAGCATTTTGTTATAAATATATTTAAATAATAAGTGATATTATTACATTTGTCCTTAAATCTTACCAAGCTTTTGTACACAATCGCTAGAATTTTCGTGCCAAAACAATCCAGGATTTTATTGTTAAGAAATTATTTTTATAAGTTAATAAGATGTGGGATATTGTTTTCTTACATATGTAAGTATCTGTTAAATATATGATGACAATAAAAATAATATATAATAACATATAAAATAATTTAAATATATATATAATATAGTTAGAAGGGAAACATAAGTTGGACATGGCGTTCCTATTCTTATATAGAAAAATAGAACAGACCTCTGCCTTTTCTTAAAAAAATTACATAAATTGGGCTGCCGATATTCAGGAAAAATAAAACCTCGGATGGGAGGTCCATAGGCCGGTCGATACATGACGGCCCTCAAGAAAATACAAACATGCCTATGGACTTCCCATCCGAGGTCGTGGGCTGCGCATGTTAAAAATGAAAGCCTAGACGGGGCAGCCCAAAACCCAGCTGATACTTGCTGCCCCAGTGATAATAAATGATACCTGCTAGCTCCCCGGCTTCGTTGTGAATTTATCTCCTATAGTAACTACGTTGAAGCACCTAAAAAATGTAACTATGTTGACAAACCAGTGGGCCCAATGTCAGTATAGCATTAGGAGGAAGTATTTTTCGATGAGGCACTTGCTTGCGTACGGCCATAGACCCGGTGGGTCTCGGCTGTCCGCCTCTCCACGTACAGTCCTCTCTAGATTCCTCTCGTTTGTTCAGCATGTTCACAACGGCAGACAGCAGCGTCGCGGCAAGCGCACAAAGGCGCTGGAGGGGATCCGACCACCTGAGGAAGTGCCTTAGTATTAACGAAACTACTGAACTAGCCTAGTGGCCAAGTGACACTACCCGACAACTGTTCTGCCCGGGTTCGATTCCACCTGTGCAGGGAAAATATCTCCACATTTTTTGCCTCTGCCTTTATTGACATGTGGGCCCCCATTGTCATCTACGCACACCACATCCAACACTTGCCAAAACTTCGTCCCTCGTTTTCTCTGTGTTTCGCACACTCGACATTGTGTGGGCATTATTACTGTGCATCATATGAAGATGTGCTATGCATGAATGTTGATCAGCATGATGTTAACTGGATGGTAGTTCCATTTTCAACCATGAATAAAACTTCCAACATGATGTTAACCCTGTTTGAAAAGGCCGTGTTAATATAAATGCTCTGCCTCTGAAAGTTGCAGTTTCTTATCTCAAATCAACTTGCGTTTCTTATCTCAAATCAAGCTTGCAGTTTCTTCTCTGAGAATCACATTGTCTGCACTTTTATACTCCTATGAAACTACATTTTTTAAGTGCTAAAAATAGATCACTAGAATTCATAAAATACTTCATATGCTCAATACTGCAAATCTGAAATTCAAAAGACATTCATATCTGAAAGTACTCTCAAAATACACAACACAAAACACAATTCACAACCTGCAAATACTGACAACCCTAAACTCCTCCTAACAATTCACAACCTGCCCGACTATTGGGCTAGGGGGGCAGTCCCCTCCTATTCCTCAGCGGCAGACAACCGCCCCGTGAGACGATGTGAACAGCGAGGGAGAGGATGGCGGGGAAGCGTCGTCGGGCCAACTGCTTTTCTCCTCTTGCAGTTGGGTTCGGTCGACGAAGACTCCACCGGCTCGCTCTGGCAGGACACCCTCACAAACGGCACCCTGTAGATGCTCGATCCTTCAATCTCTGGTGGATGCTCCATCTGGGATCAATACTCCCACCACCGCTCCCTCACGATCAGATTCGGTGAATCTGTTTGCTCCATGGCCCAGAGGAGCAACTCTATGTACTCCGGCGTGACTCCCTCCGGGAGTATCGCCGCCTTTTCGCTCTGTTGCAGATATTTGGCCATGGATGTCGCCGTCACCACTAGTTGGTCCTTGTTGTCAAACAAAGACTGTATCTCCAACATCCTAGCTAGCTTCACAGGGTCGCCGTCTGTGATCCTCACGTATCGGTTGTACTCCTCCATCGATCAACTTCTCCACATCACCTTCACTCACCGGCGGTGGTTTTTGAATGGAAGAGGAGAGGAGCAGCACTGGTTTTTGATTAGAATGGGAGAGGAGCGACGTTGGTTTTGGACTGGAACAGGAGAGGAGGGGCGGTGGTTTTGAAATGGAAGAGGAGAGGAGCAGCGCTGGACTTAGATTGGAACAGGAGGGGAGCGGCGGTGGTTTAAGAGGAGAAGAGCGGAAGAGTGGCGCTGGTCTTGGAAGTATTTTTTTATTATTTTGCGTATTTTGGGTCAAAGTTTGACCACGTACTGTATTTGACAAGCAAAATGTGAATGCATGTCACCAAAAATTGTATCGTTTGGTTCGTATCTGAATGTACTTTCAAATTATATTATTTTTGCAACGTATAACATATATTTTATGTGCGAAAATCATGGTCAATTTTGACCCAAAATAAAAGGGAGACTAGTTAATGCGGGGTCGCTTTCTTAATTGAAGGGTAAATTGATTTTGATTTTGATCTAGTCACAGCGCGCCGGCCCTCTCGTCCAATCCTAAATCGCTGCCGCATGCTCCTCTCCCTCTTCTCCATTGCAAAACCACCTCCTCTCCTCTCCATCTTCTCCATTCCAAAACCACCATCTCGCCTCTCCCTCTTCTGATCTTCTCCATTGCAAAACCACCTCCTCTCCTCTCCATTATCTCCATTCCAAAACCACCGTGTCGCCTCTCCCTCTTCTCTATTGCAAGACCACAGTCTCTCCTCCCATCTTCCAAAGCTAGCACCAGACCACTCAGAAGGACATCTATGGAGAGGATGCAGCAGCGAATCAGGCAGATCGCCGACGGTGACCATGCAAAGTTAGCCAGGTTGAAGGAGATCCTTACTTGGTTTGACAATGAGTGGGCGATTTCGAGGACGGTGCGGGCCATGTGGCAATGTATGCGAAAGAGCGAGAGGGCGGTGATGTACATGTACTCCTCGGCGGTAGTCACACCACAGTCCTCCGAGTTCATCGAGTATTTCTTCTGGGCGATGGAGCAGACAGATTCGCCCGAGGCGACAGTCAGGCGGAGGTGGTGGGCGTACAGGTCGAAGGTCGAGCACCCAGAGGATAACGAATCGATCGAGTATGGTGTGCCGTTCATGAGGGTGCAGAGCCAGCCGGAGCCACAGGAGTATTCGGTCTCCCACCACAAGAGGAGGCCGGATGGAGCGACGTCGCTTCCCCGCCGTTCTCCACGATTCCCTCGACGCTCGCCTCGTTTCAACGGCGGTGGTAGGGTTTAAGGTAAGCTTCGGACTAACCTAATCTTCCACCTGCTCATGCTTACAATCAGTGTGACAGCTAATGAAAATCATGCTTACAATCAGTCTCCGAGTACTACACCAATCACCCTAAAATAGCTCTGGACCTTCGGGTCAAAGTTGTGACACAGTGTACAAATAAAGAAAAATAGATTGGTGCTTCTTTCAGGAAAGAGTACTCCCTAGAAAACTGCCAATATAAGCTACTAGTATTTGGTTAGAGGATTTGCTGCCGAGAAAGATCCATCCACAGAGAGCGTCACACATCCCACTGGTTGTGGTGGATGCCAATGCGTGCATGCAGCATGGTTCATGTCGGTAATTTTTACTTGGCACTCCTCGCGCTCTGCATATATGCCGGTTCCATACGTACATTTGTGCAGTTCCACCAAAATGCAGCTGAATAACCCTGTTTGCACAGATAATGAAAAAGCGTGATTACATTATAGTGGCACTAGTTGATGAAACACACAAAATAAATAGAAGAAAAATATTGCGATAGTATCATAGTATGCCATGCTGCGAGGGCGAAATGGGCCCTGCGACGCCTCATACGGTACGCCTCATACTGGACATCGTCCCAAGTCTCCCAGATACACCTTCTGCCAGTGATGGACATCAGTGTACAATGGTAGTACAAGGAGGCGCCTTGAGACATTCAAATCTATATTTTTGTACAGATCAACTAAAATTAAGCACCCCAGTTTGCAGAAACGCTTAAACAATAACAATGGGACTAGTTGATGAAACATATATTAACAAAGAGAAGCACTTTCTTTATCTACATTGGAAATGAAATGATAGAGAGGACACTCGCTCTATTTGAACTATATTATTACTTCATTTTATCAGTGACACTAGGGTCGAGCAGGTGGCAAACGAGGTGTACCGTGCGTCACAAGGATGGAGGCTGGGGTTGCTTAGACTGGGATGCTGAAGCTGGCTCTTTTAGTCACCAACATGGATGATTCCATTCATGGGACCTTTTGGTGCAATTCACCTAAAATGAAGCAATGTCCCGTGAGCTAGCAGCTTCTTCTTAAATTTTTTTAAGAAAAGGGCTCCAGCCCCGGTTTCATTTCCATAAGAAAACGAAACCCACAGAGCTTCTTCTTCATTAGTTGCAATAAAATTGAGCAACATCAAGGTTGGTTGTGAAGCTCCTGGAATGCTCAACTATAATTTGGATATCACTTGTGAAGTTCAACTAAGATCGAGCGTGAAATGTATATCTCTGTTTGCACAAAAAAGGTGGAAAGGAGGGTGACTAACAAGTGATTAAACATGCATCAAATGAAAAGAAGCATGTTCCTTATATGAATGTCAATCCTACAAGGACAGTAGCAATTTCTAAAGCAGTGGCATTGCTAGATATTAGTGTGGACATTAGGATTAACTATGACAACCGTTAAATACGACATTGCTTTGGGCACGGGAGAGTAGGCGGACCAGGACAAATGCATTTCTAACGAAAAGAACCAACTTATCTTAATGGGAAATTTAGCAGGACATGTAAAAAAGTGCCATTGATTCATACTACTAGAGGCATTACATTGAAAACAACATTGGTTTAACGTGTCCTTACTTTTTAAAAGGCGATCGCTACGTTTTAAAGTGGCATTACATAAGAGTGGCTCGGGGCAACAAACATCAGAACAGGATGTCTGGGTTGGTTCCATTTTTGTTCGGTATAGCCACCTTATACTGTGTGAGGCTAGCAAATCTAGTGCTGGACTTACTCTATTGACTTGTCCCCAGACCCCCACTTTCTTTCTTTTTTCAACCAATAGATTGGGTTTATATTGAGTTTGTACTGTGTTTCCCTTTATTTCCCTATTAGACCTAGAGACCAGTTGGATAGCCAGTCTCTACTACTTTTCGCCCCCATTATATTATTTCCTCTTTCGACCAAGTCCTAGATTCAGGTAACAAATCCTCCCCCATCCCCACCCCCTTTCTTCCTTGTTTGAACCAAGTAGTACTAGATTCGAGTGCATGAACTAGTTTTACCTCTTAAACGTAAAAAAATTAGGTGGTTTTCGAACAACCGATTGATCCTATCTACGAGGGGGCCTGAGAAATAGTAAAAGATACAAATGCAGCGACGTCAGGAGCTCGGGAAGTAGAGCAGGGCCGGTTTCGACGGAAGTTATACCTGATGGTCGCCGGGATGTCGCTAGGTGGGCGGCGGGAGGCCGGATCTGCCCACACTACGGCAGCAAGGAAGAAGGGGTCGGAGGCCCTCCCTCGCTAGCGGTGCTTGGGAGAGACGGCAAGGCAGGCTGATCGGGACGCGCCAGCAGTGGGTAAGAGCCGTCGCCGAGGACGACCGCGTGAACGTTTCACCTTCTCACCTTCCCCGACGGAGAGGATCCGGTTGGATCTGTGACCAGCGGTGAGCAGAGAGAGAGAGTGTGTGTGTGGCCACCGCTGTCGTGTTTAGATCTGGAGAGGCCGAGACAGTGTGAAGAGAGCAACACTAGCAAGAAAGCGCGGAGGCTCCTGCCTATATAGTGGAGTAGTACTAGTTTTTTTTTGTCTACCGAAGCCGACTTGACCTCGTCAATGACTGTCGAGAAGTCTTCATGCACGTGGCCCAGAGGCGCAGTTGTCGTCATTTTGATCTGAAGCGCCGGATTATAACATATAACACGAAAAAATGCCACATGACAAGAAATCATGACCTCACTGCCCAAAGGAGACAACATGAATCCCGGCGGACAAACTAGATGAGGAACAAAGCTCAAATTAAAGATAAACTCGTAGAAAAGGGGTCCATCGATAGATGTCCTAATTAACATAGCTGGCTTGACCTAGATGGTAGCCGAGTAGTCTTTGTGCATGTGCCCCCAATGACTAGCCCAACTCAGTTGTCGCTGTTTAACCCTCGCAGTGATCCGAAGCATATGACACCTAATTTTGCGAGATGACAAGAAACCTTTTTTTAGATTTCTCACCACAACTACAGCCATATACAACACAGCCTGCACGATATGTAGATGATAGCCAATTCAGGCGTGTCTGCTGGAGTCTGGTCACATGCATGGAAGAACTGATCTTCCGTGTCTTGCAGGGATCGTCCAGGCACCAACGTAGTACAACACTTCTCTAGTACTATCGCTCATCTCCCTCTTCTATCAAGTCACCCGACTTGCGGGGCCGGGGAGTGTGCCTATGGTCGATTCTCAATCGCGGTCCCACATGTGTGTGCAAACGCAATATGACGCGCGTTCCATTCGGAAAGCAGCGTGCCAGACCGAACAACCGTCTGGGGTGTGACGCGAATGAGACGGGCGTGTTGTATACTCCGTACATGTGTACTACCGTTTTCTAGAGGCTTTGCTCCATTGTGCAATCCATGGATACAAAATTAGTATACTGTACTATTTAAAAGTCGAGGGAGGGGCTTTTCCTGCGCAGTAGGCGGGGCAGTTCCGCCTAGTCGGTTCGACAGAGATGCGAGAATACGAGGGAGTAAGCTGCTGCAAACGTAGGGTTGTGTGATTTGACAATGAGTTACTGCTAGACAGGTGGGGCCACGTGATTTGACTTGCCATTATCATTTTAACTGCGACGCTACGACCGGCGTGAGTCTCCCGATTCCTGACCACCTTCATACAGGTGCCTCTCCCAATGCTCCACCATGTAGTAGAGGCTGGCTCTTGCATGAGAGCCACTTCTCTATTTTTCCTTGCCTCTCTTTCCTCCACATATGCAAAAATGCCATGTAAACCGCACTATTGTACTTAGGTTGGTTGTAATGGAGAGTATCATATACTAGTATCATGCATATGATACTTTTGTATGATACTACATCTATAATGCATAGTATCATGTGTTGGTATCATAGGATAGTTTATTTATTGTCATGCATGACACATAGTAGCACATCATTTAATATGATACTACAGTATCATATTATGATACTCAACTCTCTCTTTTCTTCATTTAATTCGACGTCACCTCATCAAGATTGCATAGTTGGCATGCGTGATACTTCTCCCATTACAAGCAGCCTTACTTGCTCCTATAGATGCTAAGCTTGCCACATAGGCATAAAGTCTGATGTGGCAAGTTAATCAAGAAGAGAGAGACTAGTTTGGTCACCCAAGGAAGAAACGGTGCCAAGCGCGTGTACCTAGGTGAAAAGACAATTTTGAGTCTATAGCTAATTAAATGAGGCAAACTTAGCAACAAAAAACTAATAAGCACACCATTTCATTGGAAGAGGCCACTCCTTGGCAAATGCAATAAATACTAGTACTCCCTGTGTCCCATAACATAAGAACGTTTTTTGCACTACACTAGTGTCAAAAACTTTCTTATATTATGGGACGGAGGGAGTACGAAGAAAGAGATAGAGAGAGGTAAAAAAATACACTTATAGCCAACCTTATAGCTAACCTTGTTGTAGTATGAGTGACTAAGTGATGACTATGTATGACATGCCAACATCAGATAGCCTAACACACCGTGTTAAATCTCCAAGGGCGCGACCGCGCGTGCGACGCGACGGTCATGGTAGGCAAGACCATGATACGGGCTGCTAGCAGCCCTTGGATCTGAGATCAAACGCTCGCATGCTAAGTTGCTAAAAATTTGCAGAATAACCCTCCAGGATAGGATATTCACCCATAGGTCTAGAATCATGCCATGCAACCGTTTGATCTCAGATCCAAGGGCTCTCAGAAGCCGGTATCATGGGAGAATGGAAAGCCACTACCCTGCCGTTCGCACGCTGGTAGTTCGCTCCTACTCGTCCCCGCACGTCCTTTAATACTACGGCGGTTCGCTCCTAGTCGTCCCGTCCTTTCACATTACGGCAGTTCCACTAATCGTAACCCTCCTCCCAAATTCATGGCATCCCAAATCTCCACGATCGGCGGTGAGTACAAGGTTAGAACCATCACCAGCGATGGGTTCGACGTCATCTACACCCGTTCTTTCACGATGCTGAAAGGATGCCTTTCTTGCTTCAGACGCATGTTCAAAAACTTGGATGATGAGTGGGTCGCTGGGCTAGATGTTGAGTACACCACAGTCCTGGGAGGAGAGAAGGATCTAAAGGACGAAGAGAAGAAGAAGCCCGCCGTGATCTAGGTTTGTGTGCATGACTTATGCTTGGTCTACCACATATACCATGCCGACGTTGAATGCCTGGATTTTAAGGACTTCCTCGAGAGAAACCTAGTCAAATTCGTTACTGTAGACTTTGGTAACGACAAAGAAGTCCTGGATCGGATAGGCCTTGTTGTAGGCAACCCCTTCGACCTCCAGAAGAATCGGTTGGTGTCCTCTCGTCAGCCTTCAATGATGACCCTGGCAGGAGCCATGGTTCATCCTTCGTACGGTAAACTGGAGAAACCTCCATACACGTTTCATCGTTATGCATGGCAGCACAATGTACTAGATATAGACCACATCCACTACGCTGCAATGGATGGCTACCTTTGTTTCAACTAGCAAAGTGGCCCGCTTGATGCACGGGCTATAATTTCATAAAGTTTAAGAATGAGACCCTATTATTTGAATTTTTTTCAAACAAAGAACTAAAGGTGATGACATTTATAATATATGACTTCTGCTTACACAATTTTGTCTTAGGTATGTTTGCTTTATTATATGTATCCATTTATCATTTACCTTCTCGTTTTTCATGTCAAGCTAATTGTAGGACTAACTGTATTTTTTATGATCAGTGGTTTTGTGCAAATTATATTTGTATAATTATTTTTATCATAATTACCATGTTGCATTTTACTATTTTTCTTTAAACACGAATTTAAGAGCCCTTATATTTTTTCTATAGGCATATGTATATTTGCTAACTCTATGCAAGATTGACATATTAATTTTTATTTGTAATTTTTACTGTAATTTTTTTTTGAAAATTGGTTTGTGTGCATTTAGTTAGTGTGCATTTACATAGATATATATCTATTACAACTGTCATGTTAGGTATTTGCTTCCATGATCATTTTTTAGTTAATTTAAGATACGTGCACTAAGCATGACCAATATTGGCTCGTATATTCACGTACGAAAAGTTTGGTATAACATTTTTCACACGTTTAGAAACACCCTACTTCTCTTAAAAAATGTGTATGAACAACTATATATGTAGTGAACGATAGTGGTTTCATGGGTCCTTTGCACATGGATCATCTTAAATTAAGCATTCTTCACATGGAACAAACCCACTTTCTTGAATTATTATCCGATAAATTGTTGACAACCTGGAAAGCATAAATAATGAATCAAAATGTATATTTGTTTTTAGTTGTTGGCGCCCTCGGTTATAAATCTCACTTCATATGTAAATGTCCATGTTGATATTTTCTCGAGCACCTAGTGTCACTAACGGGGTTGAGAGCAATAATGGTACTTCATGTCAGGCTCAAGAAGATGAGGCATCAAGTAATAAAAGAAGCAAAAGGAGATCAATGACATTTTTGCATCATGCAGAGTAACATTGTTTATAATCACTTAAATGATAACATGGAAGAAAAATTGAAATAAACTGTAGACATATTAAAAACTTATGTTCATAATTTATATTACAGTGGAAAATTAACATGACATAAGAATTCGTTCATTTTTCAAACCACCCTTTTTTTGTAACCAAATGAATATCATGTAGCATCTCAAATACGCCCCTTTATGGTCCACATCAATTTTGATCCCTATTACATGGACATAATCCCTACTAACTTATAATGCATGACACAGTGTTTGTGCTTTCTAAAGGATAGCACAGCAGGAAAATTAAACTGTATATACAACAACATACATATTTCAGTACTTGTTACTTTCATAGTTTATATCAGAGAGGGAAGAACATTACATAATTTTTTTTCTTTTTTTTTGAAAAGGGGGGACTCCCCGGCCTCTGCATCAGAATGATGTATACGGCTACTTAAATAAATAAAATAGGTTCAACAATGTCATAGAGTCTTGAAACAAAATAAAGGCGAGCTCACATAGAGCCTCGACGCCAAAACAAGAAAAGGTCATAGAGCCACAACCGGCTGGCAAAATAAAGATAGGAAAACTAATTGCCTATTACATTACATAAAACTTTAACTCGTTTGCATTTACAATCATGATTTTTTCCTTCTTTTGAAAATTCAAATCAACAGTGGGTTACGTGCTAAATATGCCACCTTTTGGTCCTCATCAACTCCGAAGCTTATTACATGGATATGATCTCTACTATCTTATAGTACTTGGCAGACCATTACTGCAATGCAACCACCTAAGACATAAGGATGTTTGGAAGCAAGCCTGTTTTTGTTTCGCCTTGTTTTAAAGCTAACAATCATCGCACCTCCAACATCAAGATTATTATCTCCACAGTTCGGTGCTTCATCTGTGCTCTTAATTTTTGAAGTCTTTGAAATTTCATAAGTGCTTGTTTCCTAATGCATGCATGGAAATCTTTCTGAATAATGAATCTCAAAACTTCTAAATTGCAAGTTCACAAAATATTGGTTGGTATCATGTACCTAATAGCTATATTTTCCTTGGAATAAATTCTCATATGTACAGAACAACACAAAAGATATAAATCATTCTAATTTAGCAAAGGGTTTTATACACAAAGAAAAAGGACGATGTTCCTCAGTTTCCACTCAATGACAGCGACCACACTTAAGATACAAAGGAAATTCCATATTTTATTGCCTCTCAAGTATATGCTTGGTCTGGGGAACAATATTGTTTGTCGAACTATTCTGGTTATAAAGACCATGAAGCTAAAAAAGTCACCAATTTATATGTTCCATTTGAGTAAGTGACATACAGATTCTCAAGAAGCTTAATATTGATTCCATCCAACTTTGAGAGAGAGAGAGAGAGAGAGAGAGAGAGAGAGAGAGAGAGAGAGAGAGAGAGAGAGAGAGATTAAAATGATTACATTAGCCATGTTGTTGCTCTAGTGCATGATACGAATTAATGATACTATGAATGTTTCTGTCACAATTATGTCATTTGTTAACACATAACACCACCGACATAGTTTTGTACATTATAAGATCAATTTGCCAAATAACAGTTTGATAGTGAGTTGATAATTAGTACGTGTATGTTAATCCAGGCACGTCTGGCAAAGGGTGAGAGCGGACAATCCTGTGCTAGCACGTGTGGAGCACCTTACATGAGTCATCTCGTTTGATGGGCCAGGCAATTGTTGTACTCACTAACAGTAGTGAGTTTTATCTTCTTATTTTTGTAATCCAGGCAATTGTTGTACTCACTAATAGTAGTCAATTATTTTACATCCTCCATGCAGTTCATGGTTTACATATCAGTTATATGATTTTGGTCTTTAAAGGTACTATGTTTATTATTCAGAGATGCCCACTTTTGTAGTAATATCCTCACTATTGTGATGCATGGATGATGGTAGCTAGGATTATGTGTATATATAGTACAATGTAATGCTTCCTTGAAGACGTATCGTACTATTTATGTTGCTATAGAATCCAGACCTATTGGCACCATCTAGAACCAGAGGGTTAGAAAGAAAAGAAACACATGCTATGCTAGGCTGTTGGAGCACCGATGCTGGGTGCATCGTCGCGCCATCGGCAGTGTTGCGTCAGCTTATAGTTGGCGTCGCATAGTAAGATCTCAGTGAGCTCTGGAGCAGCATGTTGTTTCGGAACCTCGCTCCTCTGTTATTTAAGGGTTGCGGCAGAACCATGAACCTTGCTCGAGCCAGGGTACAGAAATATTTTTGGATGGATTTCATGGTTCGCTCTGATAGATAAATTAAAGTGAATACATCATGTTCTCTAGAATCTGAAGGTAACCATCGTGGTGTCCGGACACTGCACGACCAGAAAAAGAAAAAAACAACATGAACCGAATAAGATTAACAAAATCAGAGTCACAAACACACGTGATTCAGGTACCATGTCGTCCTTCTAATTACTGCATAATCACTATATCTTTAGTGTCTCCCTATGAAAGAGACTACTCGGCAGCACCAGAGACTACACAACACGGATGGACGATTTCAATTTTCATTATTGACTGAGTAAATGTTACCGAACCTCCATTCTATACTAAATCAAGACCTCTTATAAATACGACCACACATCAACTGTAATAAAGGAGGAATTGAATAAGGACTCTTGTAGTAATGAACGAACATAGTCTAAAAGTATATTCGCAGTTCAAAAAAAGATATGTGTTAGTTACTTTGATACATGCTGATGCCTAGCTACAGTGGGCATGGGATGTTTACCTAACATTGTCGGCGATGTTGAAGGATTGAAGTTATCAACATAATCCATTGATCTTTTTATTTATACTCTGTCGGCGCACCATTGTTGGTCCTTTTGCATAATGCGGTCTGCTGCTGTCATTAAGTTAATATACACCATACATCTATCTGTCGGTTGGTTTGCTGTTGTGGAGTTGATGTATATGAGTAGATGCATGTATTCTAGCTAGATATATCAGAGGACGATTAGATTTCAGCAAAAAGCCGGCTTGCAAGCTACATCAACAGAACATGAGTACGCAGGGGGAGTGCCAAAATCGATGAATATACATGGTGTTGGCTGGCCGACGTACATCTTGCAGTGCACCAGTGTTTTGCCCTGGTTCTTGGAATGTCGATTGATGTGCTCTGTATATACGCACCGAGGGAACCTCCGGCCGCCAGGCCGGCCGACGGACATCTGACAGCACTGGCATGTCTCGCTATGACTCTTCGTATGCTGATCTTTGTGTTTGCTGTATGTACCGAGAGAACCTCCGACCGCCACCGAGGAAACCACCGGAGGTTTTAGGATTTGTTGCATTGCATGTGGGGCTCTGGTCTCAACTGACTAATCAACAATAATTTAATCTACACAGGTCCGCGTACTCATCAAGCGCCAGCGCTGCATCTAGGATACGCATGCAGAAGTACCTAATTCATCTGCAGAAAACTAAATAATCAATAAAACTTACTCTTTCCAGAAGTGGCTACGATCCAATGGCCTCCAAGATTGTTTTGTAGTCCGTGTTGGCGCCGCTCCTCTCGCAGCGCCGACCTTCTTCTTCTATCTCGAGCAGCCTCGCACAACTCTCCTGAGGTTTTTTTTGTCTTTTTTCAAAGTCCCAGTTGGTGTGAGGAAAAGACTGGACTTCTATCGATCGCGTTTCTTCTGGCAGGGTGATGAGCTAAAAAAAAATACCGTTTAGCAAAGTGGGATATCATCTGTAGACCGAAAGACCAAGGGGGTCTCGGGATTGAGAATCTTGAAGTTAAGAACAGATGCCTTCTCAGTAAGTGGTTGTGAAAGTTATCTAGCGGAACTGACGCCACTTGGGCACAAATCCTTCGTAATAAGTATTTTCAAACCAAAACGTTGTCTCAGGTCACAGTAAGACCGATTGATTCACCCTTTTGGAAAGGGCTTATGAAAGTTAAGCTTTCATTATTTCAGAGGACAAAGTTTATTGTTGGTGATGGTGCCAGTACGAGATTCTGGGAGGATACTTGGCTCGGAGGGGCGCCCCTTGCAATCCAATACCCGTCGTTATATCGTATTGTTCAACGACGTGAGACTTTCGTTGCAACGGTGTTTCATTCGATCCCCCTTAATATTCAGTTTAGAAGGCCGTTAGTGGGTAATCGTTGGGAAGATTGGCTACATCTAGTTAGGAGACTGATGAATGTCCAACTTTCACAACAACCCGATAAATTACGCTGGAATCTCACTAGGTCGGGTGAATTTACAGTTAAATCAATGTATGTTGATGTCATCAATTCGAGCTCGATTCCTAGCTCCAAGCATGTGTGGGATGTCAAAGTTCCTTTGAAGATCAAAGTGTTTATGTGGTTTCTACACAAACAAGTCATTTTAACCAAGGACAATTTGACAAAGCGTAATTGGACAGGGCCTACTAGGTGTAGTTTCTGTGATCGGGGTGAAACAATTAAACATCTTTTTTTTGATTGCCCACTAGCTAGAATTTTATGGAGGACTATTCATATTGCTTTTAATATTTCTCCACCGAATTCGGTCAACATTTTATTTGGAACATGGCTAAACAGGGTAGAGCCCGGGTTAGCAAGACATATTCGTGTGGGGGTGTGCGCCTTAGTGTGGGCGCTTTGGAATTGCAGAAATGATTTGGTCTTTAACAGAACAACAAATTTTCATTTTTTGCAGGTTATCTTCAGAGCTACGGCGCTGATCCGCTCTCGTCGCTACTCACTCCGGACGGAGGCCGTGGAGCGTTTGGTTATCGGATCTACCTACCGGGAGACGGTAGCTCGATATCTTCAACCGGTTTGGATGGCGGTCATGTAATAGGATAGGCAATTAGTTTACCTGTCTATTTTCGAGCCAACCGGTTGCGGTTTATCTTTTTTGGCTAGTTTGTGTATCTAGCATTTTGGTTCTGTGTGAGCCTTTATCTTTTTTTCTATAATTGCGGAGACATTGAGTCCTTGTTGAACCTTTTTATTAATAAGATGGTCGTATGCATCATGCTGATGCAGAGGCCGGGGACCACCCCTTTTCGAAAAAAACACACACACACATGGTGGGGAACTCTACACACACACACAACCAAGAAGAAGGCCAGCTGTTACTTTGCACGAGAGGCCCTTCTCCTTGGTGGAACAAGAGACTACATTGTGTTTTTCCCAGCCCTCTCGGCCTCACTTTTCTCAATGCTCGGTGTGACATATATATACATAGACTGTTGGCCCTCACGCACAACCCCAGGCCACTAAGTCACGCACAAACTAACAGGCCGCCACGCTCGGCCTCTAACAAACTAATCCATGCATGCACGACCACACTCACTAACTGGCGTTATCCTACTCTAGGAATCGCTTCAGGATCCTAACAACTATGCATCTGACCGCCTCAACATGCAGAACTACATGCACGGCCAGTACTGGGGCAGCCTCGTCAACGGCCACAGACCCAACCAAACTAGCAATGTATGCAACTGATAATGACTTACCGGATCGCCCGGTTCAACCTCTTCGTGCAGCCCGTCACACTCCAGCCTCTTTGTGCTTGCCGCATCACACGAACATGCTGCCTCACGCTGCCATCGGCATCTCGCCGTGCTCGCCTATCGTGCGGCAGCCCGGCATCTCGCCTCCTACGCATGCTGAGATGAAGCTTCACGGGACAACCATCAACCTACACTAGACTACATGCTAAACGAAAATATAATGAAGATACACAATCAAGATTAATCCTAACATTTTCCCCTCTAATCTTGATTCTCTGTCCATCACAATCTTCGACGCGGATCACCCACCGCCATTCAACGACGTCATCGCAACGCCGCAACCGGGCCCTCGCCGCCACCGGCACCATCGCAGCGCCGGTCACCATGGACCATCTTGTCGTCGATGACGTCCTCGCGACGCCAATCACCATGCCGTCTGGCCGTGGACGACGCCATCGCAGCGTCATGTAACACGACCTCCTGCCGCATGCAACGACCATCTCTTGACGTGGATGACGCCTTCGCGGCGCCGATCGCCACACTGTCTTCTCCTCATAACGGCCTCGCGCCGTCAAAGCCACCAGCGGCCTCGCGCCGCCACCAGCCTCCTCCTTGTGCCGCCGGCCTCCATCTCGCATGGAGTCTGCCACACCGCCTTCCTCCACCTCACATGGAGTCCGTCACGCCCCCGTCACCGTCGCGGATCGACAAGGCTCTGATGCCAATTGTTGGCGTCGCTCCTCTCGCAGCGCCGACCTTCTTCTTCTACCTCGAGCTGCCTCGCACAACTCTCCTGAGGTTTCTCTCTTCTTCTCTCAAGAACACAAGAACACACACACACATGGTGGGGAACTCAACACACACACACACAACCAAGAAGAAGGCCAGCTGTTACTTTGCACGAGAGGCCCTTCTTCTTGGTGGAACAAGAGACTACATTGTGTTTTTCCCAACCCTCTCGGCCTCACTTTTCTCATTGCTCGGTGTGACATATATATATATATATATATATATATATATATATATATATATATATAGACTGTTGGCCCTCACGCACAACCTGGCTGGGCCACTAAGTCAGGCATGAACTAACAGGCCGCCACGCTCGGCCACTAACAAACTAATCCATGCATGCACGACCACACTCACTAACTGGCCTTATCCTACTCCAGGAATCACTCCAGCATCCTAACAACTATGCATCTGACCGCCTCAACATGCAGAACTACATGCACGGCCAGTACTTGGGCAGCCTCGTCAACGGCCACAGACCCAACCAAACTAGCAATGTATGCAACTGATAATGACTTACCGGATCGCCCGGTTCAACCTCTTCGTGCAGCCTGTCATACTCCAGCCTCTCTATGCTTGCCGCATCACACGGACATCCTACCCCACGCTGCCATCGGCATCTCGCCGTGCTCGCCTATCGCACGGCAGCCCGGCATCTCGCCTCCTCCGCATGCTGAGATGAAGCTTCACGGGACAACCATCAACCTACACTAGACTACATGCTAAACGAAAATATAATGAAGATACACAATCAAGATTAATCCTAACATTTTCCCCTCTAATCTTGATTCTCTGTCCATCACAATCTTCGACGCGGATCACCCACCGCCATTTGACGACGTCATCGCAACGCCGCAACCGGGCCCTCGCCGCCACCGGCACCATCGCAGCGCCGGTCACCATGGACCATCTTGTCGTCGATGACGTCCTCGCGACGCCAATCACCATGCCATCTTGTCGTGGATGACGCCATCGCAGCGTCGTTTAACACGACCTCCTGCTGCATGCAACGACCATCTCTTGACGTGGACGACGCCTTCGCGGCGCCGATCGCCACACCGTCTTCTCCTCATAACGGCCTCGCGCCATCAAAGCCACCAGTGGCCTCGCGCCGTCACCAGCCTCCTCCTTGTGCCGCCGGCCTCCATCTCGCGTGGAGTCCGCCGCACCGCCTTCCTCCACCTCACATGGAGTCCGTCACGCCCCCGTCACTGTCGCGGATCGACAAGGCTCTGATGCCAATTGTTGGCGCCGCTCCTCTCGCAGCGCCGACCTTCTTCTTCTACCTCGAGCTGCCTCGCACAACTCTCCTGAGGTTTCTCTCTTCTTCTCTCAAGAACACAAGAACACACACACATGGTGGGGAACTCAACACACACACACAACCAAGAAGAAGACCAGCTGTTACTTTGCACGAGAGGCCCTTCTCCTTGGTGGAACAAGAGACTACATTGTGTTTTTCCCAGCCCTCTCGGCCTCACTTTTCTCATTGCTCGGCGTGACATATATATATACATAGACTGTTGGCCCTCACGCACAACCTGGCCGGGCCACTAAGTCACGCACGAACTAACAGGCCGCCATGCTCGGCCACTAACAAATTAATCCATGCATGCACGACCACACTCACTAACTGGCCTTATCCTACTCCAGGAATCGCTCCAGGATCCTAACAACTATGCATCTGACTGCCTCAACATGCAGAACTACATGCACGGACAGTACTTGGGCAGCCTCATCAACGGCCACAGACCCAACCAAACTAGCAATGTATGCAACTGATAATGACTTACCGGATCGCCCGATTCAACCTCTTCGTGCAGCCCGTCACACTCCAGCCTCTCTGTTCTTGCCGCATCACACGGACATGCTGCCTCATGATGCCATCGGCATCTCGCCGTGCTCGCCTATCGCACGGCAGGTCGGCATCTCACCTCCTCCGCATGCTGAGATGAAGCTTCACGGGACAACCATCAACCTACACTAGACTACATGCTAAACGAAAATATAATGAAGATACACAATCAAGATTAATCCTAACAATCCATCATCCCGGTTCGCCGACTCCTTCTCATCGCTCTCCTGGTCAGGCCGCTTGTCCTTATTATAAGATCTTAAAATTCAGGGATGTCTCACGGAGTTGTCGTGGATCTGAGAAGCGAACGTGGCGGCCGTAGTTTTTTTAGGTGTTTTGCCTTTAGGAGGAGATGTCTAGGGCTTGTTTTTTTCCTTTTGTTGATGGGAGGGCATGAGCATGCTATTTCTCCTCCCAGGCAAGATATGTGCGCTAAAACGTGCCCTTAGGTGAGCTGTTTTTTTGGACGTGGCCAAGATAACTTATCAAGGGCATTGGTGGGTAATATTTTTGATCTTTTAATCCATTGGTTGTGCTTGCCTAATGGGGTTAAATTGATGGCTAGATGTTTCTAATTATTATGAGATTTTCTAGGTTAATTCTTTTTTTCTGGTTACCCCATAAAGCATTTTTTATATATAAATTGATATCTACAAGGGATGGATGAAGAGCAAGAGCCAAGTGTGCGGTTCAAGCAAGAAGTATCGGCCAAGAGGAAGAGGGACAAGGACGAAGTCGAGGACGTGGACGAGGACTCCGAGTAAGGTGGCAGTGTCGTTGCTCATGGTGGTTCTAATGCAATGTCTACCGGAATAGTTGCAAAGTTTAGTTTCAGATGTGCTTAATTTAATTTGAGGGGTGTGTTGTGCTGAGCCCCGAGCAAAACTATGTTATGTTTCTTCTCGTTACTTTAACTCTTCAGTACGTACATACTAGTATTTCTTATATTTCATCTTTTAGTTGGTATAGTACTACCACTCGTTTCTTCACATTATATACGTACAATATTTATGGCCAACATCATATAGACAGTAGTTTAGTTGTCAAAGAATTTCAGGGTGCTTAGTTTTGTCAAAGAATTCCAGGATGCTTAGTTTTATTTGAGGGGTGGGTTGTGCTGGACACCATTATTGTGACTAGCCTTTTAATAGTACTATATGCATAATTTGGCGATTTAGCCTCTATATGTACCACCTTTTTTTAATTTCAAGATTTGCTCCATGGTGCAATCCATCGATACTACTACTGTACAAAAGTATAATTTTTTAAAAGACTAGAGAGCGGGGCAGTCTAGCTTGGCGGGTTCACGAGAGGCGAGGGCCTTCGTGATTTGACGGCTCATTACTGCTGGAAGGCGGGGCCTTGTGATTTGACTGCTCGTATAAATGCGCCGACGACCGAGGAGGACTAAAGAACCGCGGCGGTATACTCAAGTTTTCCATCGGAGTAGTACTACAACGGAGGAGCACTTAAACACGGCAGCCCAAGGCCATATGGCGATAAAAATGATCTAATTTGCTAGTCATCTCATTGTTAGCATTGTTCTATTCATTCCTCAAAAAGCATTGTTCTATTCATGCCTCGAGAGAACGTGACACGTCTTGCGTAAACACCAAGCAAAAGATGAAACACAGGAGCAAAATAAGAAGGAAGATTATCACCCCAAATGATCTAATTCACCGCGGAGTCGTAACTGCTTCTTCATCGCCTCCACGACCTCCATCTCCTTGCATGTCTCCTCCGCCATTTTCTTCATTCTGTCCATGACGCGGGATTTCTTGACGCGAGCCTTCATCATTTGTTCTACGGCCGCATTACGTACCTTGACAGCAGTCGGGTGCTCAATGCGGAGCTTCGCCAACTCCTCCTTCTGTTCCATGACGAGGGCCTGCATCATCTTCATCGAGGAACTACTATTCTCATGCAGCTTCTTCCAACTGGCGTTCTTCTCCTTCAACAGGTCAATCTCGTGGCAGAGCTTCGCCTTGTCCTCCTGAAGTCGCAGGATTTCACCGGTCGCCTTCTTCTCCGAGGCAATGCTCTTCTTCAGCAGCATCACCATGTCGGATATCGGGTTCCGGCAAAACCCTTAAGGTTCGAACTCTGGGGTGCGCGCGGAGATCTTCCCCCTACCGAGCCATGTCTCAACGCCTCGCTGAGAATCTAAGCTAAACGATGAACAACACAAGGGACACAAGATTTATACTAGTTTGGGCCACCGTTGTGGTGTAATACCCTACTCCAGTTTGTGGTGTGGTGGATTGCCTCAGGAGCTGATGATGAACAGTACAAGGGAAGGACAGCCCCACGAGAGGTGTTCTTGTGGTGGTGGTTTGGTTGGGAAGGATCCGATCCCCTCCTACTATGGTGGCTATCTCTATATATAGAGGCCCTGGTCCTCTTCCCAAATATTGAGCGGGAAGGGCGCCAACAACGACCATTTTGAAGGGGACATCTAGTACAAGTTATCCTGACTAAAGTTGGTCTTCGGCTGCCAAAGGCACTGGTGATGATGCCGTCTTGGGCTCCACGGTGACCTCCGTCCTGCTGCTCTACTAGTCTTGGTCTCGTTAATCAAATGGTAACCTTTGCTCGATGCCTCGACACTCGCTTTGTGCTTGCCCCCTTTGCACCAAAGAGGAAACAAGGACACTGCACGGGCCGGCGCCCGCTGGTCTCGATCGTCATGGCTTGTGTCACGAGCACCTCGCGAGGTACCCTCGCCTTGATCTCTCCGCCTCCTCGCGAGCCGGCCTGGTGAGGCCGTGCCTGAGGAAGCCTTGCATCATCTGCCCCGCGAGGCTTGGCCCCTCGCGAGGGTCTTGAGCTTGAGTTGATGAGGATGGGCCATACTGGGCCACCACTTGAGCCACACCACAGGCCGCAGGCAGGCAAGTCTGGGGACCCCCGTTCCCAGAAAGCCGATAGTAGCCCCCGGGCCCAAGGCGCGCTCAGACTTGGCTTAGCAGAGAAGCGAAGGGGAAAGTGCGGAGCGTCGCGGGCCCCGACAACCTGTGGCCTTGGTCGCCGCATGGCGGTTGATTGGATGTGGGCGTCTCCGCTTCCCCTCGCCGCCTCGGCAACTGCCTGATTTGACGAGTCCCTGCCGCATGCAAAAGGAGTCATGATTACCTGCGATCGTGGAGGCCGGCGGTTGGCCTCCCTCGGGTTATAAATGCGGGAGGGCGCAGGCCCCCGCTGCACATCTCCCTTCTTCTGCTTGCTTCTTCTTTCTCCCTACTCCAGCCGCCCGCCGTGTCCTATGGCGCCGCCGAAGGAGTTCTCGGCCGCGGAGAAGGGAAAGTCTCGTCGGGAAGTGCCTGACTCCCCTCCGCCCAAGCGTGGTCGAGATTGCCCCCGCAAGCACCCCGCAACCCCTGTGGTGGCTCCTCGTGGTCGCGGCAGTGACCCCTCGCGTGGTGACAACCGCCCGGTGGGTGAGGGAAGGCACATTGTGGCCGCGCGGCCTCCCAGGCCGCGCTTCCACTCGGCCAAAGTGCTGCTGGAGTTCGTCGTGTGGTCGGTGGACCCGACCGGTAGCTGGCTCCAGCTTCCCCGCTTCTTCGCCGACGAACTCCTGGCTAGCGCTCCTAGCGGCCTCTGGCTCCAAGCGGACGTCTGCTGCAGCAGGGCTTCCTGGGTCTCGTTGGAGATCTCTGTCGCTGGGAACATGGCCTTGGCCCGCGGCTGGCAGACATTTGCCCGCGCGCGCGGCCTGGGCCGGTGGTGCACCTTGCACTTCATGTTTGATGGTGACACGACCCTCTACGTGAGGGTGTTCGGAGGAGACGGCCGCCGTACCAGGTGCTGCCCTGAAGACGACGACGGCGACCAAGTGCTGGGACTCAGCGACGGCCGCCACGAAGACGAAGCCGAGCCCGCTGCCGGCGGCGCTCGCAGCTCGCCAAGCTTCAGCGGCTCTCCGGTGGTAGCTCTTCCAGCAGTGGCCGTGATCAACCACCGTGCCGACGTGCGCGCCTCGAGGGTGGTAGCGTGTAACGCCCTGAGACCGACGCTCCAGAAGACTTCCAGCTATTCCGAGTTTTGTCTTGTGATTTGTTTTGTTTGTGCATTCATCATGCCATCTCTTGCATTGCATCATGTCATCATGCCATCATATCATTAATTTTTAAAACCTCAACTAAATAAATTGCATAGATCGTTGATCTATTTAAATCGAGGGAATTCACATGGTGATTCTCTTTAAAACATATCCTCTCGATATTTAGAGAGCTATAGTAAATATTCCAATTATTTGGATTTACCGCAAAAACACTTACAAAATATCCTAATGCCTTTGTTGTCTTAATTCTTGATCTCCAACTTTGTCATTTATTCTTTCATCATTTTCCGGAGCTCCACCAAAAATCCCAACATTTTTGGAAACCTCTAATTCCTAGTCCTTGCTCAAACCTTTTGAATTAAATTCAAATGGCTTTGAATTGAATTCCTGCAATCTTGCCACTCATATTTTTCATGGACCATGCACATTTTTTGTGAGTCCAAGTAAATTAACCCCATGCCCAAATTCTTTCCGTAACCCTCTCTTTCTTTTATTTCTTATCTCTATTTTGTTTCTTTTCTTTTGAGAGCAAGAGAGAAACGGAGGGAGTGACCCAGCTAGGCCTCTGTCAGCCCACCAGGCCTCTGGCCATTTTCCTCTCCACTGGGCCGGCCTCCCAAGGTCCAGCCGCCCCTCCTAACCCTAGCACTCGCCTCCTCCGCTCACAGACGCCTTGGCCGCAAGCTCCAGCAGCTCCCCTCGCGCCCCCTCCACTGAGCTCCTCTCTTGTGCAACTGCCATGGCGCCCGCGCCCGAGCTTTTTCCTCGACCCTGCCACCTCACCAACAGCAGCAGCGTCGCCCCGTCCAGTTCCTCGTCGGTGACCTCCCGCTCCGGATCCGCCTTCCACGACCGCGAGCAGTGTTGCGCCTCCACGCCGTATTTCGTGCCCAGCCTCTCCCTCGCCTCGCTAGTGCCCTACTCCCGCGCCGCCACTCGAGATAAACTCCAGTGCCCCCTGCCTCGCGTCACCATCTGCTTCCGTCTACGCCGCGACCACAACCCCATCTCCTGCGCGAGACCCGCATCGCTGCTGCAAGCTCCACCCGCGATCCATAGGCTGTCCTCCCCTGCCTTCGTTGCCGATCTTGAGAGCCACGGCTGCGGCTTGTCCTCTGCCGCTGGTTTTGTGCACCTCCGCTGTCGGTTGCATGGACGCCAAGATCCCCTTCGATTTGCCAAGACGCGGCAACCAGGAACGCCCAAGGACGCCTTCGTGGATTTCGCCAAGTTCACCGGATGCCTAGTACGACTACAGGACTGGAACGCCAAGTACATGGATACGCCAAGTTCTGCTTCGAACGTGTACGACTACACCCGATGATGCGACAAGTACCACGACAACCTGTACATCTACACCGCCAAGACCAGACCGACAAGTACCTCGATGTCGTGTGTACCACTACCGTCGCCCCGAAGATGTTGGATTCTTCAAGTACCTCTCCGAAAATGAACGTGAACGACTACTTCCACTACGGCCCGTGTACCACTACTTCCTTTGTCGAACTCGACCCGCTCCGAAATGCACGCTTCGAAGGTATAAACCCAAGACGACGCTCGCGAACGAATGAATGTGTGTTGTATGAGATGCCCGTGTTGCACCGTGTCCCGAATTGATCCTTGCACATTCCTCCTCGTTTGCCATGCCGTCGACCCGTGGGAACCCGGTATCCGGGATCTCCCCACCATCCGTGCACGCATCCACACGCCTCCTTTTGCACCGGTATCTCCGTGAGCTACCGGAACCGATATGTTGCCATGGCATCATTTTCGGATATGTTGCCGTGGCATCATTTTTGGATATGTTGCCGTGGCACCATTTTTGTTTCGCCGCCGTGGCACCCTTTTCGTTCCGCCATGGTGACCAAATGCTCCTTATCATGCTCATGTCAACATTTTCATAAAAATTGCATATAACTTGTATATGTCATCCGCATCATGATAACAACATTTAAAATGTTTAAACTTGTTGTTGCAATAAATTGCTAAATGCATATGGGGATTTTCCGGAATTGTCGTTTGTTGCTTTAGGCCTCATTTAAACTTGCCTAAATAGTTAGTTTATTTATGCTTCACCTCTTGCCATGTTTAACAACACTTAATATTGTTTGGTAGCATAACCGAGAGAAAACTAAATAATTGATGTGGTGTTCCGTAAACATGCACCTCGTTGCATATTGAGCTCCACTTAACTTGTAGTATTGTTTGTTGCACTTTGCCATGCCATGCCTCATTAAACTAGACATGCATCATACTTGTTTGTGCATCATGACATGTTTATGCTTGTGTGTTTACTATGTTGTTTGTTTCTTTCCGGGTTGCTTCTCTCGTTAGCTTCGGTTTCGTTCCGGAGTTGTGAGGATTCGTTCGTCGACGATCGTTTGTCTTCTTCTTGGACTCGTTCTTCTTCCTTGCAGGATTTCAGGCAACATGACCACTACCCTCGATATCACTTCTATCTTTGCTTGCTAGTTGCTTCGTTCTATCGCTATGCTGCGCTACCTATCATTTGTTTACCATGCCTCCCATATTGCCATGTCAGCCTCTAACTTTTTCACCCTTCCTAGCAAACCGTTGTTTGGCTATGTTACCGCTTTTGCTCAGCCCCTCTTATAGCGTTGCTAGTTGCAGGTGAAGTTGAAGATTGCTCCATGTTGGAACGTGATGATTTTGGGATATCACAATATCTCTTATTTAATTAATGCATCTATATACTTGGTAAAGGGTGGAAGGCTCGGCCTTATGCCTGGTGTTTTGTTCCACTCTTGCCGCCCTAGTTTCCGTCACATCGGTATTATGTTCCCGGATTTTGCGCCCCTAACGCTGTTGGGTGATTTATGGGACCCCTTGACAGTTCGCTTTGAATAAGGCTCCTCCAAAGAAGGCCCAACCTTGGTTTTACCATTTGACTACCTACCACATATACCCCTTCCTTGGGTTCTGCAGACTCAAGGGTCATCTTTACTTTAGCCCCCGGGCCGTGCTCCTTCGAGTGTTGGTCCAAACGGCAGATCAGGGGCCACCACGGGCAACTCGAGGGCTGGTTTTACTCGTAGGTCGACCTATCCGGTGTGCCCCGAGAACGAGGTACGGCGACTCCTATCGGGATTTGTTGGCACATCCGGCGGCTTTGCTGGTCTTGTTTTATTACCGCCGAAATGTCTTGTAGTCCGGATTCCGAGACTGATCGGGTCTTCCCGTAGAAGGAATATCCTTCGCTGATCGCGAGAGCTTATAATGGGCTAAGTTGGGACACCCCTGCTGTGGTATTATCTTTCAAAGCCGTGCTCGCGTTATGAGGCGATGGGAATTTGTTAATGTCCGTTGTAGAAAACCGAAGTTGACCTTAATTAAAATACATCAACCGCGTGTGTAACCGTGATGGTCTCTTCTCGCGGAGTCCGCAAGTGAACACGGTGTTGGAGTTATGTTTGACGAAGTAGTTTCAGATCACTTCTTGATCGCTACTAGCTTCACGACCGTGCCTTGCTTCTCTTCTCGCTCTCTTTTGCGATTGTAGCCACCATATATGCTAGTCGCTGTCTGCAGCTCCACCTCATTACTCCATCCTTCCTATAAGCTTAAATAGTCTTGATCTCGCTGGTGTGAGATTGTTGAGTCCTCGTGACTCACAGATACTTCCAAAACCAGTTTGCAGGTGCCGATGAAACCGTGCAGGTGACGCATCCGAGCTCAAGGAGGAGCTCGATGAAGATCTTGCCCTTTGTGTTGTTTCGTTCTATTTGATCAAGAGTGGAGCCAGTTTAGCCGATCGGGACCTTTGTCGATTTGGGGTTCTTTCTTTATTTTGGTTCCGTAGTCGGACCTTGATTGTATCTGTATGATGTAATGCTTTACTCATGTATTGTGTGAAGTGGCGATTGTAAGCCAACTATGTATCTCTTTCCCTTATGTGTTACATGGGTTGTGTGAAGATTACCTCACTTGCGACATTTCTTTCAATGCGGTTATGCCTCTAAGTCGTGCTTCGACACGTGGGAGATATAGCCGCATCGAGGGCGTTACAAGTTGGTATCGAGCCGACCCCGCGTTACACGGATGGTTGCGACAGGTGCGCGGTCATGTCGTGCATGACATTTGTGACCCGTCAGGCACACGGCATGGCACATGTGCCGGATCGAAGCACGACGTATGTGCCAAGAGGGAACGTTCCTGTGGCCCGACGAGGATGTCGGTTCCTCTGAGTGTGGGTGTGTGTGATAGCCTGGCTTATTAGGGATGATAGACTACTCATATCAATAAGGAATTCCTTCTTTTCCGGGAGCCCATTCGGACAGAACTCCAAAGTTAAGCATGCTCAGCTTGGAGTAGTTTCAGGATGGGTGACTGACCGGAAAGTTGCTCCCGGGTGCGCACGAGTGAGGACAAAGTGTGCAGAAAAGACTAGTATTGATCTGTGGGGCCAGTCTAGATCCCACCAGGAGTAACGACCACCGGCGGGTGTGTCCGGGGCGTTACATAGCGGTTCATCCCGCCGTCGTGCCTCGGTGAAGCGTGAGGAGGAGTCTGATTGAGCTCAGGAGGGCGGTGCGAATCCTTCCTCATGAGCCATCGCCGGGCACGCCGCGTTTGTTTTGTTTATCTCCTTTTCCTGCTTAGAAAGAGAGAAGTATGGGGCCTCGAGGGGGCGTGCTGGACTATTGCCCTTAATTATTATGCTATTTCTATTATTCCCGTGCTGTGTTATGATGTCGAGGTTGCGTGCTTGCGCGTAAGAACAACTTAGCTTGAGGGGCTCGCCGCCATTTTTGCCTCGCGAGGTACCTGCCTGGGGCCTCGCCGGGCATCTTGAAGTCTGCAAAGTTTAGTCGGGAGGATAGATTTCGAACATTTGTTGTGAGGGTAACCGGCTCTGGTCATGTGTTCATGTCGCGATGCATGCGGGGCATGGACTCGGAGGGGTGCTCCCGCTGTGAACTTGAGGGAGGAAGCCTCACGGAATTAGGCAAGAAGGCACATGCGAGGGCGCCCGCGCAGCCCCCTCGCGAGGCTTGTGAAAGAGAGCACGAGTCAGGCGAAAAACAAAGACAAAGGATCACTGGCTGGGGACGGCAAACAACACTAAAAGCAACTCCAATAAAGCTTCAAACAAAGGGGGAACAAGCCAACTGCAGAAAGCAAATGAAAAGCCGCGTCTGGCACCTAGTCTAGTCTTCGACGTCTTCTCACTAGTGCGGAGCTAAGTGCTGCCATTGGGCGTGGGTGGGAGCCCCCGAGGCCCAAGGGCGGCACTCCGGAGACTCCGGGGCGTGTACAACCCCAAATCATTATTATGTGAGAGTGTCACAGGCGACGAGCTTCACAGGCATTAGCCTTCTTCACAGGCACCGGGCCTTTTCTTGGGGCGACGAGCTTCGCAGGCACTGGCCCCTTCTTCACAGGCACCGGGCCTTCTTTACAGGCACTGGGCCTTACTTCAAGGGTAGAATCTCCGGAGGTGCTGAATGTTCCATGCGTTCGGGATGGGCACCCCTTCCTGGGTCTCCAAGCGCGCAGCACCAGGTCTGGAAATATAAACAACCTTGAACGGGCCCGCCCACATGGGCGAGAGCTTGTGTGGCCCTTCCCTGGAGAGCACCCGCCTGAGCACGAGGTCACCTACCTCGAGAGTCCTGGGGCGGATGTTGCGGCAGTGGTACCACCGCAACGCCTGCTGGTATCTTGCCGCTCGAAGCGCGGCCTCCCGACGGTGTTCCTCCCCCAGCACGAGGTCCATCCCCCGCATGGCGTCGTGCTGCGCTTTGTCAAAAGCCAGGACCCACGCGGAGCGACGCCTTACCTTGTGAGGGAGGACCGCCTCAGCTCCGTAAACAAGGAAGAACGGGGTTTTGCCGGTTGACTTGGTGGCAGTAGTGCGGATGGACCATAGCACGGACTGGAGCTTGTCGTACCATCCCCTGCCGCAGGCCTCCAGCTTCTTCTTGAACGTCCTGGTTTTGAGGCCTTTCAGGACCTAGGCGTTGGCGCGTTCAGCCTGGCCATTGCTCCGAGGGTGTGCCACCGAAGCGTAGCATATCTGCGATCCAAGGTTAGCACAATATGTTTTGAAGAGATTGTGGGTGAACTCCTGTCGGTGTACAAAAGTACGGGCTCTGCTTTTGACCCCTTTACTTGTGCACGGGTAGTCAGAGCCACCCGCCACGTCCACGCATAACAGGGCAAGAAAGGGAAGCTGGAGAAAAGCCGACGGCACAAGACAAACAAAGCAACGACAAGTACCAAGGCCACAAAGATCGGATGGACAAAGCAGGTTTCCCCAGCAAGAACCCTTGCCGGCACAGCCTCAGTGGCCCCGGCAAGACGCTTGCCGGGGCAGCTCGCCCACACCAGCCGAGTGAGCCACCTTCGAGCCCCTCAACGCTAGGCAAACGCATTGGGACAAGGCTTGGGAGGCACCTCCGTGGTGGCATGCATATCTTTGTGAAGACAAAGAATAGTCAAGATCGAGTGAGGATAAGAAGGCAACAACCCTCACCGAGATCCTCACCGAAGGAACCCACAAAACCCCCGGCAAGATCCTTGCCGGGGACGCCAGCATGCCACGGCAAGACCCTTACCGGGCCACCCAGCAAGACCCTTGTCGGGCCACCCGGCAAGGCCCTCGCGAAGCGGGCCAGCAGGGCCACTGCCAGGCCCGCGCCTGCCAAGTCTCCACCGCCGTTCGCATGCAGCTGCCGACCCAACCAGCTGGGTAGGCACCTGCGTGGAAACATGCAGCCCTTCGTGGTGGCTCCACCATCGCGCCACCTCAGCTGCTTGCCTGCCTACATGGCACCGCATGCACCATGGCCAGGGCGTGTGTCGAAGCGAGGAGGAGCGGCGACGGACGGGACGGGCCTCGCTCCCGCCCCCGATAAAGTGAAGGGACACCTAAGCCTCGCATTAAATGCACTTTGTCCTGTAATACTAGCGATAAGCTCACAGCGCTGTAGCACTTTCCACCTCCTGTGTGCCACTGTGGCAGCCCCTTTCGCCTATAAAAGGAGGCCCATGGCACCCTGGAGAAGGATTCGGCTCTTTCAAACCCAGCAGCACCCAGAGCTAGTTCAAGAGCTCCAGAACACTAAATATATCCACCAAAGCAGGACCGTAGGGTTTTACGCATCTTTGCGGCCCGAACCTGGGTAAATCCCCTTTGTGCTGTCTACTAGTCCCGCTCTTCTCACGATCCCCATGCCCCGCAATCGTAGTAGGGATTCCTGTGATTCCATAGGTGTCGTTTCCCACCGACATCTTTGGCGCCCCAGGTAGGGGGTGCGCAATTATGAGAATCTGGTCTAGCAGTTGACCTAGCTGTTCTTCATCGCCAAGGCTCCTAAGAAGAAGACGACCACGGCGATCTGTTCGTCCGGGACCGGGTTGCCGCATCGTGCGTACCAAGAATGAGCCACCACGGAGAGAACGGGCGCTGCCCGCGAACATCCACACCACCTCGGGCGGTCCGGGCTGGCGAGTGGCGCCCGTCCGCGTGCAGCGACGAGCCACCAACCGCGGGTCTAGAGACGGAGTCGGGCCCCCCGCAGGCGGCGCGGGGCCCTCCAGGGTTGCCGCCATCCCGCCAGACGGCGGCACGGCGACCTCCAAGACACCAACACCGGCGCCCATGACGCGCTCTTCCAAGGTTGTGCGTGATGAGCAGTGTCACCCTGCTGGTGACCCTGTGCGCCGCCTTGGGAAGAGTCCCGTGCACCCATCACATGATGAGGAGGGCCAGCATGCGCGCCGAGCTGCTGACGGAGGTGGCGGACGGCTGCGGGGCAGTGATGCAGCTCCTTCTAACGTGGTTAGAAGTCAAGGTGCATCGTGGTCCACCCAGCTCTCGCCACCACCCACGCCAGCGGAAGCCCTAGCGCGCGCAGCTGCTCCTCAATTTCCCTCTCGCCATGAAGAAGCTCGACGAATGGAGGGCCACCATCCGGAGCCTCGTCGGCATCGCCAACAAAGATGAGTTGCGGCCGGCTAGACCCGTAGGTCGTCGCTCCACCGGGCCACCGCATGCCAGCGGAGACCGTGCCGGAGACGATGCAGCCACGGTGCACTCCCCTCCTCCGTCCCGGCCACCCCGAGCATCGGTTCGTTGCGACGACGCTCGAGACGATATCTCCATCGCGTCGTCTGACCCGCGAACCAACCGCGATCAGTGTCAAGTCCTTCGGGAGCGGGTTCTTGAGGACGCTCGAACTACCATCGAGCGCCGACGTGACGCGCCCCACCAGTTGGACAGGCGGTAGGGCCTGCTATGGACCACCCAGCGCCGGGAGGCTACGGTGGCCTACCTTACGAGGTGGGTTGTCCGACTTTCACCCGTGAGTTGCGGCAGTTCCAGTGGCCCTCCCACTGTATGTTCAAGCCTGACGTTGGCGAGAAGCACAACGGAAAGACTCACCCGTCAGAGTTCCTTAGCATCTACACCATCGCGATGCAAGCTGCTAGGGCCCGCGATGATAAGGTGCTTGCCAATTACTTCCCATTGGCAGTCAAGCCTAATGTTATGTCATGGTTGATGGACTTGCCGGTGGATTCCATCTCTCTTGGGCGGATCTGTGCCATGAGTTTGTTGGCGCCTTTACCGGAGGTCACCAGGCTCATGGCCAGGAGAGTGATTTACACATCATCCCCCAGAGGAAGGGGAGAACTTGCGCAAGTACATCCAAAGGTTCAGCTAAGTGCAGTACAACATCCCGGACGTACATCCTGCCGCCGTGATCAGTGCATTCCATCAGAATGTGTGCAATCGTAAGATGTGTGAAGAGCTGGCGATGAACAAGGTTAGAGATGTGGTCGAACTTTATGTTCTGGCCGATCAGTGCGCTCAAGCTGAAGAGGGATGGAAGTACCCCGGCGAAGATGCCAGTGCGGAAACCGACTCCACGGAAGATACCGCCACCCCTGCGAACAAGGGTCGGCGTCGTAAGAGGAAGCGCAGGAGCAAGATCATTCTTGCCGCCGAGGGATCCGATGATACCGGAGCCACCAAGAAACCCAAGGCAAGTGACCCCGGTAAGAAGGTTGTCGGGTGTGCCGCTTGCCGGGCCTTGGTGGCTGCCGATAAGCCGGGGGGCTCCGACAAGCAGTATTGCAAGATCCACCGCACCAAGGGCCATGGTCTCCAAAACTACCGGCAGGTAGAGCTGCTCGCCGAGAAGCAGAAAGCTGAGTATGAGCGGCGGGACAAGGAGAAAGGCCCAGATGGTGCCAAGGGATCCAGCAAGAAACGTGGCAGCCAAGGAGGCCGTCGCGGCAAGGATAATCAGCAGGAGAGGCCCGCTCGAGGCTGCGATAAGAAGCAGGAAGATGATGATCATGACAAGGACGATGAGTCCGACGACCATGAGTTTCAGAAAGCCATAGAGGCCATGTGCGTCGATGGTGGCGCCTCGCTGCATACGCCCACCGCCAACTCAAGTAGTGGGCGCGTGAGATCACGGCGGTGGAGCCGTCGTTCGATGCACAGAAGCCGCTGAAATGGTCAAGCACGCCCATCATCTTCGACACCGAGGACCACCCTGACCGCACTACTGCAGTTGGGTGCTTGCCGTTGTTGGTTTCACCAACAATCCGCAACCTCAAGGTGACAAAGATGTCGGTTGATGGCGGGGCCGGCCTGAACTTGATCTCGCCTGTCGTGGTCAAAAGGCTGCAGATCACCGATGGAGACCTCGAGGAGACAGGCACGTTCCAAGGGGTTAACCCTGGGAGGAGCCAGCCAAAGGGAAAGGTCGCGCTGCCCGTGACATTCGGAGGCGAGCTGAACCACAGGACGGAAAGGATTGCTTTCGATGTAGCCGAGATCCCCTAGCCTTACAACGGGATCCTCAGCCGCCCGGCACTAGCCAAGTTCATGGCGGCTTCACACTACGCCTACAACATGCTGAAGATGACCGGGCCGATGAACATCATCACCGTCCCCTCCGACAAGAAAGATGCGCTGATCTGCACCGACCAACTCTACCGGGAAGCAGTTGCAGCAGCTGCCGCTAAGGCACCTGCTCCTGCCGACGGAGCCCCCGGGGGGGGGGGGGAAGAAGACCGGCGAGACCCCTTGCACCCACTCCGGCAAGCGCACCTCTTTGGGGTGTTGCGCTTCCGTTGAGAACATGCCAGAGAGCTCCGCCGACAAGAGCAATAAATCCAGAGCCACACCACCAGAGACCAAGAAGGTGCCCGTCAAGGAGGATGGCACGGGGGGAGCTTTTACCATAAGCTCCACCCTCGATGAGCTTTTCCTGTGGGCGAATGTCGATGTGTTTGCATGGCAAGCCTCCGACATCCCCAGCGTTCCCAGGGAGGTGATTGAGCACCACCTTGCTGTCTGTCCTCATGCATGGCCCGTCAAGCAAAAGGTCAGGAAACAAGCTCTAGAGAGGCAGGAGTTCATCACGGAGGAAATCACAAAGCTAGAGGCGGCGGGCCTTGTGACAGGAGTACTCCATCCGACGTGGTTGGCCAATCTGGTAGTAGTGCGCAAGGCAAATGGGAAGTGGAGGCTGTGTATTGATTACAAAGACATCAATAAAGCTTGTCCAAAGGATCCCTTCCCGTTACCGCGCATTGACCATATTATTGACTCCACGGCCGGGTGTGACCTTTTATCATTCCTCGACGCCTACTCGGGATACCACCAGATCTTCATGACGAAAGAGGATGAGGAGAAGACAGCATTCATCACCCCATGTGGTATGTATTGCTTTTTACGGATGCCTTTCGGGTTGAAGAGTGCTGGCTCAACCTTTGCAAGAGCGGTCCAAATTGGTTTGAGCCCCAACTGCATAGAAATATGGAAGCAAATATGGATGACATAGTGGTCAAAACTAAGGACAAGGCAACCCTTGTGCAAAATCTTGAGGAAACATTTGCAAACCTGCGCAAGATCAACCTCAAATTGAACCCTGAGAAGTGTGTCTTCGGCGTCCCGTCTGGCAAGCTTCTCGGGTTCTTTGTGTCCTAGCACGGGATTGAAGCAAACCCAGATAAGATCAAGGCCATTGAGCAGATTGAGGCACCCAAACGGATCAAGGACGTGCGTCGGCTCACTAGCTGCGTTGCTGCCATGAGCCAGTTCATCTCCAAGTCCGCGGAGCGTGCCCTTCCTTTTTTCAAGATCTTGAAGAAGGCAGGGCCAGTGGAGTGGACCCCAGAGACCGAGGCAGCGCTGCAAGATTTGAAGAAATACCTCTCCTCTACCCCAGTGTTGGTTGCGCCCAAACCACAGGAACCGTTGCTGCTATATCTAGCGGCAACAAACCAAGTGGTTAGCGCCGCATTGGTGGCGCAGAGAGAGGTCGATGAGGAGGCAGTAGCAGTGGCAGAATCAATGGTTGGCGGGCCAGAACCCTCCCCGGCAGGGCTCGGTCCCGGCAAGACTGGCTCCCCGACAGGGCTTGGTCCCGGCAAGACTGGCGCCAGTACGACAGGACCCACACGGCCAGGTGAAGAGGCACAGAAGAAGAAAATGGTACATCACCCAGTTTACTTCATCAGCTCCCTCTTGCAGGGGGGCTAGGTCGAGGTACTCAGGTGTACAAAAGCTTCTCTTCGGCCTCCTTATGGCTTCGAGGAAGCTGCGCCATTACTTCCAAGCGCCCGAGATCACGGTGGTCACCCGCCTTCCTTTGCAAGGGATACTGCATAACCCAGACGCAACGGGGAGGATCGTGGAATGGGCTCTGGAGCTGTCAAGTTTCAGCTTGAAGTTCGAAAGTACCTCGACGAATCAGAGCAGAGTCTTGGCGGAGTTTGTTGCGGAGTGGACCTCGAAGCCCGACGAAGAGGTACAAGAGACCACTCTCCCTAGCAAGGAAACGAGCCGCAATTGGATCATGTACTTTGATGGTGCCTTCTCGCTACAAGGCGCCGGTGCTGGTGTGCTGCTTCTCGCACCCACCGAAGAGCACCTCAAGTATGTCATCCAGATGCACTTCCCCTGGGAGATGTCGACCAACAACACCACCGAGTACGAAAGTTTGCTTGCCGGTCTCAGGATCGCGGCAGACCTTGGAGTTAAAAAGCTCATCGGCAGGGGCGACTCACAGCTTGTCGTCAGGCAGATCAACAAAGATTATCAAAGCCCATTGATGGAAGCTTACGTAGATGAGGTGAGGAAACTGGAGAAGCGCTTTGATGGTATACAAGCGGAGCATGTCCCTCGGACGGAGAACGACATCGCCGACTACCCGTCAAAGCGTGCTGCCCTCAAGCTATCTGTGGAACCAGGTACTTTTGTGCTTCAGTGAACTCAACCATCCGTTGAACCGTCGACCGGGCAGAGCAAGAGGAGGAAGCTAGGCTCCGGCAAGTACTTCCCCACCGATCTCCCCGGAGCCACCGGCAAAGATGCTGCCGTGGATGCCGATCCTACCGCGGGACAACCGACTCCGGAAGGACCTCAGGTCATGGCCGTGGAGGCGGCCGCTCCTGTGGCAGAAGAGACGCCTTTGGTCCTTGTCGTCGAGCCACAGGCTCCGACATGGGCGCAGCACACCGTCCGATTCCTTCAAAAAGGGGAGCTTCCCGAGGAGCAGGAAGAGGCAGAAAGAGTAGCCCGCCGGTCTACTCTGTACCAATTCGTTGATAACGTATTATACAGAAAAGACCGAATGGGGTGAAATTGAAGTGCATCTCCAGGAGGAAGGACTAAAGCTGTTGGCAGAGATACATGGAGGCATATGTGGCTCCCACATAGGGTCGAGGGCCCTTGCCGGCAATGCTTTCCGGCAAGGTTTCTTCTGGCCCACCGCCCTCCGGGATGCGACGGCACTAGTAACCAAGTGTGAAGCGTGCCAGTTCCATTCGAAGAAGCTCCATCAACCATCTCAAGCCCTTCAAAATATCCCTCTCTCCTGGCCCTTCTTGGTCTGGGGGCTCGACATCTTGAGCCCCTTCCCCCATGCTGTCGGGGGCTTTGAGTACTTGTACGTCGCAATCGACAATTTCACAAAGTGGCCAGAGGTGGAAGCAGTGAGGAAGGTGACAGCGCAGTCAGCGATCAAGTTCTTCAAAGGACTAGTGTGCCGTTTTGGGGTTCCCAACAGGATCATCACCGACAACGGCACACAGTTCACAAGCCATGCCTTCATGCAATACATTGAGGATCTCGGTAGCAGGGTCTGTTTTGCTTCCGTGGCATATCCACGGAGCAACGGCCAAGTGGAGAGAGAAAATGTTGATGTCCTGCGAGGCTTAAGAACGAACACTTTTGACAAGCTGCGCAAGAGTGGAAGGCGCTGGATTGATGAGTTGCCGACGATTCTTTGGTCGATCAGAATGATGCCAAATCGAGCCACTGGCCAGACACCCTTTGCCCTAGTTAATGGGGCAGAAGCAGTTCTCCCCATAGAACTCATATACGGGTCACCTCCAGTGCTCGCTTATGATGAGCTTGAGCAAGAGCGATTGCGGCAAGATGACGCAACGCTCCTTGAGGAAGATTGTCTCCGGGCGGCCGTGAGAGCAGCACGCTACCAGCAAGCCTTGCGCCGCTACCATAGCCGCAAGGTTCATGCCCGAGCTTTGAGGAAGGCGACCTTGTTCTTCGGCACGTTCAGCCGGCCAAGAATTCCAACAAGTTGATGCCGAAGTGGGAAGACCCTTATCGGGTAACACGAGTCACCAGGCCCGACGAAGTCCGGCTGGAGACCAAGGATGCCGTTCTAGTGAGCAACTCCTGGAACATCTAGCATCTCCGCAAGTTTACCCATAAGGCGAGGCTGCCTAGCCTCCCGGCAAGCCACACTTTTGTACAAGCCTTGCCGGCAAGGCATGTAACCCTTTGTACAAAGCCAGCGATACCTCGAGCATAAATAAACGGTTGCGCGCCTAAGTTATAGCATGCATGCTAGATTGAGTCTCTTCCTTGGTTAGGGTTAACAGTGCTCAGCGGCGGCTAACCCCTATCTTAGAGGTCGAGTGCATGTCTCTCTGTTCTTCTCTGTCTTCTTTGGTTCGCAGAGTGCATAAATATCCTTGCAGAGCTATTTTGGAAGAAAGGGGACGGACCAGCGTCCAAGCCCCGGCAAGCCAAAGTTGTTGGGGGCCACAAGAGCAAGGATCCATCCGCGGCAAGCCAAGGTTGCCGGGGGCTGCAGATCCAGATAAGTCTTATGTCCTCTATCATGCGTTTCATTATGAACTGAGGTATGTGAAACCTCGTTTTATCCTTAGGCTACCGTGCTCCCCGCATTCCGTACCCTAGGACTCGTCTCCTGGGGCCGAGTTTGGTCGTAGTCGCGGCAGCAAGGAAATGAAACAAGGAGCCTAAGCCCACCTCATCCCTGCCTCCGCCAAGCGCGTGAGAAAGGTCGAGTGAAGTGGGGGGACGGCAAGGACTGTTGCCGGGCGGAAAAACGTTTATCCTAAAGATAACGAGGATTCACTCCTTGTCGTGGGTTCCGCCTGCAAACGAGAAACCTGGCAAACATCCCTTTTTCATTAAAAACATCCCATACAGGTACAGTTCATACGAAATGACAAACATAAGCAAGGGGATTACAAGTTCTAAAGTTAACAAAGGCCTGAAGGCTTACAAGACTAAAAAGAGATAAGGTGCCCGTAATCCCTTTCTTGTCCCTCTCCTCAGGAAATGGAACAAGAAAGCAGAAGGGCAAAAGGGGCGCCTATTCGAGCTAGGAGTGGGAGAAGACACCAAGAGAACATCTCGGTGGCCGTACAAGGGCTGGATGGTGATGGCGGTGCCGGAGGCAGAGCTCGAAGACAAGGCGGCAGGACGTCAATACGCGATGAAGGCGTCGGTGCCCGCGTACTCCGACTTGACGGCCTTGCCGCCCGCCCTCTTCCTCTTCCGCAGCCTCCCCATGCCAGCCGCCCAAGGAGGCGACCCCGAGAAGTTCAAGGAGCCAGCGACACGGATGATGGGGTCGTCGGTGCCACCCGGAGTGGCGCCCGACGCCTAGTCGGACTCGTCATCCTGCCGCCCACTGCCCTCGTCGTCGCTGCCGTTTTCCTCCTTGTCACCTTCGCTCGAGGAGGAATCTTCATCATTAGGGGAGCTCTCCACGCAGCACCTCGTGCGAGTCCCGAGGTGCTCGAAGATCTTGACGTAGAGAAGGCCACCCTCCATTAGTTTGAAATGGAGAGTGAGCCCCTCAATCAAGCTGTGGATGCGAGCGAAGGTCTTCCACCCTCGGTGGAGATACATGACGTGAGGGGCAGGGAACTCTACGTCAGCCCATGTGCCACTGTTCCCACAACCCCTCATATGCAACCACAACGCCTGTGGCGGATCCAGCTCCATCTCTCGCGCAAACGGAGTCAGGAGGCGAAGACGACAACGCTGTGGCTGGCGCAGCTTGATGAAGAACTCGCAAGGGTTGTGGCCGACGTGGCCCTCCACCGGGGGAGGGGCCGCTGGCGGAGGAGAATACGATCTGCCGCCCCGTCCTCCTCTCCCTCGAACGCCATGAGGCCTTGACCTCGCCCCCTCCCCCTTCCTCTAGCGGCCGGCTCCGCCGCTACGAGCTCTTGGGGAGGAGCGATGGCTGTCCGCTCAAACCTCGCCGCCGATGAAGGCCGCCACGCCGCCATGGCAGAAGAAAGGAGGAAGCAGGAATGGGGAGAGGCAGGTGGCGAAGGGTTGAGAGGCACTGTTCCTCCCGCTCCCCTCTTTATAAAGGGGCGGGGAAGAGGCTCGGTCACCCCCTCTCGGCCAATCTGGCCCGTTGAAGTGATAGCAAGCAGGGCCGTCGACCGCGCTCCCCGCTCCATTGAAGGCGCGTGGGAATCGACCCACGCACACGCATAACTTTTCACATCCCGCACGCATATCATTCGCCCTGCGTCGTGCATGCAGCGAACGTGGCGTGAGGGATAGGCGCAGTGGGACACCTGGAGCGACGGTTCCCAAGCGAGGGCAGTAAATGAGCAGCGGCCCTGCGGTCTCAAAGAGACACACAAGCCGCCTCTTTACTGTCCACCACGGGATGACGCCAGCATGCTTCCGTCATGCACGCGCACGACCCCCACGTCGCACTTTCAACGCAGGTCGTGGAGAAGCGCGTCGGACGGAATAATTACCGCGGTAAAACTCCGCCCCAACTGCCCGCGCACCGTTCTGGGCCTGGCCCAACAACGTGTTGCGCTTATGAATGGCCCAGGCCCGGGGGCTCCTGTCGGTGTACAAAAGAAGGGGCTCTGCTTTTGACCCCTTTACTTGTGCACGGGTAGTCAGAGCCACCCACCACGGCCATGCATAACAGGGCAGGGAAGGGAAGCCGGAGAGAAGCTGAAGGCACAAGACAAACAAAGCAACGACAAGGACCAAGGCCACAAAGATCAGACGGACGAAGCAGGTTTCCCCGGCAAGACCCTTGCCGGGGTAGCTCACCCACACCAGCTGAGTGAGCCACCTTCGAGCCCCCAACGCTAGACAAATGCATTGGGACAAGGCTCGGGAGGCACCTTCGTGGTGGCATGCAGATTTTGTGAAGACAAAGAACAGTCAAGATCAAGTGAGGATAAGAAGGCAGCAACCCTCACCGAGATCCTCATCGAAGGAACCCACAAGACCCTCGGCAAGATCCTTGTCGGTGTCAAAACCGGCGGATCTCGGGTAGGGGGTCCCGAACTGTGCGTCTAGGCGGATGGTAACAGGAGACAAGGGACACGATGTTTTTACCAGTGTTCGGCCCTCTCGATGGAGGTAAAACCCTACTCCCGCTTCATTAATATTGATGATATGGGTAGTACAAGAGTGGATCTACCACGAGATCAAGGAGGCTAAACCCTAGAAGCTAGCCTATGGTATGATTGTTGTATCGTTGTTCGCCCCACGGACTAAAACCCTCCGGTTTATATAGACACCGGAGAGGGCTAGGGTTACACAGAGTCGGTTACAATGGTAGGAGATCTACATATCCAGATTGCCAAGCTTGCCTTCCACGCCAAGGAAAGTCCCATCCGGACACGGACGAAGTCTTCAATCTTGTATCTTCATAGTCTTGGAGTCCGCCGATAATGATAGTTCGCTATCCGGACACCCCTAGTCCAGACTCCTCAAGAGCTCCCTAACCAGGCTTCAATGACGATGAGTCCAGCGCGTACATTGTCTTCGGCATTGCAAGGCGGGTCCTCCTCCGAATTCTATGTGCTTGCCGAATAGTGTTCGGCTTCCTTATAAATGTTGCGCTCCTTGGCTTCCACGCCCAATAATGGCCCTCTTCCACGTGTCGCACGAATGCGAAAGGCTAGGGTATTTTCATATTTTACCCCCTAGCTGCGCAAATAATCTGCCTATAAGAGAGGCAAGAATCCAGATCCAAATCACACCATCTTCCATCCGTGAGTACTCATTGGAGCACTTCTGACCAAAAATCCACTCCATCATGGACCGTCGACGCGGCTCCTCCTCTCGCGCTCCTAGCCCTCAGCCAGGAGATTGGAGGAGATGTTCAGTTCCGCACAACGAGCTGGTGATGCTCCAAGCGGAGGGATACCTTCCTCCAGCCTTTATGGTCCCGGTTCGAGCCGGGCTGGCCACCTACAAAGGTGGAAAGAAAGCGGAGGCCACCCCTAGTCCCTCCAAAGGAGAGCGGGTGTGCTTCGTCCCTTATCTAATAAGGGGGCTCTGGTTTCCCATACATCCGTTTCTCCGGGGGCTTCTGGAGTTCTACGGACTCCAGCTTCATCACCTCACGCCCGCCTCCATTCTGCACATTGCGGGTTTCATAGCTCTCTGTGAGCTGTTCTTGGGCATCGAGCCCCATTTCGCGCTGTGGAAGAGGCTGTTTTGCCTTGTACCCCGTTCTCACGAGGGGTCAATATATCAAGTGGGCAGAGCCGAAATATGGTGCATCGCCGGGACCAGATATCTATCCGGGACCCCAAAGAAGGCGTCCAAAGACGGGCCCTCGGAATGGTTTTATGTGAAAGTTGCTCCACTGCCGGACCCAGTTCGGATCGGCCTCCCGGAGTTCAGCATGCTCCTCTGAAGAAACGCCTGAGTTGGCACCCGCGGAGCCCTCAACAGGAGGATGACAAGAGCGTTCGTTATCTGATGGGCCCGATAAGGTTGCTGGCTCATTCCGGATTGACCATGATTGGAGTCATGGCCACGTGCATTATGCGAGGGGTGCAGCCGCTCCAATATAGGGGCTGCCCCATGTGGGATTTCAACGGGGAGAATGACGCCACCCGTCATGGCCGCAAAGGGCCGGAATCGGCCGCAGATCTGGTGAAGATCCTGTCCGGGCTGTACAAGGGGGAGAAGGAGGACTTCCTCCAAACGAGCCCATTGAACGGGTTCTCCATGAATAACCCTCGGAGCTGGGTAAGCGGATTTTTTACTCATCCAATCCGCGCTTTCCAAGTTAAGCGCTTTAATTTATGATTTTGACGCAGGAACTGCCCCGGGATGTGGAGGGCATACATAGTCCGGCTCCACAACCCGAGGATCCGGGAAGATCCCTTGATCCGGCCTCCGAAGAGGATCCGGACATAAAGGTGGAGCTGATTGACGGGGTGTTCCACCAGCTCAGCATGGACAATGCTCTAGTCGCCATTACGGCCGACTACCCCGGTTTATTTCTGGCTTCCCAGGTAACTATGACCGAAGCCCTGACACCATCACTTCGTCTGTGCTTATTTCTAACCACCGTATACCAACGGTGTCTCGCAGGAGGTGCCTTCCAGCGGAAGCTGATCCGCGGCAGCCGACCAACAAGGGTCGGGCTCGCCCAACAGGCGGAAGAGGGGTGCGGTGCAAATTGAAACGTCGCCGCAAAGGTATGTCCTGCCGCCGTTTTTAAGGAAAAGACTTCTGTGAAGTACATTAATGCTCACGACTCTTCCAAGAGAAAGAGCACTCACGGATCAGGTCCGGAGAGGTTTCAACCAAGCCTCCGCCACCAGCTCCAACACCTGGTCCGGAGGGGAGGCGAGCGCAAGGCGCGAGCCGGATGCTCCTCCAACGGAGGATGCCGACAGCTGTCCGCCACCAGTGTCCGAGGTGGAGAGCGCCATGAATCACAAAGCGCCGACAGTTCTTCGTGACGCGTGTTTCTCCCCGGAGGCGTTGAATGCCTTTAACGCGGGAGACGCGCACCTCCGTGCCGCTTAAGATTGTTTAACCAGAGCCACGGAGCAGTATGTAAAAGACATACGGGTAAGGGATTTTAATAGTTGTATATGCCAGTAGCCCCCGAGACTTAAAATAGTTAAAATAACTGATTTAAGGATCATTTGATATGCAGGATCTCACGGAGAAGAATACCCAATTGTCTCAGGAGCTACAAGGGTGCAAGGCCCAACTAGAGGCCGCACTAGCCGCCGCAGGAGGAGACACAGAGACCCCCTTTGGTAACACATATTTGAAAAAGATAAGCAGTGTGCGGCGCGATTATAAGTCTGACAATAATATTACAGATGTTGCCGGACTTGATCCGGACAAGCAACACATCGCGCCACCAAGGTCGGGCGAGAGGGTGCTTATGAAGGTGCAGCAGGAGAGGAACAAACTCCAAGATGCCCACACCCAGCTTGGGGAAGAGCTAAAAGGTGTTCGGGCCCAACTGTCTGGCTCCGTGAAGGAGAATCGGCGGCTTCGTCACGGCATCTATAGTAAGTGCTTGAGCAAACTCTTTTGAAAAGAAGAGTTCGACGAGGAAGTCAATTGACAGAAATATGTCTGTAGGTGTGCTTACAGGTCGCCCTGTGGAGGAAATGCCCGATTCAACGGGTGACCAACTTCCCGAAGCTGGTGCAACTCGCCGAACGTGTTCGCAAAGCGATGAGTGGCGCGCCCTGTGCCTTATGGCCGTCTGTCCCCCTACCCGAGGGCCTTGGAGAGCTTGCGGAGAAGCTTCAGGGAGCACGGCAGCGCTTCCATTTATGGAAGATATCGGCCTGCCGTCAAGGTGCCACGGAAGCCTGGGCTATGGTGAAGACACGATACAAGAAGGCGGATCCAAACCACATGGCCGAGGTCGGACCTGTGGGGCCTGATGGGAAGGAGATCCCTATGAGCTAAGTGTACGGCCAAGTAGAGTTGGCCGCTAACTATCGCCAACGGGACTGTAAATTAGACAGCCTGTTAGACAGGATTGAGGAGGAGTACAGTTAGTCGATTTGACGATGTATTTAAAATGACATGTAAAATGCCTTCTAGCCGGATTGTAGATAGTTTGTCTTTGCCGACCTTTTCGCTTCAACCTCGGGACCCTAGAGTCTGGAGTGTGTCCAAATACCTTCTCGGTTATGAAAAAACCGGGGCATGCATGGAGACCAGGCGTAGGGGTCATTAGTGCTTTATCAGACAAGTGCCCAACTAGTTATGTTATATTACATGGTTAGTAAGAAACATCTTCCAGGAGAATAGTTCCATTAAGGGTTCCTTTCTCGGGAGGCATGCCCTAAAGTGCATGTCCGGACCTGCGAAAAGAGCAGAAAACATCCGGGGCAGGTAAATAAATAGTTAAAAATCATCTTTCAAGTCACCGATCGAATATTCCCTTAAGAACGCTTAGCTTTCGCTTCACCCTACCGAGGTACACATCCGTCGACCGGCAAGAATAATCGCAGAGGTGATCCCTTTACCTCCTAGCCGAACAATCGGGAACGTAGGGGTAATCACAGGAGCTAGGCAACCCAGCTTGGCCAAAACTTAAGTCATATCGATGCATATAATGGTGAATAAAAGGTACATGCGGAAGTTTGACACATGTACTCGGCATAAAGCATGTATAAGTAAGCTTCTATTAAAGAAGCCCCCAGGTATAATGAGTGCGAGTAGCACGTCAAGTGTGTGCGAACAATGCGCAGATTGGCCCTCAAGAGCTTTATGAAAAAGGTGGGAGAAAAAGAGAGAAACAAAAGGCAACTGAAGTATAAAATGTGGACGAAGGAAGGAGACGAACTCTGAGTTCGGCGCTAGGCGTAGAATCTTCGGAGGCGGGCTGCATTCCATGGGTTTGGCTCGAGTCGGTTGTCCGATGCGTTTCGCAGACGGTATGCTCCGCCGGCCAGGACTTGGTCGATGATGAAGGGACCTTCCCATTTGGGCTTGAGTTTGTCCTTTTTCTTGTCCGGCAGGCGTAGAACTAGTTCGCCAACATTGTAAGTTTTAGCCCGCATTTCTTCTTTGATATCTTCGAGCTCGCCGATAGAATGCGGAACGAGCCTTTGCCACGCCGTGCTCCTCCTCCAATGCGCCCAAGCTGTCCCGCCGATCCAACTCGGCTTTCTTTCTTCGAGATGCGCACTCGAGGTGAGTCATGAATTATGTCGCAGGCAAACCGCTTCTCTGCGCCGATACCATAAAGAATGGTGTGAAGCCGGTAGTACGGTTTGGCGTGGTCCGCAGCCCCGTGAGTACGGAGTCAAGCTCCTCTACCCAAAGGCGTGTTAGATTCCGTAAGGGACCGCACTATTCGGATTTGATGCCGCCATTATTAGACCATTTGCTCGCTCAACTTGATCGCTGGTTTGAGGGTGATAGATCAAGCGTAGTCGAGCTTAATGCCCATATTTTTGCACCAGAGTTTAACCTCGTCGGCCGTGAAGTTCGTGCCGTTATCGGTGATGATGCTGTGGGGGACGCCATAACAGTGTACTACCCCGGATATGAAGTCTATCACTGGTCCGGATTCCGCCGTTTTAACTAGCTTGGCCTCTATCCATTTGGTGAATTTGTCCACCATGACCAATAGGTACCTTTGCTTGTGGGTTCCCCCTTTAAGGGGTCCAACCATGTCAAGCCCCCAGACCACAAACGGCCAGGTTATGGGTATAGTTTTGAGGGCGGTGGGTGGCATGTGGCTCTGATTAGCAAAAAGTCGACAACCGACGATCGTTGATTCTAGTCCCGGCATCCGCCGGGGCCGCTGCCAATAAAATCATGTACGGAAGGCCTTGCCTACAAGGGAAAGAGATACATAGTTGGCTTACAATCGCCACTTCACACAATTACATGAATAAAGCATTACATCATCCAGATACAATCAAGGTCCGACTACGGAACCAAAATAAAAGAAGAACCCCAAATGCATAAAGGTCCGCGATCGACCCCAACCGGGCTCCACTATCGATCAACTAGAATGAAACAACACAAAGGGCAAGATCTTCAAAGAGCTCCTCCTTGAGCTTGGTTGCGCCACCGCTTTCGGTAACATAGGCACCGCAAACTGGTTTGAAGTATCCGTGAGCCACGAGGACTCAAAGCAATCTCGCACCCGCGAGATCAAGACTATTTAAGCTTATGGGTAAGGTAAAGGCATGAGGTGGAGCTGCAGCAAGTTTACTAGCATATATGGCGGCTAACATACGCAAATGAGAGCGAGAAGAGAAAGCAAAGCACGGTCGATAAAAGTATGATCAAGAAGTGATCCTATAGCAACCTCGCCAAGCATAACTCCAACATCAGAAGTTCACTTCCTGACCACGGAAAGAGACCATCACGGTTACACACGCGTTGATGTATTTTAATTAAGGTCAACTTCAGGTTTTCTACAACCGACATTAACAAATTCCCATCTGCCACATAACCGCGGGCACGGCTCTCGAAAGTTTATACCTCGCAGGGTGTCCCAACCTAGCCCATGACAGCTCTCGCGATCAACGAAGGAATAGACCTTCACCCAAGACACTCCGATCGACTCGTATCCCAGACATCAAGACATTTCGACAATGGTAAAACAAGACCAGCAAAGCCGCCCGAATGTGCCGACAAACCCGATAGGAGCTGCACATATCTCGTTCTCGGGCACACTCAGATGAGACTAGCTACGAGTAAAACCAGACTTCGAAGTTTCCCGAGGTGGCCTCAGCAGTAGCTCGTTCCGACCAACACTCAGAGGAGCACCGCCCGGGGGCTAAAATAAAGATGACCCTGCCCTAAACCCAAGGGAAAAAGGGCTAGGTGAGGCAAATGGTAAAACCAAGGTTGGGCCTTGCTGGGCAAGTTTTATTCAAAGCGAACTGTCAGGGGGGGTCCCATAAATCACCCGACCGCGTAAGGAACGCAAAATCCGGGAACATAACACCGGTATGACGGAAACTAGGGCGGCAAGAGTGGAACAAAACACTAGGCATAAGGCCGAGCCTTCCACCCTTTACCAAATATATGGATGCATTAATAATATAAGAGATATTGTGATATCCCAACAAGTAAACATGTTCCAACAAGGAACAACATCTCCATGTTCCAACAAGGAACAAACTTCAATCTTCACCTGCAACTAACAACGCTATAAGAGGGGCTGAGCAAAGCGGTAACATAGCCAAACAACGGTTTGCTAGGAATGGTGTCAAAGGTTAGAGGTTCATGGCATTTTGGGAGGCTAACAAGCAAATGGTAGGCATCGTAGCATAGGCATAGCAAAAGAGCGAGCAAACTAGCATAGCAAAGATAGTAGTGATTTCGAGGGTATGATCATCTTGCCTGAAATCCCGCAAGGAAGAAGAACGAGTCCATGAAGAAGACAAACGCACGTAGACGAACGAATCCTCACAACTCCGGAACGAAACCGAAGATAACGAGAGAAGCAACCGGAAAGAAACAAACAACATAGTAAACAACATCACATAAACATGGCATGATGCGCAAACAAGTATGATGCATGTCCGGTTTAATGAGGCATGGCATGGCAAAGTGCACAAAACAAACTTACAAATTAAGTGGAGCTCAATATGCAACGGAGTTGCATATTGACGAAACACCACATCAATTATTTAGTTCTCTCTCGGTTATGAACACAACAATATTAAGTGTTATTAAACATGGCAAGAGGTGAAACATAACAAAAACTATACCATCTAAACAATTTACATGGGGCCGGATATAAAAACAACAAATCCGGTAAATCCCCATATGCATTTAGCAATTAAAGCAAACAACAATTTTAAGCATTTAAATGTTGTTATCATGATGCGAATGACATATGCAAGTTTTATGCAATTTTTATGAAAACGTTGACATGAGCATGATAAGGAGCATTTGTCGCCATGGCGGAAGGAAAAGGGTGCCACGACGGCGAAACAAAAATGGTGCCACGGCAACATATCCGAAAGTTATGCCACGGCAACATATCCGAAAGTGATGCCACGGCAACATTCCGGTCCCGGTAACTCATGGAGATACCGATGCAAAAGGAGGCGTGCAGATGTGCGGAATATGCAAAAGATGGTGGGGGTGATCCCGGATTCCGGGTTTCCACGGGACGGCGGCATGGCAAACGAGGAAGGAACATGCAAGGATCAAACGGGCACGGAGCAAACACGGGCATCTCATACAACATGCATTCGTTCCACGGCGGTCGTTTCGGGTTATACCTTCGAAGCGTGCATCCACGAAGCGGATCGAGTTCGGCGAAGGAAGTAGTCGTTCACGGCCGTAGTGGAGGTCGTTGTACACGGCGACGGTAGAGGAAGTAGTTGTTCACGTGGCGACGGTAGTGGAAGTAGTTGTTCTCGCGATGGTAGTGGTTCGAGGTCTTGGCGGGTCATCATGTAGCCGTACATGTTCGTCGTGGTACACTGTTCGTAGATGTTCGGGTGGCGGTAGTGGTACACGTTTGACGTTTTGTAGTCGAATTTGACGCTTCAAGGGCTCCAATGTCGGGTACTTGGCGAAAATCTCAAGTTGACCTTGGCGATCCTGGTTTCGAGCAGAGGCGAGGCTGGCTGGCTACGACCGCCTTGCGCCGCCGCGCCCACGCGAAGCGAAAGCGAGGAGGCTCACGCAGAACTTGGCGGACGCGGGCGAAGTCATCGGAGGCCGGGACGGGTTGCAGGGCCGCTCGGCACGGGACCTGGCGAAGCGGTGGAGAGGCGAGGACGGGCGCCGGGCGAGGCTCCGGTGGCCGGCTGGCCGGGGCCAGCGCGAGGAGACGCGGGGCGGCAGGGAGGAGCGCAGGAGAGGAAGGGATCGGGCGCGGCATCGGCGAGAGGGTGCAGCAGCAGCTGCTGCTGCCGGCGGCGGCGAGGTCGAGGCGGGAGGTCGCGGCAGGGGCGCAGCAGGGTCCGATGTAGGCCGTGAGGTCCCGGGGCGGGCGGCGGAGCCGCGGGGCTCGGCGTGGTTCCTCGAGGCGCCGGCGGCAGGAGGTGGCGACGGGGTAGGGCGACGGGAGGAGGAGGGGACGCGAGGAGAGGAGGGGGATCGATGGCTGCGCGGGGAAGGAGGGGATCGAGCAAGTGGCGGCGCAGGGAGAGAGCAGGGAGAGATCGAGAGGAGGGGATCGAGCGCTGGCGACTAGGGTTAGAGGGGTCGGCTGGGCCTAGGCCTAGGTGATGGATGGGCCGGCGAGAGGCTGGGAGGCCCAGCTGGTTGGATCGACTCTCTTCTCTCTCTCATTTTCCCATTTAAAACAAAAAATGTAAAAAGAGAAATAAAAGAAAGAGAAGGGTAGGCAAAGAATTAGCACATGCAAATAATATTCTTGGACTCACAAAATGCGCTAGTCCCAAGAAAATAGAAGTGAGCAAGATTGCAAGATTAAATTCAAAATCATTTGAATTTAATTCAATTGAACTAGGACTAGGTAAAGGAAGGTCCAAAATGTTGTGATTTTTGGGAAGCTCCGAAAATGACGAAAGGATATATGGCAAAGTGAGGGGCCAAAAATTGAAATAATAAAGGGCATTGGGATTTTGCAAGTGTGTTATGGTGATTCCAAAGAATGGATTTATTTTATAATAGCTCCACTAATATCGGGAGGATATATTATAAAGAGAAATCACCATCGTGAATTCCCTCGATTTAAATAGATCAAAAGATCTATGCAATTTATTTAGTTGATGTGCAAAAGATTTATGAGATGATGGCATGATGACATGATGCAATGCAAACGACGCAATGAACAAAACAAATCACACGACGAAACTCGGAATAGCTGGAAGTCTTCTGAAGCTCCGGTCTTGGGGCGTCACAACACTCCACCACTACGAGAGGATCTCGTCCCGAGATCTAGAATGGCACCGGAGGAAAAACGGAAGAGAAAAAGAAAGGTAAAACTAAGTTGCTTCTTTGACGAACGAGTGAAACCACGAACCTTTAGAGGTTGAGCAATTTAAAAGAAAGAGTACAATAGAGATGAACGAGATTGCAAACAATCCGTTAGAAAAGAGGAGCAAGCAACATTACGAGGACTTGAAGGTTGCAAAGACATGAATCAAGAGTTTAATGGACAAGATAGAATTCGAAACCACTCTGGTTAAAACAAGATGATGGGGAAAGAATTCGGGCAGCACTCCGGTTGAACATGGAAGGAATAGAACATGAACTTGACAAGATGAGAGGATACTTGATGAAAACAACAACACACTGCCTCCGGAACTATTGAAAGAATGGCACAAGGGGTAAGCAGGATTTCAGACAGCACTCAGGTTGAAAAGAGTGGCAAAACTTGATGAGATGAAAGAACTTGAATGAGAACACAACACTCTGGTCGAAAGGAAAAGCAAGGAAAGAGCATGATCTTCACAATTCGAGATGATGAGTGAAAAGAGCAACATCACAATTCCTCCGGAAGAAAGAATAGAAGATAGATCATTGGAATAACCGAATGGAGTAGAAAATGCCAACTTCTGCCACAAATGAACTTGGAAAGCATCCTTGCAAAGAAGAATTGAACGGAGTTGTTGGAAAATCAACAACGAGAAACACAAGCTTGTTGTGAGCTTATGGAAACCATCTCGAGACTATGAGGTGACAACCGGCCACTAACGAAAACAATTGCTTGCTTGAGATCAACGAAGAGATGAAAATTGCTTCACCAAGATGATAGAGATATAACTTGGATCATTGATAAGCACCACAAATATCAATATTCCTTAGGGAAGGCTTTAGGTGAAATCTGACACAAGATAACTCCAATGAAGAGATTGACGGTTGAAAAGATCTCTTGAACAAGAGAAAATGATGGATTTAAATATACCTCATTCTTGACAACTTGTGAATCATGAAACACGAAGGGAAAATTATCAAGAATGACCTAACACCACCTCAGAAGATAAGGTAGAAAGAATCGCACTTCGGAATGCAAGATGAAGAATACTTGAACTCCTCAAAACAAAACAAGTGTTGGGCACCATGTTTAATTTTGAGTATAGCTTGGCGGGTCATAACTTCGAGCGAAAATCTTGAAGAACAAATGAAGAATGAAAAGAATCCTTGATGAACCACCATGTAGAGCCTCCATGAAGAACTCCGGTAAACAAAAGGAATGAAAAGAAAGAGAAATTGAAAACACAAGGTGAATCCTTGCGATGATTTAGATGGATCTCCGTGATAATTAGAGCTTGGAACTCCGGAAAAGAGAAGATGAAACAAATGAAACCGAGAATTACTTCATCATGAACAATCTCCGGAAGAGAAGAATTAATCACTTGGATGAACAAGAATAAGAATTATGTTATGCTTATCCTTCACCAATTAAATTGATGACAATCAACGGATTTGGCATACTACTTATTCTCGTAGAAAGGATTAAGAGAGATATGGCGTAAAATTGAGAAGGTATTGATGGAGCCACCAGTGGGATTTGGAAAGAACGAATATTTGATATGACAACGAAGGAAGTGAAATCTTGAACGAACCACCGTAAGGATTGAAAATGATCGAAGTAGGGGTGCATCACCGGTAAGAATTAGCAAATGAACGAAGGTGCTTGAGACAAACTAGATACATGAGAACAAAGAGATCAAGAACTGATTAGAGGATATTCGATTGATGCACAGGCAAGATAGGAGAATGATAACTGACAGCTGAGAATGAATAAACCTGAATTGATGGACTCCGGATGACAAACTGAGTAGACTCTTGAATATCTCCCGATGGTGAAAAGATTCTCACAATCGAACAATTATGAGAGGATGGCAACAAGCTAGCACCATGAATCTTGAAGAGAATAGAGCAAGATTAAAGAGAAACTCTTCTTCGGTCTTCAAATGATGAGAATGACAATGAGAAACACCACCAAGAATTATTGAGTCACACCGAAGAATCAAAAGCTAAGAGGTTGAGCCAACTATGAAAAGAATTTGAAAGATCTTGAGAAAATCATTTGACCGATGATAACTCATTCTTACGCCAAACTTGGAGAAGAATTTAGGATAGCTCGGGAAAATAGAAGAGTCGTAAGATCCTCGAAAAGACCGTGGGTTAGGGCCCACTCAAAAGAACACCGCTGAAAAGATTTAAAAGAGATGTTGCACCGTTGAATTAAATGACTTGAATGAGATACCAATCTCAAAGAGCTTGAACGAATGCAGAGTGGAAACACGAATCTTCAAGATATCTTGAGCACTCCGGAATAACAAATAGCGAGAAGTAGAATGATAATGAGGTGCACCGGTATGAGAAGACATTGAAATGAGGAAAAGAATATGATGAATATCGAAAGCTTGAATTGGATCCACCGGAGAAGAAACAACAATGAAGGATGATGAACTTGAAACTGTTGAGCATCTTCATGGGAAATCACCGGATAAGAACATTGATTGAAAAGAGTGAAGAGACTTCACATGAATAAATGGATACTTGATTAAGAGATCTGTGTCCTTGAAGAAAAAGGGTGGGAGGGCGGGAAAACAAAGGCAACTTGGGACGGATGAAACAAACACCGTTGAGAAAACTTAGAATTGATCTTGTGGATGGGGAGAATGATGGGATCATCTCGAAGAGAAGCACGCCGGTAGGAAAAGAATTAACATGACAACCTCAATGATCAAGAAGGATTAACACTCACATAGCAATATGAGAACACTGTTTCGGAAAGGTATGGATTCAACATTTGACATTGAAGCAACTCGAATACCACAAATAAAACAAAACAAAGGATTTGGCTTATGAATAAGTCGAACAAACATATGATAGAGATTTCGTCCAAGTTTTGGTGGGGCCTACACGGCTCGATCAGACAAAGACCATCATGTACAAGGCAAGGCACATGACATACGAAGCGCCCCCGAGTCGGCATAGCCAAGGACTCTTTAAGACACAACGAGACCATCAGAAACCAACCGTGAATAGGCGGACCACTAGACGTCGAACCCCAATTTCATATCATACATCCGTCGGAAAGATATCCTAAGAGCTACTTTTCCCACCTATGAAACTCCCAAACTTTCTCGTTATGCAACTGGTGTTGGGGATACAGGGAGCAATATATCTCACCCAAACTAACAATCCCTACATCCAACTGTATCCATCCGTCAACACATAACCAAGAAACCTTCGAAATCGCTACCTCAACCTTCAAAAGCATCCGTTATATGAGTCATGGCAATACTCCCGCACTCACCTCAAGATCGGGTTAGCGGGTTATCTCACCAACAACCGCATAAAAGAGATTTTCGATGTCGGCGCATTAAACTCGTGTATTCCAGAATCTGCAACGATAAAATTATGACGACAACACCTCGGAGCTCAACTCCCCGGGACACTGCCACAACCCCTAAATGACAGGAGGCACCAAGAACAATGTTGTCATCATAAAACCATCGGAACGATTCTAAGATACCCGCGTGATCCTAAAAAAAATTTAGTGAAATTTGAGGAGAGGAAAGTCAAAACTCTACGTCAGATACCTCACCGTAAGGTCAAGGACTGGGAGTAAAAAGAATTCCTAAACTCTCCGATATATATAATCCTAAATGACTCAAAACATTTTTCTAGACACAACTCGCCGCTAAAAACGATCAAGCGTAGGGGCTCTAAGGTCGGATGGCTCGATTACTAACTTGTAACGCCTCGATGCGGCTATATCTCCCACGGTCGGGCACGACTTAGAGGCATAACCGCATTGAAAGCAATGTCGCAAGTGAGGTAATCTTCACACAACCCATGTAATACATAAGGAAAGAGATACATAGTTGGCTTACAATCGCCACTTCACACAATTACATGAATAAAGCATTACATCATCCAGATACAATCAAGGTCCGACTACGGAACCAAAATAAAAGAAGAACCCCAAATGCATAAAGGTCCTAATCGACCCCAACGGGCTCCACTATCGATCAACTAGAACGAAACAACACAAAGGGCAAGATCTTCAAAGAGCTCCTCCTTGAGCTTGGTTGCGCCACCGCCGGTAACATAGGCACCGCAAACTGGTTTGAAGTATCCGTGAGACACGAGGATTTCAAGAATCTCGCACCGCGAGATCAAGACTATTTAAGCTTATGGGTAAGGTAAAGGCATGAGGTGGAGCTGCAGCAAGTTTACTAGCATATATGGAGGCTAACATATGCAAATGAGAGCGAGAAGAGAAAGCAAAGCACGGTCGATAAAAGTATGATCAAGAAGTGATCCTATAGCAACTCAACGCCAAGCATAACTCCAACACAGAGTTCACTTCCGGACTACGGAAAGAGACCATCACGGTTACACACGCGGCTGATGTATTTTAATTAAGGTCAACTTCAGGTTTTCTACAACCGACATTAACAAATTCCCATCTGCCACATAACCATGGCACGGCTCTCGAAAGTTTATACTCCGTAGGGTGTCCCAACTTAGCCCATGACAAGCTCTCGTGATCAACAAAGGAATAGACCTTCACCCAAGACACTCCGATCGACTCGTATCCCAGACATCAAGACATTTCGACAATGGTAAAACAAGACCAGCAAAGCCGCCCAATGTGCCGACAAACCCGATAGGAGCTGCACATATCTCGCTCTCGGGCACACTCGGATGAGACTAGCTACGAGTAAAACCAGACTTCGAAGTTTCCCGAGGTGGCCCCAGCAGTAGCTCAGTTCGACCAACACTCAGAGGAGCACCGCCCGGGGCTAAATAAAGATGACCCTCGGGCTCCTAAACCCAAGGGAAAAAGGGCTAGGTGAGGCAAATGGTAAAACCAAGGTTGGGCCTTGCTGGACAAGTTTTATTCAAAGCGAACTGTCGGGGGTCTCATAAATCACCCGACCGCAGTAAGGAACGCAAAATCCGGGAACATAACACCGGTATGACGGAAACTAGGCGGCAAGAGTGGAACAAAACACTGCATAAGGCCGAGCCTTCCACCCTTTACCAAATATATAGATGCATTAATAATATAAGAGATATTGTGATATCCCAACAAGTAAACATGTTCCAACAAGGAACAACATCTCCATGTTCCAACAAGGAACAAATTTCAATCTTCACCTGCAACTAACAACGCTATAAGAGGGGCTGAGCAAAGCGGTAACATAGAAAAACAACGGTTTGCTAGGAATGGTGTCAAAGGTTAGAGGTTCATGGCATTTTGGGAGGCTGACAAGCAAATGGTAGGCATCGTAGCATAGGCATAGCAAAAGAGCGAGCAAACTAGCATAGCAAAGATAGTAGTGATTTCGAGGGTATGATCATCTTGCCCGAAATCCCGCAAGGAAGAAGAACGAGTCCATGAAGAAGACAAACGACGAGATTTAACGAATCCTCACAACTCCGAACGAAACCGGCTAACGAGAGAAGCAACCGAAAGAAACAAACAACATAGTAAACAACATCACATAAACATGGCATGATGCGCAAACAAGTATGATGCACGTCCGGTTTAATGAGGCATGGCATGGCAAAGTGCACAAAACAAACTTACAAATTAAGTGGAGCTCAATATGCAACGGAGTTGCATATTGACGAAACACCACATCAATTATTTAGTTCTCTCTCGGTTATGAACACAACAATATTAAGTGTTATTAAACATGGCAAGAGGTGAAACATAACAAAAACTATACCATCTAAACAATTTACATGGGGCCGGATATAAAAACAACAAATCCGGTAAATCCCCATATGCATTTAGCAATTAAAGCAAACAACAATTTTAAGCATTTAAATGTTGTTATCATGATGCGAATGACATATGCAAGTTTTATGCAATTTTTATGAAAACGTTGACATGAGCATGATAAGGAGCATTTGTCGCTATGGCGGAAGGAAAAGGGTGCCACGGTGGCGAAACAAAAATGGTGCCACGGCAACATATCCGAAAGTGATGCCACGGCAACATATCCGAAAGTGATGCCACGGCAACATTCCGGTCCCGGTAACTCATGGAGATACCGATGCAAAAGGAGGCGTGCAGATGTGCGGAATATGCAAAAGATGGTGGGGGTGATCCCGGATTCCGGGTTTCCACGGGACGGCGGCATGGCAAACGAGGAAGGAACATGCAAGGATCAAACGGGCACGGAGCAAACACGGGCATCTCATACAACATGCATTCGTTCCACGGCGGTCGCTTTCGGTTATACCTTCAAGCGCGCATCAACGGCGGATCGAAGTTCGGCGAAGGAAGTAGTCGCTCACGGCCGTAGTGGAGGTCGCAGTACACGGCGACGGTAGAGGAAGTAGTTGTTCACGGGCGACGGTAGTGGAAGTAGTTGTTCTCGCGATGGTAGTGGTTCCGTGTCTTGGCGGGTCATCATGTAGCCGCACATGTTCGCCGTGGTACACCGCTCAGATGTTCGGGCGGCGGTAGTGGTACACGCTTGACGCTTTGTAGTCGAACTTGACGCTTCCAAGGGGCTCCAATGTCGTGGTACTTGGCGTAAAATCTCAAGATGACCTTGGTGATCCCGGTTTCGGAGCAGAGGCGAGGCTGGCTGGCTACGACCGCCTTTGCGCCGCCGCGCCCACGCGAAGCGAAAGCAGAGGAGGCTCACGCAGAACTTGGCGGACGCGGGCGAAGTCATCGGAGGCCGGGACGGGCTGCAGGGCCGGCTCGGCACAGGACCTGGCAAGCGGCGAGTCATCGGTGGCTGGCTGGCCGGGGCCAGCGCGAGGAGATGCGGGGCGGCAGGGAGGAGCGCAGAGAGGAAGGGATCGGCGCGCGGCCGGCGAGAGGGTGCAGCAGAGAATGCTGCTGCCGGGCGGGCGGCGAGGTCGAGGCGGGAGGTCGCGCAGGGGCGCAGCAGGGTCCGATGTAGGCCGTGAGGTCCCGGGTCGGGCGGCGGAGCCGCGGGGCTCAGCGTGGTTCCTAGGGGCGCCGGCGGCAGGAGGTGGCGACGGGGTAGGGCGACGGGAGGAGGAGGGGACGCGAGGAGAGGAGGGGACTGATGGCTGCTGGGAAGGAGGGGATCGAGCAAGTGGCGGCGCAGGGAGAGAGCAGGGAGAGATCGAGAGGAGGGGATCGAGCGCTGGCGACTAGGGTTAGAGGGGTCGGCTGGGCCTAGGCCTAGGTGATGGATGGGCCGGCGAGAGGCTGGGAGGCCCAGGCTGGGCTGGACTGGACTCTCTCTTCTCTCTCTTATTTTCCCATTTAAAACAAAACAGAAAAAGAGAAAGAAAAGAAAGAGAAGGGTAGGCAAAGAATTAGCACATGCAAATAATATTCTTGGACTCACAAAAATGCGCTAGTCCCAAGAAAATAGAAGTGAGCAAGATTGCAAGATTAAATTCAAAATCATTTGAATTTAATTCAATAGGTTTGAACTAGGACTAGGTAAAGGAAGGTCCAAAATGTTGTGATTTTTGGGAAGCTCAGGAAAATGACTAAAGGGTATATGGCAAAGTGAGGGCCAAAATTGAAATAATAAAGGGCATTGGGATTTTGCAAGTGTGTTATGGTGATTCCAAAGAATGGATTTATTTTATAATAGCTCCACTAATATCGGGAGGATATATTATAAAGAGAAATCACCATCGTGAATTCCCTCGATTTAAATAGATCAAAAGATCTATGCAATTTATTTAGTTGATGTGCAAAAGATTTATGAGATGATGGCATGATGACATGATGCAATGCAAACGACGCAATGAACAAAACAAATCACACGACGAAACTCGGAGTAGCTGGAAGTCTTCTGAAGCTCCGGTCTTGGGCGTCACAAAGGGCCCGGGCTGCAGCGTGGTGTCCGCCTAGTCCGGCGTGAATTTCATCCAGAAGGTTTCGCCCTTCCTCTTCGGAGATGCACCTTTGAAGGACTCCGGTTGTGCTTTTCTTATAAATTTCTCCCTCTTGGACCTTGTAGGCTTTAGATCGCCGAACTATGCAGCGGGCCTTATTTTGGTCTTCGGGAAGATCCTGCCTAATTAAGTAGGCTAGGAATGGTTCTGTCCACGGGGCAATTACCGCCATTATTTCGTGGGCTGAAGGTGTTATTTCATCGGCTGAGCCGCCGATTATGTCGATTGTTCGTGTTGTGGTGCGGTTGCTTCCGGTTGTTATTTCCTGACTCCTCTTCCCATAGTACGGATGGCTTAAAGAGCCGCCCAGAAGATGTTTGAGGACGGCGGCGCTGCTTTTGCGCCGATGCGCCAACACGCCGGCTGCTTGGTTATTATCCCTGCCACGTGGTGGAATTCGAGTCCTTCGAACCGAAATGACGCTTTTAGGACAACGCTACGATAGGCTGCCATTTTCGGATCCTTGGCGCCAAAGTCTCCATTTACTTGGGATATTGCAAGTTTTGAATCCTCGCGCACCTCTAGGCGTTGAATACCCATGGAGATTGCCATCCGGAGACCATGGAGGAAGGCCTCATATTCGCTGCATTGTTGGAGTCCGTACATTATCTCGAGTACGATTGATCGTGTCTCCGGTTGGGGACGCCAATATGACGCCAGCCCCAAGCCGCCAACATTTTGGAGCCGCCGAAATGCATAATCCATTGAGTATGCGCCTGCATTTTTAGGGAGTTCGCCGTCCATTCAGCAATGAAGTCAGCTAAAACTTGCGATTTTATAGCTCGCCGTGGTTTATAGGTTATGTCGAATGGTAAGAGCTCGATGGCCCATTTCGCAATCCTGCCCGTCGCGTCGCGGTTGTTTATAATGTCGTTTAGGGGTACTTCGGAGGCCACTGTAATCAAACACTCTTGAAAGTAGTGTCGCAGCTTCCGGGATGCCATGAACACCGCGTACGCTATCTTTTGATAATGCGGGTACCGGGACTTGCATGGAGTTAAGACAGTGGATACGTAGTACACTGGTTTTTGAAGAGGGAACTTGTGTCCTTTTGTTTCTCGTTAGACGACGAGTACCGCGCTGACAACTTGATGAGTTGCCGCGATATATAATAACATTGGTTCCCCCGAGGTAGGCGCGGCCAGGACCGGATTTGTTGCCAGTATGGCCTTTATTTCTTCGAGTCCGGCCGTGGCAGCATCCATCCACTGGTGTTCGTGTACCGAGGAGGCGATAGAGGGCAATGCCTTTTCCCCAAACGGAGATGAAGCGCTTAAGGCCGCCGACATCCAAAGAAATTTTGTATTTGTTTGAGGTCCTTTGGGATATCCAACCGTGATGAGCTCGGATCTTGGCTGGGTTTGCTTCAATTCCTCTACCGATACAATGAAGCCTAAGAGCTTTCCGCTAGTACGCCAAGACGATTTTTCCGGGTTGAGCTTAATGTCATATGCTCGGAGGTTGTCGAATGTGAGCCTCAAGTCGCCTACTAGAGTTTCTACATGTTTGGTCTTGACGACCACGCCGCTCACGTATGCCTCCACCGCTTTGCCGATCCGTAGCCGACATGTCCGAATCATGCAATCGATATGTTGCGCGGCGCTTTTGAGTCCGAAGGGCATTGTGTTGAAGCGTAATGGTCCGTATGGAGTAATGAATGCCGCTATGCCTGGTCTGCTTTCGCCATCTTGATTTGATGGTATCCGAATATGTGTCGAGGAAGCAAATGAATCGTGTTTCGCGGTAGCATCGATGATTTGGTCGATGCGGGAAGTGGAAAGGATCCTTTGGGCAGGCCTTGTTAAGGTCTTTAAAATCGACACAAAGGCACTAGGATTTGTCCTTTTTTGGTACCATTACGAGGTTTGCTAGCCAGTCCGGATGTTTGATGTCTCTGATGAATCCGGATTCTAATAGCTTGGCTAGCTCCTCTCTCATTGCCTATCTTTTGGGTTCGTAAAATCGCCAAAGAGCCTGTTTGACTAGCTTGAATCCTTTTAGGATATTTAGGCTATGTTCTGCCAGCCTGCATAGGATTCCTGGCATATCTGAAGGGTGCCAGGCAAATATATCCCAATTTTTCTGAAGGAATTCTCGTAGTGCAGCGTCTACATCAGGGTTTAACTGTGCTCCGATGGAGGCCGTCTTTGTGGGGTCCGTTGGATGGACCTGGAATTTGACTATTTCGTCCGCTAGTTTAAAAGAGGTGGACTTGGATCTCTTATCGAGTATCACATCGTCCCTGTTCACCGTGGAGCGCAGCGCAGTGAGTTCTTTTGCCGCTAGGGCTTTGGATAGTGCCTCTAGGGCTAGTGCGGCTGTCTTGTTTTCGGTGCGGAGTGCTATGTCCGGATCACTACAAGAGTGATTATTCCACTGGGCCCGGGCATCTTAAGCTTCATGTACCCGTAATGGGGTATGGCTTGGAAAATTGTAAATGCCTCTCGTCCTAATAAAGCGTGATATCCGCTGCTGAACGGGGCCACTTGAACGTGACCTCCTCGACCTGTAATTGTCCGCCACCAACACCACATCAAGTGTGATTTTTCCTGTGCAGCGGCTTCTCGCTAGGGATTATTCCTCTAAAGGTTGTGCTGCTTCGCCAATGCGGCTCCAGCCTATTTCCATTTTTTGAAGGGTTTCTCAGATGAGGTTTAATCACTGCCGCCATCCATGAGTACCTTGGTAAGACGAAAGCCGCCCACTATTGGACCGAGGACCAATGCGGCCGGTGCTCGGGCTGTTCGAATTTAGGTTCGTCGCCGGGCGTTGAAGGTGATAGCCGTGTCGCCCATGGATTTGTTGTTGCTACTTGGTAGACTTCGCGAGGTCATGGATTGTTATTTTCCGCATGTTATTTGATGCGAAAGTCTTGAAGACTGCTGACACCATACCGGTATCATGGAGTGGTTCTCCGGGGCTAGAAGCTCTTCGCCACTTTTGGCCACCGCCGCAGATCCAACATGCTCAAGGCTATGTGTTGGAGTGGCGCCTCAGATCGTGGAATTTTACAGGGCCGCCGAGCCATCCCTCCAAAGACGGTTCCATGCCCTTTATGGGGTTTTTGCTTTTGGTTTTTGTACCGGGTGCCTGAGCATGATGCACCCTTTTGTTTCGGACTAGGGTTGTATTCGAGCCGGATTGTCCCAAAACTTAGTTTCGGTTTTCCGGAAACTTCCATCGCACAAGATTTTCGCATTATGGACACCAGTGTCGGGAAGTGTAATTTCACGACGACTTACGGCGTTCAAGATTCCCTTGTCCGTGCAATTATTGCAGAAAATTGAAATTGCGTTTTCCTCACGGCAGTCCTTTATCCTGTCCATAACCAGGAGGAATCTGGCCCAATAACGACGTACTGTTTCAGCGGGCTCTTGCCGGATTTGAGATAGATCGCATATGTTTGGGTGGGTGGGTGGAATTGAGTCCGGAACCTTGCCCATCTTGAGGCTCAAGGGCCGAAAAGTTTCCGAATTTGGAAGCTTGGGTTGTTGGATGTTGTCCGACGAGTCTGGTCCGCTGCCTGACTTTAGGTTCAGTACTTGATCGACATCCGTCCCTCCGCAGGAATCCGGCATGGAGGGATCAGGAGTCCGGACATAACTAGTTTTTATTACGGAAGAAGAGTCGCCGGGTTGTTCCTCTACCACCGCGACGTGGTGGGTAACCTGGGGAGAGTTAATCTCTCTTAGATCGGTTTTAAGCCCAATCTGATTGTAGTCTGTAGCGACTCCCAGGGCGGCGATGTGATCCAAGAGCTCGTTTACGGAAGAGAGCTCCATTGGATCCAGCTGCTCGGTGAATTCCGAGTTGACATGAAGATTGCTTTTGACGACCCGAGAGGTCATCGTCGAAGCGGCGGCCGAATAGGCGGTCATGAGAAAACTACCTAGCCGGATAGTTTGGCCGGCGGCCAAAGCTCCTTTGGCGATGGTACCGTCTTTAAAGACGGGAAGAGGCATCCTTCCTGATCGCGACGGCACGGATGAACTCAAACCGGCGGATCTCGGGTAGGGGGTCCCGAACTGTGCGTCTAGGCAGATGGTAACAGGAGACAAGGGACGATGTTTTTATCCAGGTTCGGGCCCTCTCGATGGAGGTAAAACCCTACTCCTGCTTGATTAATATTGATGATATGGGTAGCACAAGAGTGGATCTACCACGAGATCAAGGAGGCTAAACCCTAGAAACTAGCCTATGGTATGATTGTTGTAATCGTTGTTCGTCCTACGGACTAAAACCCTCCGGTTTATATAGACACCGGAGAGGGCTAGGGTTACACGGAGTCGGTTACAATGGTAGGAGATCTACGATCAGATTGCTGCTTGCCTTCCACGCCAAGGAAAGTCCCATCCGGACACGGACTAAGTCTTCAATCTTGTATCTTCATAGTCTTGGAGTCCGGCCGATAATGATAGTTCGGCTATCCGGACACCCCCTAGTCCAGGACTCCCTCAATCCTTGCCGGGGACGCCAGCACGCCACGGAAAGACCCTTGCCGGGCCACCTGGCAAGGCCCTCGCCAAGCGCCAAATAGGCCACCGCCAGTTCGCTACCGCCAAGTCTCCACCATCGTTCGCATGCAGCTGCAGACCCAACCAGCTGGGCAAGCAGCTGCGTGGCAACATGGAGCCCTTCGTGGAGGCTCCACCATCGCGCCACCTCAGCTGCTTGCCTGCCTACATTGCACCGCTGGCCAGGTGCGACGGGCGAGGAGGAGCGGCGACGACGGACGGGCCTCGCCCCGCCGCCGATAAAGTGAAGGGACACCTAAGCCTCGATTAAATGCACTTTGTCCTGTAATACTGTGGATAAGCTCACAACAACAGAAGCACTTTCCACCTCCTGTGTGCCACTGTGGCAGCCCCTTTCTCCTATAAAAGGAGGCCCATGGCACCCTGGAGAAGGATTCGGCTCTTTCGAACCCAGCAGCACCCAGAGCTAGTTCAAGAGCTCCAGAACACTAAATATATCCACCAAAGCAAGATCGTAGGGTTTTACGCATCTTTGCAGCCCGAACCTGGGTAAATCCCCTTTGTGCTGTCTACTAGTCCCTCTCTTCTCACGATCCCCGCGCCCCGCAACCGTAGTAGGGATTCCAGTGATCCCATAGGTGTCGTTTCCCACCGACATCTACGAACCGTTGTCGGTGATGATGCGATTAGGCACCCCGAATCGGCTCACGAGGCCCTTGATGAACTTGACTGCGGAACCAGCTGGGATGGTGCGGACAGCTTCCATCTCTGCCCACTTGGTGAACTTGTCAATGGCGACGTAGAGGTAGCGATAACCCCCTGGCGCCCGAGGAAACGGGACCAAAATGTCCAGCCCCCAGACCGCGAACGGCCATGAGAGTGGAATGGTCTGCAGGCCCTGAGCTGGCTGATGAATCTGCTTGGCGTGGAATTGATAGGCCTCACAAGCCTTCACCAGCTCGATTGCATCGTTGAGTGCCATAGTCCAATAAAACCCGCTGCGAAATGCCTTGCCGACAAGGGTCCGTGATGACGAGTGGTGCCCACAGTCTCCACCGTGAATGTCTGCTAGCAACTCCTTCCCCTGTTCTTTGGAGATGCAACACAGGGAAACACCGTTGGGTCGCTTCCGGTAGAGATCTCCGTCTTGGATGCAGTAGGCCGTGGCCTGCCGGGCCACGTGTTCCATGTCCTCTTCTTTCTCTGGTAGAGTCCCTTGCATCAGGTAATCTTTGAGCTCTGTAGTCCAGCATCCTTCCTGAGGCTCTAGTGCCAGGACCAAGCGCACTCCCAAGGACGGGCCACAGGCCGGGGCCCCTGAGGCTGGTGGTTGAGGGAGCTCCTCCCAAGGTTGCACGGTGCTCGATAGCGACGGTACTGCAGAGGGCTTGAAGAGTCGTTCCACAAAAACACCAGGCTCCTGAGGCAGCCGCCTTGATGCCCTCTCGGCGATGTCATCAGCCTCCTGATTGGTGCCGCGAGGCACATGCTGTAGCTCCAGCCCCAAAAATTGCTTCTCCATCTTGCGCACTTCCGCAAGATACGCCTCCATGTGCTCGTCCTTGATCTCGTATACTTTGTTGGAGACGTTGAAAAGGAGTTGTGAGTCCCCTTTGATGACGAGGCGCTTCACTCCCAGTGCGGCCGCAGCCTTTAAGCCTGCTATAAGGCCCTCGTATTCCGCTATGTTGTTGGAAAACTTTTCGCCCTACTGGAAACAGAGCTGTACGGCGTAATAGAGCTTGTCCTCAGTGGGGGATATGAGCACTGCACCGGCCCATGCGCCATGTCGCGAGAATGCTCCATCGAAGTGCATAACCCAGCCGTCCAGTGCCTCGCTTCCCGGGAAGAGCGACCGATCTTCGCCTGCTTCGAGCCCTGGCGCCTCTGTCCATTTTGCCCCAAAATCTGCAAGTGCGGCTCCCGTGACGACTCTGGTCGTGCTGAATTCTAATTCAAATGCTTGCAGCTTGATGTTCGATTCAACGACCCTTCCTGCAGAGTTGGGACTCCTGAGCACCCTCTCCAATGGGTAGGCTGAGACAACCTTGATGCGGTGACCTTGGAAGTAGTGCCACAGCTTCCGAGAGGCCACCAATAGCGCGAGCAAGAGCTTTTGGGGCATGGGGTACCGTGCCATTGCATCCCGCAGCATCGTGCTGACGAAATACACTGGATGCTCGATGAGAGTGGGCACGCCGACTGAGCCCGCACCCTCTGGAGAGCCGAACGCCTCCTGAGGCGTTTGAGCCCCCGGCTCCTGACTGCCTGGTGAGGTCCCCTCTGTCCCGGAGGCGCCCTCCTGTTGAGGCTGATTCCCATCTGCCGAGGCCATGGCCCTCGCGAGGCCTTCCTGGCTCTGAGCTGCCGCGGTCGGGGTTGCGGCCGATGCGGCCTTGACCTGGCGCTCCTCCCGAACCGCCACCAGAGCTGCGCTGGAGAAGTAGGGTGTGGCGGCGAGGTAGAGCACCAAGGGCTCCTGAGGGCACGGGGCTACCATCATCGGAGGGCTGGTCAGGTACTTCTTGAGATCTTGGAACGCTTCGTCATCTTCTTGAGTCCATTCGAACGGACCCTTCTTCTTCATTAGCTTGAAGAAGTGCAGGGCCCATTCCCCCAGCTTGGAGATGAAGTGTCCTAGCGCCGTTACTCGCCCAGTGAGCTTCTGCATTTCCCTGAGAGTTTGTGGCGGACTCATGTCGTCGATTGCCTTGACCTTCTCTGGGTTAGCCACGATACCTCTGTGGGAAACGAGGAAGCCAGAAGCTTACTAGTAGGGACACCAAACACGCACTTCTCTGGGTTGAGCCGCAGGTCCACCTCACGAAGGCTCGCGAAGGTTTCTTCCAGGTCCTGTATCAGGGTCTTGGCGTCCGGAGACTTCACCACGCTGTCGTCGACGTAGGCCTCGGCGTTTCTCCCGAGCTGCCAGCCCAAGGCGATATGCACCAGTCGCTGAAAGGTTGCGCCTGCATTTCGCAACCCAAACGGCATGCAGGTGTAGTAGTACACCCCGCACAACAGGTCGCACTCAGCGGTGGAGTCGACGATTTGGTCGATGCGGGGGAGCGGGAACGGATCTTGAGGGCAGGCCTTGTTGAGGTTGGTCGACGCACATGCGCTCCTTTCCTCCCTTCTTTGGCACAACAACAGGGTTGGCCAGCCATTCCGGATAGTGAACCTCGCGAATGACTCCCGCGGCTTCTAGCTTGTGGGTTTCTAGGACGATAAAGGCCCGCTTCTCGGTGGACTGTCGCCTTGCTTTCTGCTTCACGGGGTGCACATTGGGGCACACGTTCAGGTGGTGCTCGATCACCTGTCTTGGGACCCCCACTAGCTGCTTGGGCACCCATGCAAAAACCTCCTTGTTTGTGTGCAAGAATTTCACTAGAGCCTCCTCTTGCTCGGAGTCGAGATTGGCGCCTATGGTGAAGGTGGCGCCAGAGGATCCATCTTCGTCGACTGGTACCTGCTTAGTCTCCGCCTTGTCTTAGGTGAACAACTGCTTCTTCTTGGCTGGCGCAGCCCCCTTGGCCTTGAGGGTGTCGGCGCTGGTGGGCTGCGCCACTGCGGCCGCCTTGAAGGCAAGCTTGAGCGCCTACAGAGCATCCTTCGTATCCCCAGCTACAGTCAAGACGACGCTGCTCCCGGGCATCTTCATGAGGTCGTAGGCTAGGTGAGTCGCTGCCATGAACTGGGCCAAGGCAGGGTACCCGAGGATGGCATTGTATGGGAGGCCGATGGGGGCGATGTCGAAGTCGACCAGCTCCGTGTGGAAGTTTTCATGGGTGCGAAAGGTCACCGGGAGGTGGATCTTCCCCAGGAAGCCGGTGGAACTGCCTCCGACGCTCGAGAAGGACCTGCTGGGTCGGAGTCGCTCCAGGGGCACGTGGAGGAGGCTGAAGGCCTCCACCGAGAGCACGTTGAGACCGGCACCGCCGTCGATGAGGGTCCTAGTGATGGCCACCTGGCAAATGGTGGGAGTGCATAGCATCGGGAGTGCACCCGAGCAGGCGGTCCTGGCGGTGTGGTCGTACAAGCTGAAGGTCGGGTCGGCCTTGGGTGCCACCCAACCCGGAGGAGCTTTGCAGTGCGTGAGGGCGGCGCCGATCTGGCGGACGGAAGTCTTGACGTGGTGGCTCGAGGGTGGGGCTTGCGAGCCGCCCAGGAGAGTTGCGACGACAGGGGACGCCGGCGCAGCATAATGGGTGAGGAAGAGGCTGCGCAGCTCCTCCCAGGAGGCCACCAAAGCCGCTAGCAAGTGGAGCAGCCACATGCGCGGGACGCCGGTGAGGGCCATGGGAAGTCGGTTAGCCATGACCCTGTCGTTGCCCCCGTCCTTGAGGACAACCTCCTCATACGCCAACAGGAAAGCTAGCGGATCCGCTGCGCCGTCGTAGCGCGGCGGCATGTCTGGCTTGAACTTGTTCGGCCACTGTACCTGCCGCAAAGCGGGGGCCATGGCTCGGAGCCCCCTGGCCCCAGTGTCGCCGTCGGTAGCCGGAGCGGGTGGCGTGTTGTCCGCCATGAAGGCGAAATGCGGTGTTGACGAAGAGCGGGTTGACGGAAGAGAGAGCTCCAGCGCACCCCTACCTGGCGCGCCAAATGTTGGATATCGGGTTCCGGCAAAACCTTTAAGGTTCGAACTCTGGGGTGCGCACGCAGATCTTCCCCCTACTGATCCATGTCTCAACGCCTCGCTGAGAATCTAAGCTAAACGATTAACAACACAAGGGACACAAGATTTATACTAGTTCGAGCCACCGTTGTGGTGTAATACCCTACTACAGTGTGTGGTGTGGTGGATTGCCTCAGGAGCTAATGATGAACAGTACAATGGAAGGACAGCCTCGCGAGAGGTGTTCTTTTGGTGGTGGTTTGCTTGGGAAGGATCCGATACCCTCCCACTGTGGTGGCTATCTCTATATATAGAGGCCCTGGTCCTCTTCCCAAATATTGAGCGGGAAGGGCGCCAACAACGGCCATTTTGAAGGGGAACATCTAGTACAAGTTATCCTGACTAATGTTGGCTTCGGCTGCCAAAGGCACCGGCGATGACGCCGCCTTGGGCTCCACGTGACCTCCGCCCCGCCGCTCGCTGGTCTTGGTCTCACAGTAATCAAATGGTAACCTTTGCTCGATGCCTTGGTACTCGCTACTGCTTGCCCCTTTGCACCAAAGAGGAAACAAGGACACTACATAGGCCGGCGCCTGCCTGGCACCCGCCTGGTCTCGATCGTCATGGCTTGCGTCACGAGCACCTCGCGAGGTACCCTCGCCTTGATCTCTCTGCCCCCTCGCGAGAAGGCGTGTTGAGGCCATGCCTAAGGAAGCCTTGCATCGTCTGCCTCACGAGGCTTGGCCCCTCACGTGGGTCTTGAGCTTGAGTTGATGCGGATGGGCCGTACTGGGCCACCACTTGAGCCACGCCGTAGGCTGCAGGCACGCAATTATGGGGACCCCCGTTCCCAGAACACCGACACACCAAGCCGGCGGTCAACTCCCCCTGCTTATTGAGCTCATCGGGCATGTCGTCGAGGCTCTCCTTCAGCAACTCCACCAAGCCTTTGATGAACTCCTTCTGCTTATTGAGGTGCTTCTTGAGCTGATCGGGCATGCCGTTGAGGGATAACGACTCCAGCACCGCCGGCTCGGCATGTTCGCCTCTGCGGCTACGGCGCTCCTGGGAGCCATCACCTGCCCGTGAGAGATCTTCTGAGGTCTCTGCATGGCGGTGAGCCCTCTCTTTTTTTCCGCAGCCTTGGTTGCCGCTCCCTTGTTACGAGTAGTTCTCGACCTAGAGCTCTGCTCACCGGCCATGGCAATGACGGACGAAGAAGAAGCACTTATGAGGAGGAAAGGTAGAGTAATTTTCGGTTAGGTAGTTCCCCTTTTTATAACCTAAGTACTAGCACTAGTACTAATACCTGCATAGTGGGAACACGTTTAGGTTTGGTACGCATTAGTAGGTGTGAGCAAGCTTTCAATGTGATGGGAACAAGGTAAAGATTAATTGATGGTTTTGGTTTCGAGGCCCGAAACGGCTCCCAATGAGTTTAGCGGAACATAAATTTCAAGTACTACACTGCTCAAATGCGTAAATATTTTGTTATTGTCAAAAATTGGCACAAAATATGAAGGAGACCAATGGAAGTACTACTAGCAACCCATGATTTAACTACTCGCATGCGCGCAATGGAGTAATAATGTCTTTCTTCCGCCCTCACGTCCACTCAATTTGCATGCGATGTATTAATTGACCATCAATGAAGTGAACGACTTTACACGCGTCAAATTATCACATGGGGTGGATCTTGGTACAAAATTGTGTCCGTCCATGTACAGCGCTGCAGCGCGATGGCGAATGTGCGTGTGTGGCGGCGGCACATCTTCGCCAGGCATGTACCGCCAAGATGGCTCGTGGAGGAAGAGTACATTCTTCCGAACTAGCAGACGTCATCGTGATCAATCCACGCAAGGAGGTTGCGATAACGCCTCCAATTGTGCCACGTGGCTTCATGAATCAGAAGAGAGATGATACGCCTCCGTCAGATCTATAATTTTTATTGTTCCATGCCAATATTATTCAACTTTCATATACTTTTGGCAAATTTTTATACTATTTTTGGGACTAACATATTGATCCAAAGGCCCAGTGCCGCCTCGCTCATTGCATGTTTTATGTTTCGCAGAAACCCAATATCAAACGGAGTCCAAATGGGGTAAAAACGGACGAAAAATTATTTTGGAATATTTGTGATTTTTGGGAGGAAGAATCAACGCGAAACGGTGCCCGAGGTGGCCACGAGAGTGGCCCATGCCACCACTCCAGGTGGGCGCACCCTACCCTCTCGTGGGCCACCCGTAAGGCGGTTGATGCCCATCTTTGGCTACAAGAAAACTAATTTTTGGAAAACGATCTGGGCGAAGGTTTCAATCCAATCGGAGTTACGGATCTCTAGATATAAAGGAAACGGTGCGAGGGCAGAATTCTAGAATGTAGAAACAAAGAGATAGGTCCAATCTCGGAGGGGCTCTCGCCCCTCCCAAGCCATGGGAGCCAAGGACCAGAGGGGAAACCCTTCTCCCATCTAGGGAGGAGGTCAAGGAAGAAGAAGAAGAAGGGGGCTCTCTCCCCCTTTCTTCCGGTGGCGCCGGAATGCCGTCGGGGGCCATCATCATCACCGCGATCTTCACCAACACCACCGTCATCTTCACCAACATATCCATCACCTTCCCCCATCTATATCCAGCGGTCCACTCCCGCAACCTGCTGTACCCTCTACTTGAACATGGTGCTTTATGCTTCATATTATTATCCAATGATGTGTTGCCATCCTATGATGTCTGAGTAGATTTTCTTTGTCCTATTGGTGATTGATGAATTGCTATGATTGGTTTGAGTTGCATGTTTTATTATTGGTGATGTCCTATTGTGCCCTCCGTGTCGCTCAAGTGTGAGGGATTCCCGCTGTATGGTTTGCAATATGTTCATGATTTGCTTATGGTGGGTGGCGTGAGTGACAGAAGCATAGACCCAAGTAAGTAGGTTGTTTGCGTATGGGATAAAGGGGACTTGATGCTTTAATGCTATGGTTGGGTTTTACCTTAATGAATCTTTAGTAGTTGCGGATGCTTGCTAGAGTTCCAATCATAAGTGCATATGATCCAAGTAGATAAAGTATGTCAGGTTATGCCTCTCCCTCAAATAGAATTGCAATAGTGATTACCGGTCTAGTAACATAGTCAATTTCTTAGGGACAATTTCACAACTCCTACCACCACTTTTCCACACTCGCTATATTTACTTTATTGTTTCTTTATCTAAACAGCCCCTAGTTTATGTTTACGTGCTCTTTATTATCTTGCAAACCTATCCTATCACACCTACAAAGTACTTCTAGTTTCATACTTTTTTAGGTAAAGCGAACGTCAAGCGTGCGTGAGAGTCGTATCATGGCCGATAGGACTTGAGAGAGTATTTGTTCTACCTTTAGCTCCTCGTTGGGTTCGACACTCTTACTTATCGAAAGAGGCTACAACTATCCCGTATACTTGCGGGTTATCAAGAGACACTGTGTAGCGTGCCATTGGAATTCAAATTTACGTGTTTTGCACATACTCAAAGTACTAGTAAGGTACACATGCATTGCACGCATCAGATTTTGCAACCAAATTATGAATAAATACCACACTATAGCATGTAAGCTCTGAGTCATATATGCCTGATGTAGCCCTTCGTTTAATTCTTATAGTTCATCTCATTCCAAATCAATTAGTTTTTAAAAAAAAGCTAAGAACGCGAATAGGAAAAACATGGGATTATAGTGGAATGTCGCCTTGAATCCTACAGATTGTACGAGTGTTTGATTGTGCATAGAAAAATGCAGAATTCTTTCAAAGAGGTTTGAGTGGATGGGATGTTTCCTATGAAATCTAGTGCAAATGAATCATATGGAAAAAGTCCTATGGTTTACAATCCTACGAATCAAACAACCAAGATAGGAAAAATTCCTAATGATTGGAATCCTCCAAAATTCCTTTGAGAATCCTTTGAATCAAAGAAGCCCTTAATCTATTTTGTGATTCACGGAATTGTGCGTTGTAAAGCATAAAGTAAAAATAATAATAATGGCAATTCAACTAGAAAAAAAGTTTGGGCAGTTATGATACAGAAAATTCTAGAACAAAAGAGAACCACTGTTGTTTTGAGGTTTGTGCATTATGCTTAAGTTCAACCATGGAGTCTGCTAGATTGTACATGTGGCAAAATCCGGTGGGGGCTAGAAGATGGTGCGAGGGGCCGAGTGGAGGGAGACTATAAAGGAATGCACAAGTGTGAGATCAATATTTAGAGAGAGGGGGCGAGAACGTGCGCTGTTGCGCGCAGTGGCGGAGCCATGAAAAATAAATGAGCTAGGGGGGCAAGCATTGCTAATCCTTTACGAGGAGGGTCAATTCATGAACTTAAACCATTTTTTAGCAGCAATTGTATAATGATCGCATTCATATTAGCCTTGATATATAGTGATGTTAGGGGGGGCAGGGCCCTTACTACCCCCTGTCTTCGCCATTGTGCACGCGTCTGAGAGATGAAGCGGAAGGCATGGATGATGAGAGGGGGACGTTAGATATATAATTAACGTGGGTGTATTAGCTATATAAGTTAATCCTATATAGAGAGGTATAGATTGATCGATGTGCACGTGGGAAAGAGGGTGAGACCTCACTGGATATATCGATTGATCGGTTTGTGTGGAAAACTATGAAAGACCTAGCTATATACATACATACATAGAGGAACATCGATCGTTGCGCATGCACACGTGAGAGATAAAGAATGCCCGATACGATGGAGAGGGGGATGTGTGTGGGTGTGTGCCTTCATGGGAGACCGACCTGGAGAAAAAGATTGCATGTGTGCGATGGATAATGCTGACTGGTAGTGTGTGTGCATGCATGCACGAGAGAAAGTTAGTGGTACAATTATAAAGAGAATACGACTGTGTGGGTGTAAAAGACTAGGTGAGGTCATAATCAATGTAAAGTTGAATTCAAATATTTGAATAAGGGATCCTGATGTTTGAAACCCATGCATGCATGAATATAATGGAGATCTGCGCGGTGTGGTTTGGAAACGAGCATGTTGTAATGTATACACATTGAACAAGGTCAGACTGATTTGGATTTGAGATATCGATGGCAGACATCATTTGGCCATGTCGCATCCATGCATGGACACACTATTCTAATTGGAGATGATGGGCGGCTTTCGCATCACATATCTATATCTATACCCCTATATATATATATTTATATTGCGAGCGGGTAACTTTAACTTTGAAAGATGGTCGTTGGATGAGGCGAATCCGATGGTCCAAAGATGGCAAATTTGAGCACTACTGGCCATTGGATATCATCTAGATTCCACCAGATTTCGCCACATGTATAATCTAGAAGACTCCATGGTTGAACTTAAGCATAATGCACAAACATCAAAACACAAGCACTTCTTATTTGTTCTAGAATCTTCCGTATCAGAATTGCCCAAATGTTTTTCTACATGATTTGCCATTATTTGTTTTTACTTTATGTCTTACAACGCACAATTCCATGAATCTTAAAATAGATTAGCTTTCTTATAAAAACTAGATGATTTTGAATGAAATGAACTATAAGAATTAAATTGACATCTACATCATGCATATATGACTCAAAGCTTACATGCTATAATATGGTATATATTCATAATTTGGTTGCCAAATCTCATGCGTGCAGTGCACATGTACCTTACTCTAGTCTAAATGGTGTTCGTGTGTGTATTGTGTGTGTTGAGGTTGTCTTTTTTTTGGTACACGTTAAGCTTGTTCTTCCAAAATTTCAAGCCGCGCCTTGTTATGCCGAAAATTCAAGATAGCGTGTCTGTCTATTGTGCTGCGAAACTCCCGCCTCTTCAACCTGCACCTTGTTATCCCGAAATATTTAAGATATATCTTTGTATTGTTGTGCTCCGACAACTCCCTCCATCCCAACCCGCACCTTGCTATTCCGAAACTGCAACGTGCGTGAAAACTCCCACCTCCTGTGAAATCCCGACACGCGAAATGCCCGTGGTACCCCTGAACCGAAAGAACCGCCTCAAATCGGTGGGGGTACTTTCGTAACTTACCCCACATTTCGGACAAGCGCGTCCCTAAGCCATGGTTCCCCACTGCCATCCCATCTGCCCACCCATTAGTACACCGAGGCCGCGAAAACCCGCGACGAAACCCCACACCCTGCTCCATTCGCCACCCAGCCAGAGCCTCTTCCCCGACGACGTCGTCCACAGCAACACCTCGACATCCCTCATCCATCGTACCGGATGAGGATGTTGTTGATCTCGTCGTCCCGCCGGTTCAGCCACCCCGTCCTCCACCTCCAAGGAGCTGCCCCGACGTTCCCCTCGTCTTTCGCGCCACCTCCATTCCCACACCGCCGTCTTCACATGCACCACCAGAAGAGCATCATCATCACCGTTTCCTCGGATGAAGCTGCGGCCTAATCGGCACCACCAAAGAGATTGTACACTAATCGCCGCATTTTCTTCTTGATTCGATCTCACGGTGCTGCCGGTGCTCAGTCCCGAGCCCACACGGCGCGGCTCCATCCACGGCGGTGTCGCCGGCCACTTCCTCCAGGGCGTCGCTCCCTCGGCGGCGACGTCAACATCAGTAGGAGCTGCTGCTGCTTTAGCTCTCGTTCGCGCTGCTGCTCTGCTCTTGCTCTCGGTCCCCTGCCTGGTCTGTTCTTGCTATTGCTCTTGCTCGCGTTGCTGCTCTTTTTCTTGTTCTTGCTTGTGATGCTGCTCCGATTTAGCTACACTTCAGTCAACTGAATCGACTTTTGGGTCAATCGATTTTCAGGGGGTGGGGGGGCTCGCCAGGGTGAAGGAAGAACCAGCCACAGCAGGGAGGGAGCTCGCCGAAGAGGTACCCAACTATCTACCTTATGGTTCAGGGTGGGGGCGGTGGGGAGCGTTGGCAGGGCGGTGGCGTGGGAATCGCCGGAGAAAAAGCTCGGCACGGGGAGGCCTAGAGGGATGGCCGGGGCGGCGGCGGACTGGCTGTGGGGAGTGTTTTGGCGGGCGGGCGGCGATCATGGCATGGGCGGCGGGGGCTGCTGTTTGGCCGGTGGTGGTGGCGGCTCGTGGGTGGAGGTTGAAGATGAACTGCAGGCCCTTGATTTCAGATCCAACGGCTGCAAAATTGTGACCAGAGATGAAAAAGTCACGACCGACGTAGCCTCACCTTGCTAGTGCGTTCGGCCGACAAAGAAAATTTAGTTTCGACGCTAAGTTCAGTTTCGATAGTTAAATTCAGTTTTGATGCTTAAGTTCGAGATGAGCGGCCGGTGTATTTTACATCTAGCACTTTGTGGTTATGTATTTTACGTCATGTATTGGATATGCTATTAGAATTCCACTCAGGTTAACGTTGTTCATTGTCTCTCTTGTCCTGCTTCAGCCTCGGCGTCGTACAACTCACCGGAGCTGCTCCAACGACGGAACCCCCCATCACAGGGGAGCAGTACCTCGGGATCCATCTCCAGATGCCTAAGATCTTCTTCCCCTCCTCCGATAGCCAAGTCAGCCGGAGCATCCTCACCGACCAACCCAATCATGCTGAGATCGACATGGCTTCGCCAAAGAGATTGTACACTTCTTTTATCTCTTTTTTACTCTACATGTTATATATATTGTCCACTGAGCACTCGTAGTAACAGGTAATATGATTATTTTATCCTACTATATGACAAGCAGTGAGGTACCAGGCGATTAGCTATCCATGATGGACTCTCTTGAATGCCATCATTATTTATCTGTGCGCGTTTGAGTTGTGCATTTGTCGATGGGCCTGGGAGTTGAGCTAGTATGGCAGTGGCCTTGGTCCAAAGTAATAGAAGTAGCACAAAAACATTTTTTAGTGTAGGATTTTCCTTGCTCAAGCCTGCCTACTAGAATCGTCAGTGCTTGAAAGGAAAAGTGAATCAAAAACATAGGAATTGGAAAGTTTCCTGTGGTACTACTTTTCATGAATTTGGTGCAAAGGAATGGAGCAAAGGAAAACTGTAGGATTTGTTCCTTTAGTGTCTCCTTGAAAGAAAAACCGTAGGAATTCTAATTTCCACTTGTCCTCCTTTTCATATTCCTATTCATCAAGCACAAGACTAAGTGATAGTAGCATAATAGCATTATAACCATACATTTTCTTGTGGTTTGACTTAATATCACCATGCTTTTTTGCATCCTGTGATCTTCCAATTGTTGTGAATTAAACACCCAGATTGGCAGAAATCCTGTGTTTTTAAATTCTCTGTTTTGCACGTGCATTCCTATCCTATTCCTGTCTATTTCCTATTCCTGCATTGTTAGAATCCTCAAATTCAAACAAGCCCTTACTCAATTACTTCTGTTACAGATATGTGTCAAAGAAAACCTTGTGGGGTTTGTCCTGCTCCTGCGGCGATGTGTTCCACCCCAGCTCAGCTGCCCCAACGACGGAAGGGTTCATCACAGCAGGGATCCGGTCTCTAGACTGTCTTTTGCCGCCTCAAATCTTCTTCCCCGCCGCCGGCAGTGACGACAACTGCATTACCCTCATCAACTGAGGAGATAACCTTGAGGACTACACGGGTCCGTGATACGTCTCCAACGTATCTACTTTTCCAAACACTTTTGCCCTTGTTTTGGACTCTAACTTGCATGATTTGAATGAAACTAACCTGGACTGACGCTGTTTTCAGCAGAACTGCCATGATGTTGTTTTATGTGTAGAAAATAAAAGTTCTCGGAATCTCCTGAAAATCCACGGAGGCACTTTTGGATTAATAAGAATTTTTGGCGAAAGAATCAAGACCAGGGGCCTAGGGGAGCTGTCTGACGAGACAGGGCCCCAGGGCGCGCCTCTATCTCGTGGGCCCCCTAGACCTCCACCGACCTCAACTTCAACTCCATATATTCACGTTCGGGGAGGAAAAAAAATCAGAGAGAAAGTTTCATCACGTTTTACGACACGGAGCCGCCGCCAAGCCCTAATCTCTCTCGAGAGGGATGATCTGGAGTCCGTTCGGAGCTCCGTAGAGGGGGATTCGTCGCCGTCGTCATCATCAACCATCCTCCATGACCAATTTCATGATGCTCACCACCATGCGTGAGTAATTCCATCGTAGGCTTGCTGGACGGTGATGGGTTGGATGAGATTTACCATGTAATCAAGTTAGTTTTGTTAGGGTTTGATCCCTAGTATCCACTATGTTCTGAGATTGATGTTGCTATGACTTTGCTATGCTTAATGCTTGTCACTAGGGCCCGAGCGCCATGATTTCAGATCTGAACCTATTATGTTTTCATGAATATATGTGTGTTCTTGATCCTATCTTGCAAGTCTATAGTCACCTATTATGTGTTATGATCCGACAACCCCGAAGTGACAATAATTGGGATACTTCTCGGTGATGACCGTAGTTTGAGGAGTTCATGTATTCACTATGTGCTAATGCTTTGTTCCGGTTCTCTATTAAAAGGAGGCCTTAATATCACTTAGTTTCCGCTAGGACCCTGCTGCTACAGGAGGGTAGGACAAAAGATGTGATGCAAGTTCTTTTCCATAAGCACGTATGACTATTTACGGAATACATGCCTACATTACATTGATGAACTGGAGCTAGTTCTATGTCACCCTATGTTATAACTATTACATGAGGAATCGCATCCGGCATAATTATCCATCACTGATCCATTGCCTACGAGCTTTTCACATATTGTTCTTCGCTTATTTACTTTTCCGTTGCTACTGTTACAACTACTACAAAAACCCAAAAACATTTATCTTTACTATTGCTACCGTTACCTTTATTATCATACCACTTTTGCTACTAAATACTTTGCTGCAGATACTAAGTTATCCAGGTGTGGTTGAATTGACAACTCAACTGCTAATACTCAAGAATATTCTTTGGCTCCCCTTGTGTCGAATCAATAATTTGGGTCAAATACTTTACCCTCGAAAGCTGTTGCGATCCCCTACACTTGTGGGTTATCAGTCCGCAAGAGAGGTCGCACTCTTCCATGTCTGCTTAATTTATGCGTCACTTAATATGATGACATGCTACATTATCGTCGTGTTCACCTATTAGACTCCGAGTTAGGTCCAAACTAATGCTGAAACTTGAGTTTTTAAATGGTTGTGGGGAACATATTGGAGCAGCAATCAGTACTATCTGTCTACTATCTAGTTAATCTCCGGTGTCTACTATGAGTTTCATGTTGGGTGCAAACAAACATTAAAGGAGCCATTATCTGTATTTTTTAACTAAAGCTATTATCTGCCTACTATCATTGGTTTTGGGTCTATCCACAGATTGCTACCATCACTCTGGATTTGTGCATGCACTCCATACATAATCTCACTATGTTTTATTCCTATGCATGCCAGTTATTGTACACAATGGAACTGATCATGTAGAGCAAAAGAGACGAGCCTTGTGTGGCAATAAAATTTCATGCATATGTCGTTCCACGGTGGGCGCAAAGGCAGCCCCCCTCCACCCATTTCAGATCGAAATCAAGAGGAAGATAACTGTTCTGAGGGGGATTCAGAAGGACAAGACCACTCCTATTTACCCCATGAGGTCTTCGCTCTAACTTGGCATGCTGATGTTGGTAATATCATGCATATGGTGCCTTGCATTGCTTACTGTATACCACTAGTAGAAAAGGGGGCAATGGTCCAGGCAGGGCCAGCCCATTAGTCCCGGTTCAGTCTAGAACCGGGACCAAAGGGGGCATTGGACCCGGTTCGTGAGCCCTGGGGGCCGGCTGGGCCACGTGGGCCATTGGTCCCGGTTCATCTGGACCTTTTGGTCCCGGTTGGAGGGACGAACCGGGACCAATGGGCCTCGCTCCTGGCCCACCACCATTGGTCCCTGTTGGTGGCATGAACCGGGACCAAAGGCTGCCCTTTAGTCCCGGTTCAAGCCACCAACCAGGACTAAAGGGTTGGTCCTCGTTCCGGTCAGAGTTTAGTCCCACCTCGCCAATCGAAGGCCGCTCACACCGGTTTATAAGCCCCTTCCTCTCTGCCTTGTTGAGCTCCTCTCAAAATGAAAATAGATGCCCTTATATGGATTTGACCTAAATTCATACTTGAATTTCTCTGAAGTTAGTAGAAATTTATTATGAATTTAGGTTGAATTCTCTATAAGTTTATCTATGCTCATTTTTTAGTAAAGTTAATCACAACTATTTTTTCTTCTATTTATTTTCGAGTAGTTTTTATATAGTTTTTTCTTTTCCGCTATATTTATTTTTCCTATTTATTTTCGAGTTGTAATAAGTCATTAAAAATAAGCATCTATGCTCATTTTTAGTAAAGTTAATCACAACTATTTTTTCTTCTATTTATTTCTGAGTTTTAATAAGTCATTAAAAATAAGCATCTATGCTCATTTTTTAGTAAAGTTAATCACAACTATTTTTTCTTCTATTTATTTCGAGTTGTAATAAGTCATCAAAATAAGCATCTATGCTCATTTTTTAGTAAAGTTAATCACAACTATTTTTTCTTCTATTTATTTCTAAGTAGTTTTTATATAGTTTTTTCTTTTCTGCTATATTTATTGATTTTCTATTTATTTTGAGTTGTAATAAGTCATTAAAATAAGCATCTATGCTCATTTTTAGTAAAGTTAATCACAACTATTTTTTCTTCTATTTATTTCGAGTTGTAATAAGTCATTAAAAATAAGCATCTATGCTCATTTTTTTAGTAAAGTTAATCACAACTATTTTTTCTTCTATTTATTTCTCGAGTACTTTTTATATAGTTTTTTTTCTTTTCTCGCTATATTTATTTTTTTCTATTTTTTCGGAGTTGTAATAAGTCATTAAAAATAAAAGAGGCGTTAATGTCGTTAATTAGCTTCAAGCCTTTCGAATAGTGTAAACCGCACTACACATAGCTCGCGTGCAGTCTACCCTAATCCTCAAGGCTTGAAGCTAAGCAACGTCTTGAGTGAGCATTGAGCCTCTTCTTCATCGTCTCGCACTCGGGGCTTATAAACCGCATGAAAGTGCCTCTCGCTTGGCGAGGTGGGACTAATTAAAACAGCTGCAGAAATAATCAACTAAAAAACAGCTGCAGAAAATAAATAAGTAATTAGACGGGTGCATTGGTACCGGTTGGTGGCACCAACCGAGACCAATGCCTCTCTTTAGTCCCGGTTGGTGGCCCCAACCGGGACCAATGCCCCTCTTTTGTCCCGGTTTGAGGCACCAACCGGGACCAAAGGTTTCTGTTTCCCGCCCTTTGGGCTGCTGAAAAGAGGCCATTGGTCCCGGTTGGTGGCACCAACCGGGACTAAAGGTTGCATTGGTCCCGGTTTGTGCCACGAACCGGGACCAAAGCCTTTGCTATATAAGTAGCACTTAGGAAAATTTCAGAACCGCGCATCCCCACTTCGATCTCTCCTCCTCCTCTCCCCCGACGGCGGCGAATCCATCCTCGACGCCGGCAAGCTGCCCGAGCCAGCCCGAGCCCCACGTCGCCCGTCTCCGCCGCCCGCCGCCGACGCTCGCTGCCTCGCCGCCACGCCGCCGCCCCGCCCGCCCTAACGCCGCCGCCCCTACCGCCCGCCCGCACAAGACCTCGCCGTCGCCGTCGCCTTGAGCAACTTTTTATGATTTTTTTAGATTTTGTTAGATTTTTTGTAGTTCATAGATTTTTTTTGTTAGATGTGTAGTAATTTAGATGTGAAGTTCATAGATTTTTCTGTTAGATTTTTTTCATATTGTGTAATTAATTTGTTCATATTGTGTTAGATTTTTTTCTGTTAATAGATTTTTTTGGTGATATTGTTTTTGAGGTGGTACGCCACCGTGTCAGCAAGGAGGACGAGCACGTCCGTCGCTACATGGTTGCATTGGAGGGCAAATTCAACAATACCTGGCAGGTTCTTCAGGGATCTCACTGGAGCTATGATCCTGTGATGGTTCCTTATCTTCGGGTGTCCACCGCCCGCGACGATACCCGTCGGGCGCTACGGTTCTAGTTGTATTAGTGATGCTATATTAGTGATAATATTCGACGATGTACGGACACCAAGAGATGATGTACTTTTGCTTATAATTATTGAATGCATGCTAATTTGAATACTACTTTATTTTATGATTTGGTTTTTCTTATTTTATGATTTGGTTTTGCTTATTGAATGCTCATATTGGAAAAGTTCTCCTTCATTCCGGTCTGCTAGACAATTTTGTGTAATAAGGCACTCGGGAATGAAAGGAGGAGCTATGTACATCACCGATAGTCAACTCGTGATTAATAATAATGATCTAGTTTAATATTTCAATTATGAACATAGGCCGGAAATGTCGTACTCGGACGACGAAAACCGCCCGGGGGAGTGTGACTGGTGCCACGACGACCGAGGTATGTGCGACAGGTTCATTGAGCTAGACGAAGATCGGCGCTTCAACATTAAGCTCGAGGAGACCTTCGATGTTCATATGGTACGCAACGACGACAATAGTTTTTTTTGTAATTAAGCACGACTTCAACTATTTTAACATGTATTTTTTATCTTTTCCAATTCGACTAGCTTATCCCATGCTATGCAAGACGCTATGTCTTGGAGAGGATGGGTTTTGAAGACCATGAAAGTATGGAAACCAAAACAATTATCCTAAGTACCCATCATGGTGTGGATTTTCAAGTAAAGTTGTACAATGTTGAGAGTGTAACCCATTTTGGTTGCAAAAATTTGGAAGCACTTTGCAAGATGTATGGTTTTTATGAGGGTATGCTTGTCACCATGGATCTTGGTGATCCTACAATCGAGCAAGAGAGAACTTTGATTTGGGTCCTTGTGGATACACCTCCAATTCTTCCCCCATGTGAGCTTAACATAGTTATTAAGTAATTTATATTGTTTATTTCAAAATCTTATTTCCATTGACAGCTTATTTTCTTTCTTCAAAGAATGTGCGGAAGATGGTAGACAAAACCCACTACACCGATGGCTCCAAATTAAGTTATAGGGAGAAAAATCATCTAATCGCATTTTGTACTGATCTTGAGAATTACAATGTCTACAATCGAACTCCTTAACATTATGGTCAATACGTGCCACTAGTGCACGTGTTGAACTACGGTAACTACCATGGAGATACCCTGGTAAGATTTTTTACTATTACGACATCCGTGCATCTTTTTGCACACTTCCAAAACTAGTACATCATTGCTAACTACGAATTTATTACTACGTTTTTCAACAGATAATCCCGAATGATTGTGTGCCTCATCTGATGTATACGCACGGTACCCTTCATGTTTTGAACATACAACCAGGTCTTCCTACGAATCTCAATTGTCCATACCGGGTTTCTAAAAGAAGTGGAGACATGACAATCAAAGAATGGAAAAATGTATGGACAATGTAAGGAGCTTCTTGGAAGCAAAAGGTAGCGAAGGGCAAGAATTGGAGACAGGATGATCGCCATTATTCATAATGGAGAGTCGTGGTCTATATTGTTTTATGCTATTTTACCTTAAGGGTGTTTAGGTCCTACCGACATCGATGATCATGTGCTAAGAACAATTATGTAGGGTTGGGTTCGATGACTATGAGGATGATGATCGTATGACTTATTATTAATAATGAGTAGAAGTTGTATGATGATGCATGATTAGTAGGACTTGTTATTATATATGATGATGTATTTTGCGAGCATGCATGAGTTATTATATCAGCGGGTGAAATGAACATAGCAGCAGCGTTGGTAAACCAAGGATGAAGATATAAGAGAGGACACTTCTCTCTATTAGCTAGCTAATAACAACCTAAAAATAACCCCCAAAACCCCTAAAGAAGCCACTTTTTTAAAAAAAAGAAAAACATCCACTTTTGGTCTCAGTTGGTGCCACCAACCGGGACCAAAGGCCCCCCTGACCGGCCTCGGCACACCGGCCACGTGGAGGCACATCTGTCCCGGTTCGTGTTTGAACCGGGACTAAAGGGTGGAGGTATTAGTAACGACCCAATAGTCCCAGTTCATGAACCGGGACTAAAGGCCCTTACGAACCGGGACAAATGCCCCCTTTTCTACTAGTGTACATTAAAGATGTCATCTACTTAGTTTAGACATGCTTTGTGTCAATGCCATCAGTTTAGTTTCTTTATCGTATATGTGAATCATGCAATGCCATCTTGTTTAGCCAGGCATCATATATGTGAATTTTGCAATGCCACCCTGGTTAGCCAGTCATCTTATATGTGAATTATATCATGCCATCACTTTTTTATTACGTGTTAAATTTGTCAACAATTTTAGTGCATTCAATTACTCTTCCTGTGCATCAGCCATTCGGCACGGTCATGGAAAAATCTGGAGTGGAAACAAGGTCTTCAGAGCAGACAATGCTATCTGATGAAGCACATGTCTTGCTGGTTACCGATAGCTCCTCAGAGGAGGATTCAGAGACAGATGACCAGTCATATTTCCCCCCCGAGGTGCATGCCCTAACTTGGCAGGGTTATGTTGCTCATATCGTGCGTATGGTATCTTGCATTGCTATGTCATTTGCTTAGTTTAGACATGTTTTGTGTGAATGCCACCTGTTTAGTGTCTAATTACCATATATGTGAATTATGCAATGCCAACTTGTTGCAAGACATTATATATGTGAATTATGCAATGTTATCTTGTTGCAAGGCACTATGTATGTGAATTATGCAATGCCATGATGTTTAGGCAAGCGTCATATATGTGAATTATATCATGTCATCCTTTTTTTGTATTTCTCATTGCTTTTGTCGACAATGTTTGTATATTCAACTGCTCTTCCTGTGCACCAGCGATTTGAATTGGTGATGGATAAATCTAGAGTGAAAACAAGGTCTTCAGAGCAGACAATGCTACCTACTGAAGCAGAAATCTTGCTGGTTACATATAGCTCTTCGGAGGAGGATTCAAAGGCAGATGACCAGTCCTATTATCCCCCTGAGGTGTATGCTCAAACTTGGCAGGGTTATATTACTCATATAATGCATATGTCGTATTGCAATGCTTAGTTTCTACATCATATACACAATATTGAATGCCATCTCCTTAGTTGACACATCATATATGCGATTGCCCTCTGCTCACTTCCTTAGTATATAAATCATATATTTGAATTATGTCATGCCATGATGTTTACATAGACAACATGTATCTGAATTATGGCATGCCAACCCATTTTCTAAAGACATAATATAGTTATATCATCTCATCCTGTTTACATAGTCATCATATTTTAAATTATGTCATTCTATCAGTGAATTATATCATGCCATCATGTTTCCATCGACGGCATGTTTGTGATTTATGGCATGCCAACCACTTTAATAGACACATCATATAGTTATATCATGTCATCCTGTTTACATAGTCATCATATTTCTATCCTGTTTAGTTAGCCATCATACATGTGAAATTGTGTCATGCTATCCTGTTTAATTAGCCATCATATATGTGAAATTATGTCCTGCAATTCTGTTTACTTAGACAACATAAATGTGAATTATTTCATGCCCTGTTTTCTTCCCTACTATCCATTGCACCTGTCTATCTTACAATGTATGTACATTCAATTACTTTTCTTGTTTATCAGCCATTTCAATTGGAGGGAGTGATGGTAGTATTTGTGGGAGTAAAAACACGATCTTCAGAAAAGATCGTGCTACCTGTCGATGCAGATAGAACCACGGTTGTACTTGCCCAAGAACCAGCCCCACCGCACATAACCCACACTCATGCAGATTGTACCCCTACCCAGTTGGACAGAGAACCAGCTACACCCCTTCTAACCCCAACCCCAGCAGATAGACACCCAGTTCCCGTTGACACAACACCGTCTCCAACACAGAGCACCCAAACACGAGCAGTTAGTAAGGCAACTGCAGTGCCCAAAGCACGAGGACCACCACTCTGAACCCGAAGTCAATGCTTAAAGCAGAAGAATAATTGTTCTCAGGTCAGGTTCCGTAGCTATGGTTCATACTACTTTGCTCTTGCATCACTGTATTTACTGATACCAACTAATTTCAAATTTGAAGGATGCAATTGAAACTCCAATGGCGCAACAGGTATGTTTTAAACCTGTTTCTTCAACGTGTTTAGTTGTTTGCTATTGTAACTTGCTCTATGATTATTTCAGTTTCAGTTGAATAAACAGTTATGTTCTCATGCCATGCACATTACAAGTGTTGTTATTGTTGTGTAGTTTCCCACACTTATATTCTGTCTATGCTACTTTGTCTTAAATAGATATGATTCGAACTGCAGCTATCTTGATTTGGCAACATAAACTAGAATGATATAAACCATACAGTGACCATACGACATAGATATATGTTTGTTTCATGCTGTTATCCTGTCCACCTTACTACCGAACTGGTTTACCAAAATGAGTTTCATATACTACATTGTGAACCTGAGATGTGTTTGTTTGTTTCTCTTTTAGAACGAGGATAAAATATTGGAGAAGAGTACCCCGTTATGCAATGGTAAAGGAAGTAATGCAGATAAGGTTCAAGATAGTGAGACATCCCTGTTGGTCTCCAAGAAAGCTGATAAAAACTATATTGAAGACACTGAGACAACCCCAAAGTCCTGTCTTGATGTAGTGTTCAAGTTATTGGCTACCACTGCTGGCACCAGCTCTTCGAACTCGTTGCCTGAATCGGTTCGGCTTCTTGCTTCTCAACTTCAAGTTGAAAGACATCGATCAGATGTTATGCGACAGGAAGCCGAAGGACTGAGGAAGTCCCTGCAAAATTCAGATGCATATTTTCTAGTGCAACAGCAAGTGCTGGAGGACTTAAGCGCCAAACAAGAGAAAGTTAATAAGCTTGCTAAGCATCTTGCCAGCATTATGGGTACACAGGATATTGTTTCTTGAGATCTTCTAAAGTGGTTTCATTTCTGGACTTGTTTTGCTGCGGTTTATATGCTGCTGTGTTCCCTATATTTGCATTGGTGGCGAACTTTGATGCCCAGTGGATGTAATATGTGTAATAGTCGTGATAGCCCAGTGTAAGTTGCTTGCTTATTTATTTCCTTATTGTCTTGTTTATTTCTTTGCTTGTAGTCAGTGCAGTTCTTTTTCCGCGGTTTGCTAGTCGCCGCAATAACCTATTTTTTAAAACTAGGCCACAATAACCATGGGCTACATATTTACTGTAGTTACCTTTTCCCTCCTACGGGCCGTAGAAACAATGGGCTTTCTACGTGTCGTAGACACAATGGGCCTTCTACGGGCTGTATCATCAATGGGCCTTATACGGGCCGTATGATCGATTGGCCAAACATGGGCCAATAACAGACCGCATTATGGTCATAAACGGGCTAGAGTTGGAATCGTCTGTTCATGGGCCGACCATCGGCCGTATTTGATGACGCTATGAAAACGGCCCAACGTATTAACGGGCCACAAAATGGGCCGACTGTAACCTCGGGCTGAATTTAGGCCACAACAGAAAATGACAGTAACGGGCCGTAAGTAAACGAATGCTGGAAATGAGCCCAAGAGTAAATGGGCTCTGAGAAGACCGAAAGATAACATGGGCTGGAAACGGCCCAACGAAATAACGGGCCGTTAATGGGTATAAATTTATACACTGTTCATTATGGGCCAGTTTCACCACGGGCCATTAATGGGTATAAAGTGATACACTATTCACTGCCGACCAGTTTCACCACGGGCCGTTGATGGGCCAAGAGTTATAAAGGGCCTCATATGGGCCGAAAGACATCATGAGCAATACATGGGCCAGAAGTGAAAATGGGCTAGAATCATATTGGATGGCCCAAATGACGCTACTGGGCCTAATTTGGATAGGGTGTCACGGGCCTTGGGCTAGCGGGCTATAAATGGGCTATATGCGAACAAGCCGTTAACAGGCTTTCCATGGGCCAGGCCGCCACCTTTTGACCATGTCAAATGGGTCGCCCTTTTCACAGGAACGGGCCTCTATTGGGCCGTGCCACGTGTCGACGTATCATAGGCGCCTTCTGTCCAATGAGTGGATGACATCTGTCCCAACGATGAGCCGACACGTGTTTCTTCCAGCCAATGATGATTTTACATGTGGAAAAATCCCCATTGGTCGGGGCTGTTAATGGGTTATCGGATCCAAAACCCGACCCAATAGCTTAACGGCGTTCCGTTACGTTGGATGCCATGTGTCGGTCACCCTTGACGAAAGCACTTCTGTGACGCGCGATTTATCGTCATGGATGTCACGCCCAATATGCGACCCTATCCAAAAGGAACTCGAAGGTCCCACCAAGGATAGACCCGCATATTGAGACGCTTTTGCAAGGTGGATATCATTACATCAACATTACATAATAGATAGGGATACATACATAAGGCATACAATGCCACACGAATACAACAATACATCATACAAGAGATCAACATCCACTACGGATGATACATAAATGTAAACTCAAACAATATCCACCTCGCTAGCCCAGCTGCCGACCTGGAACCTATCCCCTGATCGAAGAAGCAGAAGAAGAAACTCAAAGCAAGCAAGCATCGCTCTCGCGTCAAGATCATTGCATAAACCTGTACCTGCAATTGTTGTTGTAGTAAACTGTGAGCCACGAGGACTCAGCAATCCCATTACCATGGGTATCAAGACTAACAAAGATTAATGGGAAAGGAAGGGGTAAAGTGGTGAGGTTGCAGCAGCGACTAAGCATGTATGGTGGCTAACATACGCAAATGAGAGCGAGAAGAGAAACAAGCGGAACGGTCGTGAAGCTAGCAATGATCAAGAGGTGATCCTGAACACCTACTTACGTCAAACATAACACAGAAACCGTGTTCACTTCCCGGACTCCGCCGAGAAGAGACCATCACGGCTACACACACGGTTCATGCGTTTTAATTCGGATCCGTGTCAAGTTATCTACAACCGACATTAACAAATTCCCATCTGCCACATAACCGCGGGCACGGCTCTCGAAAGTTTATACCTGCAGGGTGTCCCAACTTAGCCCATGACAAGCTCTCGCGATCAACGGCGAATAGACCTTCTCCGTGAAGACCCGATCAGTCTCGGAATCCTGGTTTACAAGACATTTCAACAATGGTAAAACAAGATCAGCAAAGCCGCCCGATGCGCCGACAATCCCGATAGGAGCTGCACATATCTCGTTCTCAGGGCAACACCGGATGAGACATCCTACGAGTAAAACCAGACCTCGAGTTGCCTCGAGGGGCCCTTGATCTACTCGGTTCGAACCAAAGACTTAGACAAGCACCGCCCGGGGCTAAAATAAAGATGACCCTCAAGAGAGCGACCCCCAAGGGAAAAGTATAGGTGGTGGTGAGGCAAATGGTAAAACCAAGGTTGGGCCTTGCTGGACAAGTTTTATTCAAAGCGAACTGTCAGGGGGGTCCCATAAATCACCCGACCACGTTAGGAACGCAAAATCCGGGAACACCGGTATGACGGAAACTAGGGCGGCAAGAGTGGAACAAAACATCAGGCATAAGGCCGAGCCTTCCACCCTTTACCAAGTATATAGATGCATTAATAATATAAGAGATATTGTGATATCCCAACCAAAAACCCTGTCCACCATGGAGAAATCTTCAACTTCACCTGCAGCTAGCAACGCTATAAGAGGGGCTGAGGAAAGCGGTAACATAGCCAAGCAATAGTTTGCTAGGAATGGTGTCAAAGGTTAGAGGTTCATGGCAATTATGGGATGGCTTGATAAATAGGTAATAGGTAGCGCAGCATAGCGATAGAACGATGCAACTAGCATAGCAATGATAGTAGTGAGATCCAGGGTAGCGCTCATCTTGCCTGAAATCCCGCAAGGAAGAAGAACGAGTCCATGAAGAAGACGAACGGATGAAGCCGAACCAACCGTAGACGAACGAATCCTCACGATCGCAACGAAACAGGAACTAACAAGAAGAAGCACACAACATAGGTAAACACACCACACATGAACAAGGCATGATGCACAAAAAGCATGATGCATGACCAAGCTACATGAAGCTACTCATGGCAAGAGATGATGCAAACAAGAACAACACATCAAGGCAAGTTTAAATGAGGCCGGAAACAACATATAACAATTCCGGTAAGTCCTCATATGCAAATTTCGAAATTGGTCTAGAACTGAATAAACCTTATGTTCAAGTTGTTAAACAGCAAGTTAAGATGCACCACGATGATCTACACGAGATTCTAGTCAAGTTACATATAAAGTTCATTAGATTCGGAGCTACGGCCTATAAGATATGAGCAAAACAAGATAAGCATGGCATTGATGCAAAATGCACCCAAACATCAAGCAAACACCTCAAAACAAGGATGCACATGATATATGAATCAACATGCAAAATCAAGCAAGTTTCATATAGAGCACACTCAAAACGGAGCAACGGTGCAACACACACACACTATACAAGTCATAGCAACAATCTGTCCATAACAGCAACTAGGCATCTTGCAAGCAGCAAAACAATAAGCTACAGCACCCCAACATGATAACAAAAGGCATGAGCATGAAGTACAGGTAAAGCATAACAAAACAACACTGAGCTATCTCCAGAAACAAATAGAACATGCTCAAGAACACATGGAGATATTGCAAATAATAACAGTTTCACGCTTTGTAGAAATAACATCAGGTCGCAATGTTTAGAGCAAGCAAACAACATGTTACAGGAACATATCATGGCAAACAAAGGCATGGCATGATACTACTAAATGCATGGATCAAAAGTCCCTTACTGACAATGAGCCAAAAAGGATCAGAAGATAAGATGGCACCCATGTAAACATGGCAAGTTATATTACAGATTCATACATGGTAGGAACAACAATAAGTAGGAATGTTCCTGAGCTTGAATCACTCACTACAGAGCAATACATGGAATGGCAAGGCAACCAACAGTAATAAGACATGTTTATGAAGCTAAGCATGGCAAGAACAAGTTCATAGGGTGCATAGATCACTAGCAAAGCACATGGGAACTAGTGAACTTAACGTTAACAGGCTGACAGCAACATTTTCAAGCAACTTTAGAGCAAGATAACAACATGTTCCAGCAGGCTATAATTGCAACCAAGGGCATGAATGGATAGAGCATGACATGTAGATCAAAACATGTTTATAGGACATCTCCAGATTATGCATAGAATGATTAGTAGAAGCATGTTAACATAGCAACAAAATATAACAGAATCTGTCAGAAAACAAAGAACAAAGAACTACCCTACTTAACAAGCTTGATGCACTCAGCACACAACTCACAAAAATACATGGTTGGCACCCCTGGAAAGATGGCATGGCATAGATCAACATTCATGTAGACATCAACTTCATAGGATGCACACATCAATCATGGCAAAAATGATAAATGAGCAAGTTATAACAGTTTCAGCAGATTAACATCAACATGCACTCTTCCAACAACATTTCGGGCATCAAGATGAGATCAAATGAAAATGAGGCAATGGAATGAAATGAAGTACTCGTCGAGGCGAACAATTTGACATATTATACGCACGAAACGGAGCTACGGATGCAGAGATGTGATGCGATGAACATGGCATGTTTATGCAATAAAATTTGGGACTTAGTGAAACTGGGGCAACCTTCGGGGTTGCACGGACTTTGATGCACGACGGAGATGCTCGCCGGAGTTGGTGGGGAAGGTGGCCGGAGCTGCGGGAGAGGGGCGGAGGAGGCCGGGCGGAGCGAGATCCGGCCGGCCCCTGGCCGGATCTGGCCGGAGGAGGGCACGGGGGCCACGCCGGCGGCAAGGGCGGCCGGATCCGGCGACACGAGGGAGCTCCGCGAGGGAGCTCTGGGCGGCAGGGCAGCGGTTCCGCGCAGGAGGCGACACGGGGTGGCGCTGCTGCAGGCGGCGCGCCGCGACGAGGCGGCGGGGACGAGGCACGGGCGGCGGAGGCGGGCTCAGCGAAGAGGAAGGGCGCGCGGGCGGCAGCGCTGTCGCCGGGCGGGCGGCGGAGGGCGCGACCCGAAGCGGCGGCGGCGGGCGCCGCCGCCATGGCACCGGGCGGTGGACGGGAGGCGGGCTGGGGCCGGGCGCTGGACCATGGCGCGGCTTGGGCGGCGGTGGCGCGGGCGCCACGTGGCGGTGCAGCGATAGGCGCGGGCGGCGGCGCGATTCGTCCGCCGTCGGCGGACATGTCCCGGGCGGCGGAGGAGGTGGACTAGGGTTTGGACCCGAAAATGGAGGGGGAGAGGGCATTTTTATAGGTAGAGGGAGCTAGGAGAGTCCAAATGAGGAGCGGTTTTCGGCCACGCGATCGTGATCGAACGACCGAGAGCATGGAGGGGAGTTTGGTGGGTTTTGGGCCACTTTGGAAGGGGTGTTGGGCTGCAAACAAAAGAGGCTTTTACGGTTACCCGGTTAACCGTTGGAGTATCAAACGGACTCCAAGTGGCACGAAACTTGACAGGCGGTCTACCGGTGCTATACCAAGGCCGATTGGCAAACCTCGGGCCATTCCGAGAAAGTTTAACACCCGCACAAGAGAAGAGGCAAAAAGGGGACGCCGGATGACATCGGAGTGCCGGATTGCAAAACGGACAACGGGGAAAATGCTCGGATGCATGAGACGAACACGTATGCCAATGCGATGCACATGATGACATGATATGAAATGCAGATGATGACATGGCAAAGGCAACACGCAAGCACATGACATGGCAACGACGGCGAATAACTGGCAGACACCTGGCGCATCGAATCCGGGGCGTTACAACACTCGTCCACTAACAAGAGATCTCGTCCCGAGATCTTAGGACCGAGACAGAAGGGAAAAGGGATGAGGTGAAACAAGAACTCAAGAGAAGAAGCAAAGAATCGAGAGCACTCGAGGAGAAGAGAGGAACGACGAGAATTGCAAGAATTGAAAGCTCACGGCATCAGATAGACTCTGAAACAACTCGTTCTAACCGGAGTGGTTAGAATGAGAAAAGAAACGAATAAGACTGAAAGGATTTAGACAGCACTTCGGCTGAACAAGGAAAGGATAGAACACGAGCTAGAGAGGATGGAATGATACTTGATGAACTCTTGAAGAATGAATTAAATCATGATGATCCACTGTGAAGAACTCCGGTAACAAAAGGATGATGAGATAGAATGAAGGATGAAAAAGAAATAAGATAAAATCTCACGATGAATTAGATGGAGTTTCCAACGAAATGGCCGAGGAAATTTGAACTCCGGAAAAGAAAAGATGAAAACACTTGGAACTAGAATTTATTCATCAAGAACAAACTCCGAAGGAAGGGATTAATCACTCGGATGAAATAAGAATAAGATTTATTGTATGTTTATCCTTCATCAAATTAAATTGATGACAAGCAATGGATTTTGCATACTACTTATTCCTCTTGAAAAGGATTGAGAAGTGACATATCGCAAACTTGAGAAGGTCTTCATGAACCACCGGTAGGATTGGAAAGAATGAATGGATTAAAATGATAACGAAGGAAAAAGAATCTTGAACGAACCACCGGCAGAATTTGGAAATGACTGATGAAAGAGTATGAATCACCGGGAAGAATTAGAATAACCAATATGCTAGAGGGGATTTTGATGCAAAAGAACGAAGAGATCGCGAACTGATTGAAGAATACTTGAACGAAGCACCGGAAGAATATTGAGACGAACGAAAGGGCACGGATATAGAATAATTGGAGAACGAATCTGAAAACTTAGAACGAAGAAATCTTCCGAAAAGGTGGCCTCCGGATGATCGAGAGAGAAAGCAACTCCTGAAATGCTCCGGATGGATGAAAAGAATTATTGACAAATGGAATAATTTACGAGGATAACATGAAGCTAGAACCACGAAAACTTCGGAAGAACGGACAAGATTTAGCGGAAAAACTCTTCTTCGGTCTTCAAATGATGACGAGAAACACCACTAAAATTACTGAGATACTCCGGGAGAATGAAAAGCGAAGAGGTTGAGCCAACAATGGAAAGAATTTGAAATCGATCTTGGAGAAGGCATGTGACTGATGAAATTCATTCTTATGTCACACTTGAAAAGAATTATGAATGACTCCGGGGGAATTAGAAGAGTCAGGTAAGATCCTGGGAAAAGACATGTGGGTTATGGGCCCACTAAAAGAAAAGCACCGTTGGAAAGGATTGTTGAAAAGATAGATGATGCAATGGATGATTGAAATATTTGAATTGTTCTGGTGCATCATACTCCAGAAGGATAAAATGGCGAGAGGCGAACGAGCAAAGGGAAATACTTGAACCGAGAGAAAGAATATGATCAACCCGAAAAACTTGAATTGAGTCCACCGGAAAAAGAAAAAGAGATGAAGAATGTCACACGAGACGAGAATTCTCCGGTTGAAACAAATTACGAAAGACTGAAGAGGCTCCGCACGAATGAAATAGATAGTCGAGAGAGACTCAGACTCCGGGAAGAAGAGGGTGGGAGGGCGGGAAAACACAGGCGACTAGGAAGGTAGAACCGACGAATAACTTGAAGGGAAAACACCGGTTGAAATTATTGAGGAAAGAAAGCAAAGACTTCGCATGAGTAGGATGGATACTCGACTATGGACTCCGGTTCCGAGGAGAAAAAGGGTGGGCGGGTGGGAAAAGAAACAACTGAGGATTGAACTTAACAACAATGAAGAGGCTCGAGTCGACTTGACAAGAAAAGCACCGGATAAAAGAGAATGGACAACTCACGAAACTAACCACGTGATCCTAAAGAAAAATTTGAACGGGAAGAGGAGTAGTTCAAAACACCTACGTCAAGATTCCTCACCAGAGCGACGAAGGGGCTGAGGAGTAAAAAGAATTCCTACTCTCCGATATAACTAGACTCTGAAAAAGTTTCTTCTAGACTCAACAACAGCCAAACTACACGATCAATCAAGGGGGCTCCTAGGGTCGGTCGAGGCTCTGATACCAACTTGTCACGCCCAATATGCGACCCTATCGAAAAGGAACTCGAAGGTCCCACCAAGGATAGACCCGCATATTGAGACGCTTTTGCAAGGTGGATATCATTACATCAACATTACATAATAGATAGGGATACATACATAAGGCATACAATGCCACACGAATACAACAATACATCATACAAGAGATCAACATCCGACTACGGATGATACATAAATGTAAACTCAAACAATATCCACCCGCTAGCCCAGCTGCCGACCGAACCTATCCCCGATCGAAGAAGCAGAAGAAGAAACTCAACGCAAGCAAGCATCGCTCTCGCGTCAAGATCATCGCATAAACCTGTACCTGCAACTGTTGTTGTAGTAAACTGTGAGCCACGCGGACTCAGCAATCCCATTACAATGGGTATCAAGACTAACAAAGGTTAATGGGAAAGGAAGGGGTAAAGTGGTGAGGTTGCAGCAGCGACTAAGCATGTATGGTGGCTAACATACGCAAATGAGAGCGAGAAGAGAAACAAGCGGAACGGTCGTGAAGCTAGCAATGATCAAGAGGTGATCCTGAACACCTACTTACATCAAACATAACACAGAAACCGTGTTCACTTCCCGGACTCCGCCGAGAAGAGACCATCACGGCTACACACACGGTTGATGCGTTTTAATTCGGATTTGGTGTCAAGTTATCTACAACCGACATTAACAAATTCCCATCTGCCACATAACCATGGCACGGCTCTCGAAAGTTTATACCTCGCAGGGTGTCCCAACTTAGCCCATGACAAGCTCTCGCGATCAATGAAGGAATAGACCTTCTCCCAGGAAGACCCGATCAGTCTCGGAATCCTGGTTTACAAGACATTTCGACAATGGTAAAACAAGACCAGCAAAGCCGCCCGATGCGCCGACAATCCCGATAGGAGCTGCACATATCTCGTTCTCAGGGCAACACCGGATGAGACATCCTACGAGTAAAACTAGACCTCGAGTTGCCCCGAGGGGGCCCCGCAGTCTACTCGGTTCGAACCAGCACTTAGGCAAGCACTGGCCCGGGGGGGCTAAAATAAAGATGACCCTCGAGAGAGCGACTCCCAATGGAAAAGTATAGGTGGTGGTGAGGCAAATGGTAAAACCAAGGTTGGGCATTGCTGGACAAGTTTTATTCAAAGCGAACTGTCAGGGGGGTCCCATAAATCACCCGACCGCGTTAGGAACGCAAAATCCGGGAACATAACACCGGTATGACGGAAACTAGGCCGGCAAGAGTGGAACAAAACACCAGGCATAAGGCTGAGCCTTCCACCCTTTACCAAGTATATAGATGCATTAATAATATAAGAGATATTGTGATATCCCAACCAAAAACCCTGTCCACCATGGAGAAATCTTCAACTTCACCTGCAGCTAGCAACGCTATAAGAGGGGCTGAGCAAAGCGGTAACATCGCCAAGCAATGGTTTGCTAGGAATGGTGTCAAAGGTTAGAGGTTCATGGCAATTATGGGATGGCTTGATAAACAGGTAATAGGTAGCACAGCATAGCGATAGAACGAAGCAACTAGCATAGCAATGATAGTAGTGAGATCCAGGGTAGCGGTCATCTTGCCTGAAATCCCGCAAGGAAGAAGAACGAGTCCATGAAGAAGACGAACAGATGAAGCCGAACCAACCGTGATTTAACGAATCCTCACGATCGCAACGAAATAGGAACTAACAAGAAGAAGCACACAACATAGGTAAACACACCACACATGAACAAGGCATGATGCACAACAAGCATGATGCATGACCAAGCTACATGAAGCTACTCATGGCAAGAGATGATGCAAACAAGAACAACACATCAAGGCAAGTTTAAATGAGGCCGGAAACAACATATAACAATTCCGGTAAGTCCTCATATGCAAATTTCAAAATTGGTCCAGAACTGAATAAAACTTATGTTCAAGTTGTTAAACAGCAAGTTAAGATGCACCACGATGATCTACACGAGATTCTAGTCAAGTTACATATAAAGTTCATTAGATTCGGAGCTACGGCCTAGAAGATATGAGCAAAACAAGATAAGCATGGCATTGATGCAAAATGCACCCAAACATCAAGCAAGCACCTCAAAACAAGGGTGCAACATGATAATATGAATCAACATGCAAAATCAAGCAAGTTTCATGTAGAGCACACTCAAAACGGAGCAACGGTGCAACACACACACACTATACAAGTCATAGCAACAATCTGTCCATAACAGCAACAAGGCATCTTGCAAGCATCAAAACAATAAGCTACAGCACCCCAACATGATAACAAAAGGCATGACCATGAAGTACAGGTAAAGCATAACAAAACATGAACACTGAGCTATCTCCAGAAACAACTAGAACATGCTCAAAAACACATGGCGATATTACAAATAATAACAGTTTCAGGCATTGCAGAAATAACATCAGGTCGCAATGTTTAGAGCAAGCAAACAACATGTTACAGGAACATATCATGGCAAATAAAGGCATGGCATGATACTACTAAATGCATAGATCAAAAGTCCCTTACTGACCATGAGCCAAAAAGGATCAGAAGATAAGATGGCACCCATGTAAACATGGCAAGTTATATTACAGATTCATACATGGCAGGAACAACAATAAGTAGGCATGTTCGTGAGCTTGAATCACTCACTACAGAGCAATACATGGCATGGCAAGGCAACCAACAGTAATAAGACATGTTTATGAAGCTAAGCATGGCAAGAACAAGTTCATAGGGTGCATGGATCACTAGCAAAGCACATGGGAACTAGTGAACTTAACGTTAACAGGCTGACAGCAACATTTTCAAGCAACTTTAGAGCAAGATAACAACATGTTCCAGCAGGATATAATTGCAACCAAGGGCACGAATGGATAGATCATGACATCTAGATCAAAACATGTTTATAGGACATCTCCAGATTATGCATAGAATGATTAGTAGAAGCATGTTAACATAGCAACAAAATATAACAGAATCTGTCAGAAAACAAAGAACAAAGAACTACCCTACTTAACAAGCTTGATGCACTCAGCACACAACTCACAAAAATACATGGTTGGCACCCCTCGAAATATGGCATGGCATAGATCAACATTCATGTAGACATCAACCTCATAGGATGCACACATCAATCATGGCAAAATGATAAATGAGCAAGTTATAACAGCCAAAGAGATTAACATCAACATGCACTCTTCCAACAAAGATTTCGGCATCAAGATGAGCTCAAATGAAAATGATGCAATAGAATGAAATTAAGTACTCGTCGAGACGAACAATTTGACATATTATACGCATGAAACGGAGCTACGGATGCAGAGACGTGATGCGATGAACATGGCATGTTTATGCAACAAAATCTGGGACTTAGTGAAACGGGGGCAACCTTCGGGGCTGCACGGACTTTGATGCACGACGGAGATGCTCGCCGGAGTTGGTGGGGAAGGTGACCGGAGCTGCGGGAGAGGGGCGGAGGAGGCCGGGCGGAGCGAGATCCGGCCGGCCCCTGGTCGGATCTGGCCGGAGGAGGGCACGGGGGCCACGCCGGCGGCGAGGGCGGCCGGATCCGGCGACACGAGGGAGCTCCGGCGAGGGAGCTCGGCGGCGGGCGGCGGTTCCAGGCAGGAGGCGGCGCTGGCGTTGGCAGGGCGGCGCGCGCCGCGACGCAGGCGGCGGGGACGAGAGACGGGCGGCGGAGGCGGGCTCGCGAAGAGAGGAAGGTGCGGCCGGGCGACAATGGTCGCCGGCGGCTGGAGGGTGCGGGACCGAAGCGGCGGCGGGCGGCGCATGAGCGCGGGCGGGACGGGAGGGGAGGCGGGTTGGGGCCGCGCTGGTCGCGGCGGGCTTTCGCGGCGGCGGCGCGGGCGCCACGTGGCAGGCAGCGATAGGCGCGGGGCGGCGGCGCGATTTCGTCCGGCCGTCGGCGGACATGTCCGGCGGCGCGGAGGGAGGTGGACTAGGGTTTGGACCCGAAAACGGAGGGGGAGAGGGCATTTTTATAGGTAGAGGGAGCTAGGAGAGTCCAAATGAGGAGCGGTTTTCGGCCACGCGATCGTGATCGAACGACCGAGAGCATGGAGGGGAGTTTGGTGGGTTTTGGGCCACTTTGGAAGGGGTGTTGGGCTGCAAACAAAAGAGGCTTTTACGGTTACCCGGTTAACCGTTGGAGTATCAAACGGACTCCAAGTGGCATGAAACTTGACAGGCGGTCTACCGGTGCTATACCAAGGCCGCTTGGCAAACCTCGGGCCATTCCGAGAAAGTTTAACACCCGCACAAGAGAAGAGGCAAAAAGGGGACGCCGGATGACATCGGAGTGCCGGATTGCAAAACGGACAACGGGGAAAATGCTCGGATGCATGAGACGAACACGTATGCCAATGCGATGCACATGATGACATGATATGAAATGCAGATGATGACACGGCAAAGGCAACACGCAATTACATGACATGGCAACGACGGCGAATAACTGGCAGACACCTGGCGCATCGAATCCGGGGCGTTACAATGGAAGTGGACACTTCCGTGATGATAATTTTGGTAATGTCATGGAACACTTCTACGACAGTACAGGTATGACTATCTTGATTCTGTCATAAAATCGTCATGGATGTACATGCATGAAAAAAACACGACCTACTGTGATAAACACATATCATCACGGAAGTGTATTTTTTTGTAGTGTCATCACTCCAAGCTATCATATTTTCAAAGGACCAAGCCTCCCAGTTTCAGTCAGGCCATTGATCCCTTGGATGCAGATGATTGGTTGAGAACTATGGAGAAGAAGCTTGAGGTTGCTTGTACTGATGAAGGAGATAAGGTTCCATTTGTAACACATTATCTTTAAGGCGCTGCTGCCATATGGTGGGAAAATGAAAGAGTCATGTGGTCTGTTGATGAAGAAATTACCTGGTCAAGATTCAAGGAATGATTCCGGAAATACCATATCCCTGCGGGAATTATGAAGACTAAGCAGCGTGAATTTCTCGCGCTCCTCCAAGGAAGTCAGTCTGTGGGAGAATATTTGCAGAAATTCAATCATTTGTCATGCTACTCTCTGTATGACGTGGCCACTGAAGAAAGAAAGATTGACAGATTTCTTGGTGGATTAAACCCGGAACTCTGGTGTACACTCAGCATGTTCGATTTCCCCGACTCCCAAACCCTAGTGAACAAGGCTTTCATTGCTAAAAGACAACACAAGCTTGTATTGGATAATAAGTCTGCCAACAACAATCACAAGCGCAAGTTTGAGCCAAGGAAGGAAATACAACCAGTGCAGAAGGCTCGTACCTGGCAACAGACTCAGGTAGCATACAAGCCCAATTGGCAATAAAATGTTAACTAGACCACCACCCAAGTCAAGAATGACGTACCCAACTCAATGCAAGAGGAGCGTCTGCGCAGCAATTCTTGTTATAGTTGTGGGCAAACCGGACATTATGTCGAACAGTGTCCCAAGAACAACCGGACAAATGCTATATTCAGGCCACAAGTCCATTATATGGAGGCGTTCCCGAACCAGCACGACATCATGGGATACGTACATCACATCTCTGCCAATGAAGTCCAAGAGAACCCCGAAGTCGTCATTGGTATGTTCTCTATTAATAACATACCTGCAGTGATTTTATTTGACTCTGGGGCTTCCCACTCTTTTATTTCTTAGAGTTTTGTTGCCTAAAACAAATTTCCTTGTTCGCTTTTGGGCAATAATATGCTGGTACAAACCCCCGGATCTCTAATCAGGAGCAATCTAGTCTACCGCAACCTGGATGTCAATATCAATGGAGTCTGTTTTCCAACTTCTTTGATACTTTTCAAGTCTGATAAGTTGGATGTTATCTTGGGTATGAATTGGCTGACCCAGTATCAAGTGTGCATAAATTGTGCGACCCGAGAAGTCACTTTGACCAGCCAAGAAGAACAGACTACAAAATTTTATGCTCGCAGAAGCATACCCTCAAAGGAAATGGTCTTCACAGCAGTGGCTGAATTGGAATTAATTCCGGTGGTCAGCGAGTTTCCTGATGTATTTCCAAAAGAACTGCCAGGCATGCCACCTGATCGAGAGCTTGAGTTTGCAATACATCTTGTGCCCGGGACCACACCAATATACAAGAATTATTACCGAATGCCTTCATCAAAATTAGTGGAACTAAAGAAACAGCTTGATGAAATGCTCCAGAAAGGATATATCCGTCCCAGCTCTTCACCATGGGGATCACCTGCTATCTTCGTGGACAAGAAAGATGGTAGCCTCCGCATGTGTGTGGATTACCGTCAGCTACATGATGTCACAATCAAAAACAAATATCCACTGCCAAGGATTGATGACCTGTTTGATCAGCTCAGTGGGGCCAAGGTATTCTCCAAGATTGATTTACGGACTGGATACTATCAGCTCAAAATTAAAAAGGAGGATATTCCTAAGACCACGTTTACCACTCGATACGGTCTTTATGAATATATAGTTATGTCATTTGGCCTCACCAATGCCCCTGCCTTCTTCATGCATATGATGAACAAAGTATTGATGGACTTCCTCGATAAGTTCGTGGTAGTCTTCATCGATGATATACTTATTTACTCAAGAAGTGAAGAAGAGCATAAGGAACACCTCCGAGCAGTGTTACAACGACTCCGTGAGCATCAGTTATACGCCAAATTCAGTAAATGTGAGTTCTAGCTGAAGCAAGTTGGATTTCTTGGACATGTGCTATCCACCGAAGGTATAGCCGTGGACCCGAGCAAAGTAAAGGATGTACTCGATTGGTTGCCACCCACAACCGTATCTCAGATCCGGAGTTTTTTTGGATTAGCCGGATATTACCGCCGTTTCATTGAAGGGTTTTCCAAGATTGCTAAACCCATGACAGAGCTACTCAAAAAGGATAAGAAGTTTGAATGGACTGAGGACTGTGAGAAAAGTTTCACTGAGTTAAAGAGACGGCTGACAACTGCACCTGTATTAACTCTTCCAGATATCTACCGCACTTTTGATGTGTATTGCGACGCTTCCAGGCGAGGACTGGGATGCGTACTTATGCAAGACGGCAAGGTAGTAGCTTACACCTCACGACAGCTACAACCCCATGAGAGAAATTATCCTACACATGATTTGGAATTGGCCGCGGTGGTTCATGCTTTAAAAATTTGGAGACACCATCGCATCGGGAAAAGGTGCCAAATTTTTACCGATCACAAAAGCCTCAAGTACATATTTACTCAGCCAGATTTAAATCTCCGTCAATGAAGATGGCTTGAGTTGGTCAAGGATTATGACCTTGTAATAAATTACCACCCGGGTAAGGCCAACGTGGTTGCCGATGCACTCAGTCGAAAGCCCGTCAGTTTAAATGTCATATTGGAATCTTTGCCTCCTGAACTTAAAGAAGAGATTGCTCAGCTCAACCTGGTCATAGTTGAGGTTGGCCTTGCTAATGTTTTGGAAGTTACCCCCACACGTGAGGAAGAGATCTGCAAGGCCCAGCCAGACGACGCCGATCTTCAGAAACGTGCCAAGCATGTGGTGGCAAATCAGACTTCCGATTTCTCGAAGGATCAGTTCGGTACACTCCGATTCTGGGGAAGGATTTGTGTGCCCAATCAAGCGGATTTAAACCAGAAGATCCTGTCAGAAGCCCACGAATCCTCGTATTCAATTCACCCTGGAGGTACAAAAATGCACAAAGACCTTCGACAAATATTCTGGTGGGATGGAATGAAGAAAGACATTGCTTATTTCGTGGCCTGTTGCGACATATGCAACAAAGTGAAGGCAAAACATCAGAAGCCAGCCAGACTTCTCCAACCGTTGCCAGTGTCACAATGGAAATGGGATGATGTCTGTATGGACATCATCACAAGACTACCTCAGACCCGACGGAGCAATGATGCAATCTGGGTCATAGTGGATACATTAACCAAGGTAGCCCACTTCATCCCGATCAGAACCTCATATCGAGCAGATGAGCTAGCATAACTGTATGTATCCAGAATAGTCAGTCTGCATGGAGTCCCCCGAACCATCACTTCTGACTGAGGTTCACTTTTTACCTCTGCTTTTCGGTCCCGTCTCCATCAAGCCTTGGGGACAGAATTGAAATACAGTACCGCTTATCATCCTCAGACTGATGGACAGACAGAGCGGGTAAATCAATACTCGAAGATATGCTGTGAGCATGTTCTTTGCCCCAAGGCCCAAATTGGGAAGACTGTTTGCCGTACGCCGAGTTCTCATATAACAATAGCTTCTAGGCTAGTTTAAAGATGTCACCGTATGAAGCTTTGTATGTCCGTAAGGGCCGCACTCCGTTAAATTGGTCCCAAACCGGAGATAGTCGTATTTTCGGAACGGATCTCATGCTGGAAGCCTAGAAGCAAGTCAAGGAAATCAGAGACCGATTGCAGTTGGCCAAATCTCGACAGAAAATTTATTATGATGCAAAGCACCGATAGATCAGTTTTGAACCCGGAGAACATGTATACCTTCGAGTCACGCATATGAAAGGTATCAAGAGATTTCAGACTCGCGGAAAATTGGCACCCAGATTTATTGGTCCATTTCCCGTTATGACACGAGTGGGTGTTGTTGCATATCAGTTGGAGTTACCCCCTGAATTGTCGGACGTGCACAACGTGTTCCATGTTTCACAATTACGGCGATGCATATCGCCGCCTGAGAAAAAGACTGATTTGACAGAAATAGAGCTGGCAAGGTATTTAACCTATGAAGAGAGGCCAGTCAAAATTTTGGATCAGATGGAAAGAGTCACTCGCAGTAAAGCATGGAAGTTTTACAAAGTCCAATGGAAGCATCACACAGAGTCAGAATCAACATGGGAATCAGAAGAATTTCTAAGGGCACATTATCCAGAATGGTTTTTCCACGCAACCGAATCTCGAGGACGAGATTCATTCTAAGTGGGGGAGGTTTGTGACAGCCTGGTTTTTGCCCTCTCTTCTTTGCCTAGTTTTCAATTGCTTTGGATTTGAGTTTGGAGTTTTTGAATCATTTCATTTGGACTTAACCACTTGGGTACCCACTTGACTTTCACCCAAGTGCTTCAACTCCTTCTGGAACCATCACTCCATCTCTGGATCATCTCAAAATATCACTTGGAATATTTTTCTTAAATGAAAAATATTCATTTTGCCCTCATAAACCCTAGCTAGCCCTTTGTGCTCCAAAGCAACCCTAATTTTTCTTGCCCATAAAATCCTGAGAAAAATCCCAATTATTCTTTGAACCCTATGGCACCTTTCTGATCGAAAATATTTCATCACTTTTTGGAATATTTTGGCTACAGAAAATATTTTCATTTCTGGACAGAAATGGTAGTTTCTATAGCAACTACTATTTTACTAGCTCCATTGTAGCTGGTTTTTCTTGTGCATCTTCACCTTAGTAAGTGTTGGCTAGACTCCAAAGCCCAGCCCTCAACTCCCAGTGGTTTGACCATAGTAACCCTCCAAAGTTACTATCCAGAAACTTACTTGGAGTACAAATTCATTTCTACTGCACCTGGAATCCAACCCAATCATGGTAACACTCACAACTACCACGGACTACACGCCAGACATGAAGTTTGCACTTAGGTTGGCCTAATGTCATAGTTCACGCGGTGACCGCATTCATCCAGGCGTGCTGGCATGCAAAACACGCGCTCTAAGTGTCGCCGAGCGCTCTGTTGCGCGCGTGCTCGCTGCCCAGCCTGCCCGAGCGTGCCAAACCGTGCCACCATCTCCGTCTCCACCCACTTAACTCCCCCCTGGCACTCGCTGACGCTGGACCTCACCGCAGCAGGCACGGGCACGGTCCGACCAACACCACAGTGTGCGGCGCATTGTGCTCGTCGTCTCCCCCCTCGCCCCTGTGCTCGTCCGCGCTCGCCAATAGTTCCCGTGTGAGCTCTGTGCTCTTCCCCCTCTCTCACTAACGCCGTTCGTCGCCGGGCGCCATGGATAGGTATCCTCCGGCGGAGCCCGAACCCCCCTCACCGCTCGCCTATAAATACGGCCACCCCCATCCTCCTCGAGCACCCGCATCCACTCCCACACACCCCACAAGCTAGTAGAAAGCCGCAGCCCGGCCGGGCAGGCCGCGGGCTGCCATCCCCGAGCTCGAGCTCTCCGGCGATCCCCTCGGGTCATCCCCGTAGCTCCAGGCCCTCCCAGGCTTGGGCAACCCTCTCAGGGCCTCCGCCACTCTCCGGTGGAGCCATTCCGCCCTGTTGGAGCCCCTGGAGCCGCCTCTAGCCACCGTCGTCTTCGTCTTCGGCGACCGCTGCCCTCTGCCTCCGCTGGAGAGGCTATTTCCGACGCCGTCCGACCACCCCTAGCCACGCTACGGGTACGGGCAGGTGCGCCTCCATCTTCTCTTTCAATTCCCCCTCTCGTTTTGTCCCAAGAGCCCTCGCCGCCGGCGTGCGCTCCGGCGAAGCTCCGCCACTCCCTGTTTCCCTCTCCCCCTCCTCCTCACCTGACTTGCGGGGCCCGCTAGTCAGCCACTCTGAACGCACGCGAAGCGGTATGAGTGGTGGCGCCCTGGGCTTTTACGCCTTCGACGTCACCCCCCAGTCTGTTTAATTTTTATTCAAATTTCATTTAAATCCAGAGAACTTCAAATGGCCATAACTTTTTATCTATAAGTCCAAATGCATTGATTCTTTTTGCATTGTGTTCTTTGTCCAAAAATCTAGCAGCTCCCAAAAGATGGGATTTTTCCCTGCTGTCTAGATTTTCTGGTAAATTTCAGAAGGTTTCTTGATGTTTTCTTTTTGTGTTTTTATTTATTTTCAGAAGAGCAGGCTTGTCTTGAGGATCACCAGGAGGCTTGTGAACCTCATCTGCACTAAGGCAAGCCACAACAACAATTTCATTGTGCCACTTCAATATTTGTGATTTTCCTACTTGAACTAATGATTATTCATGCATTTAAATTATTAATATGTTAATTATATTCTGTTAGATGCTTGTTATAGTAAAAATGCTTGATTTAGAGAAAGTTTGTAGTGAACCTAGTTGATAAGCTAACAAGAATTTAGTTATGAGTAATGAGAAGGTAATATGGTTATGGAGATAAATAATTAGTGAAATTATTTTTGAATGATAAAAAAAATGATGAATTTGCTAGAAAAGATTCTGGTTAAAGTGAAGTTTGATCTTAACCAGAGGAGTATCATGAGTTGTGATTGCTCAGCGAGAGCGTAGTTGACTCAGTTATTTTCGTGGATATGTGATGCATATGTTGGTGATGCATGTCATGGCATTGTGACGTCGGTTACTTTCACTTTAAGTTGAACCTGATGATAACTCAACTTGAATATGTTGTTGACCGGGCATGGTGCTGCTGAAATGAGTCTTTCCCAATGCAACCACATTTGCCAGTATGGGAAGGCCTTAATTCGTTTCATGGTCGTGCCTCTGGTCGGTGCCTCAATCTAGGGAAGGTTATGGGCGTGCTGTACCCTGGCCCGGTAAGCAGGCATAACCTTGTGAGCCCGTTGTTAAGTTTTTGGTACCGGGTCCCAGAGTGGATCGTGGCCACGACGGTGGTTGTTATGTCTTGAGGTAGACACGGGGCCACCCGAGACTAGCCCGATGGGGATTGAGTCGGAGTGGCCGGGAGAGTGTCATGGCAATGGAATGGTTTCGTTGGAATGCCGTTGGTCCACCCGAATGGGAGTGCGAGGCCATGGGTTCCATGGTGTGGGTCCAGTGCACTACCTCTGCAGAGTGTATTAATCTACCGATAGCCGAGTCCATGGTTAAGGACACGCTCGAAAGTAGGGTACACCATGGGTCAACATTTAATGAATTTTGCACACTGAGTATGAAGTTTGCATTGTGGTGGTGGCGGAAAGGCCATCGTGTTGAGTTGGACCAGATGTGGTCGTGGTTGTGATCGTTGTAAGGATCACGGGCCATTTATTGGTCGTGGTTGTGATCGCCGTAAGGATCACGGGCCATTTATTGGTCGTGGTTGTGATCGACGTAAGGATCACGAGTTTGTCTCTGTGTTCAACATGTTTGTGATCTGGAAATGATCACGTTCGGAAAGCCAGTCTGAGGGACGATTATCGCCAGAGCATGGGCATAGCATGTTTGATATATATATATATTGTTGCATTGTTATTAATCGGTTAATTTTCATGATATTGTTTGTCATTATGTTTATGCTTGCTGTGAGCTTGCAAGTACATTCAATGTACTGACCTGGCGTGTCATGCCAGATTTCAGGAAAGTCCCGTTGGAGAGGAGAGCTGTCCGAGTCTAGATCGTGTCCACCTCAGTGTCCCTGTGCTATGGAGTTCCGCTACGACGTTGTTCCGCTGCCGCGTAGTTGTCATGATCGAGGCCCCTTTATGTTCACTAAATAATGTACATATTGTTCAGACGCACCGTGTGTGCCGCTTGGCCACGCTAACTGTTGTAATATAAACTCTGATCCGCTAGCATCAATAAAGTGGTTCTTTTCTGTACCAAGTTGTTGTGTGTTACCAGAAGACAAGGTCTCTGGGCTGGCAATGCATGGTAAACCGATTGCTTTGAGCCGGGGTGCCACACCGCACATGGCTAGGAATCAATATTTTATGTTCTTGGCGCCTCGCCCCTTCATATATATAGGTGGGAGGGAGAGGGAGCATCCGTAGGAATCCTGCTTGGGGCCCTAGTGCAATTCGCCCCCCCCCCCCTACCATATCTTCTGGAGGGGGAAGGAACGAGGAGGGAGGAGAGAAGGAAGGGGGAGGCTGAATCCCTCCCCTTCCTTTCACTCTTCTCCTCTTTTCTTCCCCTCCTATTTCGGCCTACATGGGGCGCACCAGCCCCTCAGGGGCTGGTCTGTCCCCTTCTTGGCCCATTAGGCCCATGTAGTTGCCGGGGGGATGCCTGGAACCCCTTCCGGTGACCCGATATGTACCTGGTACCCCCAGAACACTTCCGTTGTCCAAATACTACCGTCCTATATTTCAATCTTTACCTCTCGACCATTTCGAGACTCCTCGTCATGTAGGTGATCTCATCCGGGACTCCGAACAACATTCGGTCACCAAATCTCATAACTCATATAATACAAAATCATCATTGAACGTTAAGCGTGCGGACCCTATGAGTTCGAGAACTATGTAGACATGACCAAGACACCTCTTCGGTCAATAATCAATAGTAGAACATAGATGCTCATATTGGCTCCCACATATTCTATGAAGATATTTATCGGTTGAACAGTTATGACAACATACGTTATTCCCTTTGTCATCAGTATGTTACTTGCCCGAGATTCGATCGTCGGTATCTTCATACCTAGTTCAATCTCCTGACCGGCAAGTCTCTTTACTCGTTCCGTAATGCATCATCCTGCAACTAACTCATTAGTCACTTTGCTTGCAAGGCTTCTTATGATGTGCATTACCGAGAGGGCCCAGAGATACCTCTCCAATACTCGGACTGACAAATCCTAATCTCGGTCTATGCCAACCCAACAAACACCTTCGGAGATATGTGTAGAGCATCTATATAATCACCCAGTTACGTTGTACCATTTGATAGCACACAAGGCATTCCTCAAGTATCTGGGAGTTGCATAATCTCATAGTCAGAGGAATATGTATTTGACATGAAGAAAGTAGTAGCAATAAAACTGAATGATCATTATGCTAAGCTAACGGATGGGTCTTGTCCATCACATTATTCTCCTAATGATGTGATACCATTCATCAAATGACAACACATGTCTATGGCTAGGAAACTTAACCATCTTTGGTTAACGAGCTACTCAAGTAGAGGCATACTAGGGACACGATTTTTTGTCTATATATCCACACATGTATCAAGTTTCCGGTTAATACAATACTAGCATGAATATAAAACATTTATCATGATATAAGGAAATATAAAATAACAACTATATTATTGCCTCTAGGGCATATTTCCTTCAGTCTCCCACTTGCACTAGAGTCAATAATCTAGTTCAGATTGCCATGTGATTTGGCACCAATAGTTCACTTCTTTATGTGATTAACACCCATAGTTCACATCGCCATGTGACCAATACCCAAAGGGTTTACTAGAGTCAATAATCTAGTTCACGTCTCTATGTGATTAACACCCAAAGTGTACTAAGGTGTGATCATGTTTTGCTTGTGAGAGAAGTCTAGTCAACGAGTCTGCCGCATTCAGATCCGTATGTATTTTGCAAATTTCTATGTCTACAATGCTCTGCTTGGAGCTACTCTAGCTAATTGCTCCCACTTTCAATATGTATCCAGATCGAGACTCCGAATCATATGGGTTAGTGTTAAAGCTTTCATCGACATAACCCTTCACGACGAACCCTTCATCACCTCCATAACCGAGAAACATTTCCTTAGTCCTTTAAGGATAATTTTTGACCGTTGTCTAGTGATCTACTCCTGGATCACTATTGTACCCCCTTTCCAAACTCATTGGCAAGGCACACAATAGGTCTGGTATACAACATGGCATACTTTATAGAACCTATGGCTGAGGCATAGGGAATGACTTTCATTCTCTCTCTATCTTCTGCCGTGGTTGGGCTTTGAGTCTTACTCAAGTTCGCACCTTGCAATACAGACAAAACTCTTTCTTTGACTAATTCATTTTGAACATCTTCAAAAGTTTGCCAAGGTATGTGCTTTGTGAAAGTCCTATTAAGCATCTCGATCTATCCCTATAGATCTTGATGCCCAATATGTAAGTAGCTTCATTGAGGTCTTTCATTGAAAATTCTTATTCAAATATCCTTATATGCTATCTAGAAATTCTATATCATTTCCAATCAACAATATGTCATCCACATATAATATCAAAAATGTTACAAAGCTCCCACTCACTTTCTTGTAAATACAAGCTTCGGTGTAAGTCTGTATAAAACCATATGCTTTGATCACTTCATCAAAGCATATATTCCAACTCCGAGATGCTTGCACCAATCCATAGATGGATCGCTGGAGCTTGCACACTTTGTTAGCACCTTTAGGATCGACAAAACCTTCTGGTTGCATCATATACAACTCTTCTTTAAGAAATTCATTAAGGAATGTAGTTTTGATGTCCATTCAGATTTCATAATCATAAAATGCGGCAATTGCTAACATGATTCGGACAGACTTTAAGCATCGCTACGGGTGAGAAAGTCTCACCGTAGTCAACTCCTTGAACTTGTCGAAAACCTTTTCTGACAAGTTGAGCTTTATAGACATTAACATTACCATCCGCGTCTGTCTTCTTCGTGAAGATCCATTTATTCTCTATGGGTCGCCGATCATCGGGCAAATCCACCAAAGTCCATACTTTGTTCTCATACATGGATCCTATCTCAGATCTCATGGCCTTAAGCCATTTATCAGAATCTGGGCTCATCATAGCTTCTTCATAGTTCGTAGGTTCGTCATGGTCAAGTAACATGACTTCCAGAAAAGGATGGCCGTACCACTCTGGTGCACATCATGCTCTGGTTGACCTACGAGGTTCTGTAGTAACTTGATCTGAAGTTTCATGATCATTATCATTAGCTTCCTTTCTAGTTGGTGTAGGCATCGCGGGAACGGATTTCTCAGATGAGCTACTTTGCAAATTGAGAGAAGGTACAATTACCTCATCAAGTTCTACTTTCGTCCCACTCACTTCTTTCGAGAGAAACTCCTTCTCTAGAAAGGTTCCATTCTTGGCAACAAAGATCTTGCCTTCGGAACTGTGGTAGAAGGTGTACCCAATTGTTTTCTTAGGGTATCCTATGAAGGTGCACTTCTCCGATTTGGGTTCGAGCTTATCAGGTTGAAGCCTTTTGACATAAGCATCGCATCCCCAAACTTTAAGAAATGACAGCCTAGGTTTATTGCCAAACCATAGTTCATACGGTGTCATCTCAACGGATTTTGACGGTGCCCTGTTTAATGTGAATGCAACTGTCTCTAATGCAAAACCCCAAAACGATAGTGGTAAATCGGTAAGAGACATCATAGATCGCACCATATCTAATAAAGTACGGTACGATGTTCGGACACACCATTACGCTATGGTGTTCCAGGTGGCGTGAGTTGTGAAACTATTCCACATTGTTTTAAATGAAGGCCAAACTCGTAACTCAAATATTCACCTCCGCAATTAGATCGTAGAAACTTTATTTTCTTGTTACGATGATTCTCCACTTCACTCAGAAATTCTTTAAACTTTTCAAATGTTTCAGACTTGTGTTTCATTAAGTAGATATACCCATATCTGCTCAAATAATCTGTGAATGTCAGAAAATAATGATACCCGCCGTGAGCCTCGACACTCATCGGACCACATACATTAGTATGTATTATTTCCAATAAGTCATTTGCTCGCTCCATTGTTCCGGAGAACGGAGTTTTAGTCATCTTGCCCATGAGGCATGGTTCGCAAGTATCAAATGATTCATAATCAAGTGATTCCAAAGGCCCATCAGCATGGAGTTTCTTCATGCGCTTTATACCAATATGGCCTAAACGGCAGTGCTACAAATATGTTGCACTATCATTATCAACATTACATCTTTTGGCATCAGTATTATGAATATGTGTATCACTACGACCAAGATTCAATAAACCATTGACATTGGGTGTATGACCATAGAAGGTTTTATTCATGTAAACAGAATAACAATTATTCTTTGTCTTAAATGAATAACGGTATTGCAATAAACATGATCCTATCTTGTTCATGCTCAACGCAAACACCAAAAAACATTTATTTAGGTTCAATACTAATACCGAAAGTATAGGGAGTGTGCGATGATGATCATATCAATCATGGAACCACTTCCAACACACATCGTCACTTCACCCTCAACTAGTCTCATTTATTCTGCAACTCCTATTTCTAATTACTAATCTTAGCAACCGAACATGTATCAAATATCCAGGGGCTACTACGAGCACTAGTAAGGTACACATCAATAACGTGTATATCAAATACACCTTTGTTTACTTTGCCATCCTTCTTATCCGCCAAATATTTTGGGTAGTTCTACTTCCAGTGACCATTTCCTTTGCAGTAGAAGCACTCTGTTTCAGGCTTAGGTCCAGCTTTGGGATTCTTCATGGGAGTGACAACTTGCTTGCCATTCTTCTTGAAGTTCCCTTTCTTTCCCTTGCCCTTTTTCTTGAAACTAGTGGTCTTGTTAACCACCAACACTTGATGCTCTTTCTTGATTTCTACCTTCTCCAATTTCAGCATCCCGAAGAGGTCGGGAATCATTTTCATCACCCCTTGCATATTATAGTTTATCACAAAGTTCTAGTAGCTTGATGATAGTGACAAGAGAACTCTATCAATCACTATCTTATCTGGAAGATTAACTCCCACTTGATTCAAGCGAATGTAGTACCCAGACAGTCTGAGCACATGCTCACTGGCTGAGCTATTCTCCACCATTTTGTAGGAAAAGTACTTGTCAGAGGTCTCATACCTCTCGACACGGGCATGAGTCTAAAATACTAATTTTGGCTCTTGGAACATCTAATATGCTCCGTGGCATTCAAAACAGTTTTTGAAGTCCCGGTTCTAAGCCGTAAAGCATGGTGCACTAAACTATCAAGTAGTCGTCATATCAAGCTTGCCAAACGTTCATAGCGTCTGCATCTGCTCCTGTAATAGGTTTGTCACTTAGCGGTGCATCAAGGACATAATTCTTCTGTGCAGCAATGAGGATAATCCTCAGATCACAGACACAGTCCGCATCATTGCTAATATCAACTTTCAACTTAGTTTTCTCTAGGAACATATCAAAAAACATAAGGGAGCTATAACGCGAGGTATTGATCTACAACATAATTTGCAAATACTATCAGGACTAAGTTCATGATAAATTAAAGTTCAATTAATCATATTACTTAAGAACTCCCACTTAAATTGACATCCCTCAAGTCATCTAAATGATACATGATCCAAATCAACTAAACCATGTCTGATCATCACGTGCGATGGAGTAGTCATCAATGGTGAACATCTCTATGTTGATCATATCTACTATATGGTTCACGTTCGACCTTTCGGTCTCCAGTGTTCCGAGGCCATGCCTGTACATGCTAGGCTCGTCAAGTTTAACCCGAGTAATACGCATGTGCAAAACTGTCTTGCACTCATTGTATGTGAATGTAGAGCATATCACACCCGATCATCATGTGGTGTCTCAGCACAAAGAACTGTCACAACGGTGCATACTCAGGGAGAACACTTATACCTTGAAACTTTTAGTTAAGGTATCATCTTATAATGCTACCGCCGAACTAAGCAAAATAAGATGCATAAAAGATAAACATCACATGCAATCAAAATATGTGACATGATATGGCCATCATCATCTTGTGCTTTTGATCTCCATCTCCAAAGCATCGTTATGATCTCCATCGTCACCAGCTCGACACCTTGATCTCCATCATAGCGTTGTGGTCGTCTCACCAACTATTGCCTCTACAACTATCGCTACCACTTAGTGATAAAGTAAAGCAATTACATGGCAATTGCATTTCATTCAATAAAGTGACAACCATAAGCCTCCTGCCAGTTGCCGATAACTATTACAAAACATGATCATCTCATACAACAACGTGTATCACATCATGTCTTGACCATATCACATCACAACATGCCCTGCAAAAACAAGTTAGATGTCCTCTACATTGTTGTTGCAAGTTTTACGTGGCTGCTACAGGCTTCTAGCAAGAACCGTTCTTACCTACGGCACAAAACCACAACAGTGATTTATCAAGTTTGTTGTTTTAACCTTCAACAAGGACCAGCCGCAGTCAAATTTGATTCAACTAAAGTAGGAGAAATAGACACCCACCACCCACCTTTATGCAAAACTAGTTGCATGTCTGTCGGTGGAACCAGTCTCATGAACGTGGTCATGTAAGGCTGGTCCGAGCCACTTCATCCAACAATACGGCTGAATCAAAGTAAGACATTGGTGGTAAGCATTATGACGATCACCGTCCACAACACTTTGTGTTCTACCCGTGCATATCATCTACGCATAGACCTGGCTCGGATGCCACTATTGGGAAACGTAGCATGCAATTTCAAAAATGTTCCTACGCTCACGCAAGATCTATCGAGGAGATGCATAGAAACGAGAAGGGGAGAGTGTGTCCATGTACCCTCGTAGACCAAAAGCGGAAGCGTTTGACAATGCGGTTGATGTAGTCGAACTTCTTCTAAGTCCGACTGATCAAGCACCAAACGTACGTCACCTTTGAGTTCTACACATGTTCAGCTCGATGATGTCGGCATTCTGGGAACAGGGGTCCACAGACTTGCCTGTCTGCGGCCTGTGGCGTGGCTCAAGTGGTGGCCCAGTACGGCCCATCTTCGTCAGCACAAGACTCAAGACCCTCGCGAGGTGCCAAGCCTCTTGGGGCGGACGACACAAGACTTCCTCAGGAACGGCCTTGCCAGGCAGGCTCGCGAAGAGGCGAAGAGATCAAGGCAGGGTACCTCGCGAGGTGCTCATGATGCAAGCCTTGACGATCGAGACCAGGCGGGCACGAGGCGGGCGCCGGCCTACGCAGTGTCCTTGTTTCCTCTTTGGTGCAAAGGGAGCAAGCACAGGCACGGAGTACCGACGCATCAGGCAAAGGTTGCCATTTCAGTGAAACGAGACCAAGACCGGGAGAGCGGCAGGATGGAGGTCACCGTGGAGCCCAGGACGGCGTCATCGCCAGTGCCTTTGGCAGCCGAAGACCAACTTTAGTCAGGATAATTTGTACTAGATGTTCCCCTTCAAAATGGTCGTTGTTGGCGCCCTTCCCACTCAACATTTGGGAAGAGGACCAGGGCCTCTATAAATAGGACTAGCCACCACAGAGTAGGGGAATCTGATAGAGTGCTCATCAGCATCCTAGAGGCGATCCAACTCACCCAAGCAGTTCATCGCACCAGCTCAAGAACACCTCTTGCGAGGCTGTTATTCCCTTGTACTGTTCATCATCAGCCCCCGAGGAAATCCAACACACCACACACTAGAGTAGGGTAATACACCACAACGGTGGCCCGAACCAGTATAAATCTCGTGTCCCTTGTGTTGTTCATCATTCTAGCTTAGATTCTCACGAGGCGATCGGACGTAGATCGGTAGGGGAAAGATCTTCATGCGCACCCTAGAGTTCGAACCTTAAGGGTCTGCCGGAACCCAACATCCGACATTTGGCGCGCCAGGTAGGGGTGCGCCGGAATCTTTCTTCCGTCGATTCGCGTCGATCTTCCATCGTGTCCATGGCTGACACTCGCTGGGCTCGCGCCGAGCGTCGGGCTGCTCTCGCCGCCCGCGCCGCTCAGACGGCTCCCGTCGGTGGATGTCCTCGTTGTTCCCCGTCGCCTGCCGCCAACGCAGCCACCGGCTCGGCGTGGAACGAGTAGCAGGCCTCGTCGTTGCATCCATCGGTGCGGTGGGAAGGCCGCACCGCCACCCCATCGCTGACTCCAGCTAGTTCGTCGTCCCACGCCCGTCGCGCCCCCACGAACGCGCACGCCACATTGCTCCTGGCGCGTGAGCTCCTGCACTACCGTCCCATCGACAACCTCAACGAGGAGTGGCTCGCTCGCATCACCGAGCTTGTCAGCGCCGTAGGGGGATCCCCTGCACCGTCCCTCTTGCAGCCTCGCCCTCCGTCCTGCGTAGGAGGCGCAGATCAGGAGGTGCCTCCACCACCTCCTCCCCAAGACGGCGCCCTGGCTCCAAGGCGCGCGGCCCCAGGACGAGATCCACCGCATCCGGCGCCCGAGCGACAAGAAAGGAGCTGCCAGGAAATCCCTCGTCCCCAAGAAGGTGCACGCGTGCTCCAGGCCCCTATGCGCCATGACCGCATCCCTGCGCTAGCACATCAATACCCCGCGCTGCTCCAGGCAGTGGCGCGTGGGAACCCCCAGGAGCAAGCCCCGCATCAGCAGAGAGCTCCGGTGGCCACCGCAGGCTGCCGTGCCTTCACCATCGAGCTACGCAGTGTCGCTTGGCCAGGCAAGTTCAAGCCTGACCTGCCTTCTCGCTACGACGGCACTGCCTACCCCACGGAGTTCCTACAGCTCTACGAGCTGGGCGTCGAAGCCGGCAACGGGGATGAAAGGGTCATGGCGAACTGGTTTCCCATGGCACTCAAAGACGGCGCCCGCACCTGGCTCCTGAACCTGCCTCCCGGCACGATCTCCTCCTGGGACGAGATGCGCACTCGCTTCATCGCCAACTTCCAGGGAACTCACGACCGTCCGTCGGCCGTGGGTGACCTACACCGCATCAAGCAGCAGCCCGGAGAGACCTTGCAGAAGTACATCCAGCGCTTCAACAACGCTCGCCTCAAGATTCCCAGGGTGACCGAGGAGGCCATCATCTCGGTGTTCTCTGATGGCGTCTGCGACGTCAAGATGAAGGAGGAGCTGTCAATCCACAAAGATCTGTGTACGTCTCTGGAGCTGTTCAACCTGGCGACCAAGTGCGCAAGGGCTGAGGAGGGACGCCTCTCCCTTCTCGAGCTCCCAGCAGCAGACCCTGAAGAGAAGAAAGCCAAGGACAAGGATGTGAAGCGCAAGGGAGCAGCTGTGCTCGCAACAGAGCCGGACACGAAGCGCGACAGGGACCAGCCGGAGTCGTCCAAGGGCAGTCGGTACTGTGTGTACCATGATCTCCATACCCACAACACCAACGAATGTCAAGAGCTCAGGGTCGTGCGAGAAGGCCGTGTCGGTCGATGCCCCGAGCGCAACGATCGGGGCTACGGCCGAGGCGGAGCAAGAGGTGGAGGATGATGGGACGACCGTGGCCCATGCCAAGGGTGGCGTGACCAGCCTCGCGAGGACCGCTGGCAGGACCAGCCTCGCGAGGGAGCTTGGAGAGATCAGCCTCGTGAGGATCGCCCGCAAGGCAACGCAGGACTTCCTCCTCTGCCACCACCACCAAGAAGGAATGAAGACCACCATCAAGACGAGGGGTTGGGGGCTTCCAGGAGCCGCGTGCAATCGCTTGCATCTTGGGTGGCGCTTAGGCCCCAGCCTCTCAGCGCATCTTCAAGCAGTTTGCTCGCGAGGTGAATGCGGTCCTTCCCAAGCTTGAGGCCACGTGCCCTCTCAGGTGGTCCTCGTGCGCCATCACGTTCAGCTCAGCGGATCAGCTCAAGTGCGCGGCAACGGCCGGTGTCCTCCCGATGCTCTCCTCCCCAGTCATCAGCAATGTGCAAGTTACCAGCACCCTCATCGATGGCGGGGCAGGGCTCAACGTCCTGTCCATCAAGACATTCAACAATCTTCAAGTTCCATATGATCAGCTTCAACCGACCAAGCCCTTCTCAAGAGTCACTGATGGCTCCACTGTCCCGATAGGGCAGGTACACCTCCCTGTCACTTTTGGACAGCGCAGCAACTACCACACCGAGCTCATTGACTTCGATGTCGCCCACATTCGCCTGCCATACAATGCCATCCTCGGGTATCCAGCCCTGGCTAAGTTCATGGCAGTGACTCACCATGGTTACAACGTCCTCAAGATGTCAGGAAGTGGCGGGGTCATCACGGTCCCCTGTGAAGAGAAGGATGCAGTGTGCTCCCTCGAGCGCGCCTTCCAAGCCGCGTCAATCGAGGACCCAGACAGCAAGAATGGAAACCTTCCTAAAGCAGCTCCCAAGAAGAAGAAGACATCACCTGGTTCTGGGCCTCAGGAGGCAGGCTCCTCCGGAGGCGCCACATCCGGACATGCGCCCATCCAAGGGGCGCCACCCTCCATCGCATAGGAAGGCGCACCCGGCGCCCTCCTCGGGCTAGGCTCGGGGGCTCTCTCCTGGGGAGCCACTGACTTTGCCAAGATCACGAGGGAGGCGCTTGGGCACCACTTGGAGGCGTGCTTCACGGCATGTTTCCCTCGGGAAGGCGCGAGGCAAGGAGGGCCCAACCCTCAGGAGTTCATCACCAAGGTCCCTTAGGAGTTGCAGGAATCGAGAGTCATGCCCGGCAGCCGCCGCCTGCCCAGCGTAGCTCCCCATCCAGGTGAGGACAGCGGGCTGCGCGTCTGCATCGACTACCCAGGGCTCAATCGAGTCGCGTCTCAGGAGTGCTTCTGACCTTCGCGCGTGGGGCGTTGCGTGGGTCCACCGCACAGCTACGTTCGCATGCCCTTCGGCCTGCCGAACGCGGCTGCAGCCCACCAACGCCTGATGAGAAGCATTCTGGAAGCTCAGGTGGCCAAGCATCACGCGCTCCTGGAGGGAATGGAGATGGACCTCGCTGAGCCGCCCGGACCTCCCGAGCCTCCCGAGGCTCGGAGCCCCGAGGGCTCGTGAGGGTTGACTTCTTCGCCTTGCACTGCAAGCTGCTCCGACACTCGCTCTACAATGGTACCAAGTGACTTTCTTCAAGTTTTGTTTCAGCTGGGAGCGCCCTCAGGGCTGCATGATTCCCAGGTCGTGTGGGTCCATCCCCGCGGCATGTATCCGTTTTACTTTTGTCTTCAGCTTACCTTGTTGGGGGCGCCCCTCGGGCTGCATCATCCCCAAGCCGCTCGGGCCAGACCCAGTGGTGTTTGCCTTTTTCTGCATCTATCTAAGTTGATTTGCTTCTTCATGCTTAACCTGCTCATGATTACTGTCTGCCCTACCACGGGCCTCTTCACTCTCATGCAAAGCGCTTGCACGTTAAAAGGGGGGTGCCTGAGCATCGCGACTCAGGACCTCTTACTGGCTCTCCAGCCCTCACCCCCTAGCCTTGACCCACGGCATCGTGACTTGTCATACGAGCGGCGGCTGAGCTTGCTCGAGGGCCGGGACCTGAGGAGGTAGAGCATTTGCAGTTTAACCACCTTGCAGGGACATACCACCGACAAAGGCCTAGAGCCAGGCGCAACCCGCCTCGAGGTAGGGCCCCGTGAGTCCCGCGCTGGCTCATGGGTGCCCGGATTCACCTCTCATAGCCCTACCGTGTCGGCCACGTGTCAGGGCGGGGCTGTACACGCCCCGGGGGCTCCTGCCGGAGGGGAGCCCCCCTCCCACGTACCAGTGGAAGCACCATGCTCCACGCTGGCTGATGACACTGCCGAGGAGCGGCTATGCCCATACACATACGGAAGCGCTATGCTCCGTGCTGGTGATAAATAACTGAGGGCAGCCCACGGCTGTATCAACCTCAGGGAGCCCAGAGCTCAGTGTCTGGCCTCATCGCAATGCCTCCTCTCGGGAGCCCCGCGCGAGGGGGCTGGGCACGGGAGTTGCGCCCGGGCCACGCCCGAGCACACGCCACCCAGCCAGGTCCCTCGGACCTGGTCGTCGCACGCCCCTCCCCGAGCGGAGCCAAGGTATGAAGACCCGTCTGCACGTCAAGGGGGACTCCTGAGCATCGCAACTCAGGAGCCTAACTGGTCACGTCCTCACTCCTTAGCTCCGAAAGGCTAATGGCGGTTGAGGTATGCGTGGGGCCAGGCCCTGCCGATGTAGAACAAATCCTCTCCTTCACCTCCTCCCTATTTGCTGTTTGCACGTCAAGGGGGACTCCTGAGCATCGCGACTCAGGAGCCTAACTTGTCACGTAGCCCCTCACTCCTTAGTCCCGTCCTGGTGATCCGGTCGGGGCTAACGGTGGCTGAGGTATGCGCGGGGCTGGGCCCTGCCGACGTAGAACACAAGCAAATAGGAAGGAAATCGCAAAATCTAGCAAATCCAGAAGCAAATATTACAGACCATAGATTGTCCTCACAGTACCAGACACAAATTTAAACGCCTCCACGAGGCATGGAGCATGTTGCAGGAATTAAAGCAAGAAAAAGGCCGCGAGAAGATCACCCCTGGGCCGCGCCACCGCTCATGGTGGAGTCGCGCTTGTCAGCCCCACCTCCTGGAGCTGTGGAGCCGAGCGGCGCCGCTTGGGCTCGGTGTTGAAGGCGCGGAACTGACAAAGAAGGCCTCCGCCGACCTTGACGGCTTCGGCAGCAGCGGCGGAGCGCTTGGCGTCCACGGGCTCCAGCAGGTCGTCAAGGTTGGCGTCGGGGCTGCGGAGGTAGACGTGGCTGAGGATCCGCGTCAGCGCTGCGGAGGAAAGGACACGGGCCTCGACTTTAGCCATGGGGCCGATGCCAATCACGACTTCTTCAAGCGCATCGACGTGGAAGGGAACCAGCTTAGCGAGGCCTTCCTTGGCTCCAGCCAGTGGTTTCTCCAGGCCCCCGTCGTAGAGCGTTTTCAGTTCTATATGGGCCCTCTCCTCATAGCGCGTGAAGGCCGTGCGGTCCTCGGCCAGGACCTCCGCCTCGGCATCCAGTTCGACCCTCTCCACCTTCAGCGCCTGCTCCAACGTCTTCATCCGGTCGCAGTCGGCTGAGAGTTCAGCGTCCCGCTCCTTGACAGCAGCCTCCCAAGCCTTCATCTCCTCCTCCTTCACCTGGCGGTCGTGAACCTCCTTGGCGAGCTCATCACGCAGCCCTTCCAGCTCTCCCTCTAGCTTCTCGCAGCGGCCCTTGATGGTTGAAGAATCCTTCAACACTGCGTCGCGAGTGGCCATGGCCTGGGAGGTGGCTTGCTTCCCCTCCTCAAAAGCCATCACAGCCTAGCTCAGCGCCGCTCGGACGGAGGCATCGGAGCAAACCCAGCTGGAGACCAACTCTAGGCGCTTGGCCACCAGGCGGGGGTCCGCACTTCGGAGATCCTCCCGCAGCCGACTCAGCTCGTCGGCAGCACGGTCCAAGGCAACAGAAGAAGCAGAGGAGACAGGAGCCGGCGGAGTAGGAGGAGAAGACGGCAGCGTGATCACAGCTTGGGAAGAAGGAACCTCCTGAGCCTTGGCCACTTCAGCGACAGCATCAAGCACGGGCGCCTCCAGAGTCAGCGGGGCCATGGGGGTTGACTCCTCGCTGGAGCGTCCCTGCTGGCCTCGTGAGGATGACCGGGTAGGGGACGTGCGGGCTCCGCTGCCTCCCTTTCCCGCGAGTGAAGATGTGGCCATGGCTGAGGAGCCCGTCCCAGGCGGGGTCTCCGCGTCTCCCTTCAGCCTCTTCGTCGCAGGTAGCAGCCTACACAATGGAAGATGTTAGGCCTCGACGGTGAAAAGACAGGAGCAAGGCAAAGTTCGAGTACTTACTGGTTGACTACCGCGGGATCCCACGGACTTCGGCCAAGCTTGAAGCCCAAAAGCCTCTTCCGGGCTCAGCCTCGGGAGGCCCGGCCGCAGAAGAAGGCGCACCTGAAGGGCTAGAGTTGGCTTCAGCCGACGCGGGGGTTGGGGAAGACCCTCGGGAGATCAGTCCTTCCTCGGAACTAGGGGCGCGTCCTCCCCTCCTCGCCTGGCGTCGGCCTCGTCGTCGTCACGCATGGAGCGAAGGGTGTTGGACCTGCACTAGGGGGAAGTCTTCCCCGTCCCCTTGAAGGTCGCCTCTGAGTCATGCTCGTCGTCCTCGTCGTCATCTCCCTTCTCTTCTCCGCTGGATTCACCAGAGGACAGGTTCACTGTCACCGTCGCCGCCTGGCCCTCAAGATCCTCCGCTGGCACCAGACCGACCCCGTCGAAGGTGGGCATGGTGTTCACCACCAGCTTCCAGTAATCACGAAGGAACAAAGGGACCAGAGCATCCACCGGGCCAGCCACTTCCTCCCCAACCAAGAAGCGGAGGGCCGCGGACAGATCCTCGTCGTTCAGGGCGTCCAAGCTCAGGCGGAGGACGACGTCCATATCCGCGAGCCTCCACATCAGGCGCGAGTGCGCCTGAAGAGGGGCCACCCGGTGCGACAGGAACTCCCTCAAGAGCGAAGCCCCGGTCAGCTTCGCCGCCCTCAGGCTTCCCAGCCCCAGGTCGGCATTCATCTTCTCCAGCACCAGCTTCGCCCGCCAATCATCAAGCTTTGCGTGGGATCATGCCTCAACAGCCTCAGGCTGCTTTGTGGGCAGCTCCAGCAAGGGGTTGTGGCACCAAGCGTCCACCATGATCCACTTGCTCCGGAAGCCATCGGCCCTCTTCCCGGCCTTCGAGATGGCGTTGGACTTGGAGTACGCGACAAAGCTCGCACACGCCAAGATATTGCCGCCGGAGACCCGGAGGGAGAAGAAGTGGCACAGCAAGGCCACAGAGGGCACCACCCCAACATGCGCCTCACAGTAGTAGGCGAAGATCGACAGGAGAAGGATGGAGTTGGGATGGATATGTAGAGCATGGAACTGATACTGGCGAAGGACGGCAAGGAAGAACTCGGAGAAAGGAGGGACCAGACCAGCGATGACGGAGCCCATGAAGAAGGGGTAGAAGGTGCTCCCCTTGTCTTCCGGCAGGGTGGAGCCAAGCCAGAGCGTAGTCTCCCCCATCCGTTGATCTGCGACGCCGCCATCTGGCGCGTGAGGGCGAGATTCTTCTCCATCACGTTGGGAGGAACCAGGGCCGGCGAGTACCAGGCCGATGCAGCCCCAGCCGGAGTCTTGCGGGAAGCCATCGTTCGCCGGAGGAGAAAGAATGCGGCAAATCTGGAGATTTTGGAGGCAGGAGGGCGAAGAGCAAGAAAGGGGATCTGGAGCAAGGAGGACGAGAGTAATGAGGTAAGGCTAACCCAGAGCCAGCCTTTTGTCAGTCGAGCAGTTGTCGAGGCATCATGGGGAAGCGGAGGCGCCCACGTCCAATCAACCGCCACGCGGCGCCCAAGGCCGCAGGCAGATGGGGCCCGCGACGCTCCGCACTTGCCCCTTCACTTCTCCGCTAAGCCAAGTCCAAGCGTTCCTTGGGCCCGGGGGCTACTGTCGGCATTCTGGGAATGGGGGTCCCCAGACTTGCCTGCCTGCGGCCTATGGCGTGGCTCAAGTGGTGGCCCAGTACGACCCATGTTCATCAGCACAAGACTCAAGACCCTCGCGAGGGGCCAAGCCTCGTGGGGCGGACGACACAAGACTTCCTCAGGAACGACCTCTCCAGGCAAGCTCGCGAAGAGGCAGAGAGATCAAGGCAAGGTACCTCGCGAGCTGCTCGTGACGCAAGCCATGACGATCGAGACCAGGCGGGCGCCGGCCTGCGCAGTGTCCTTGTTTCCTCTTTGGTGCAAAGGGAGCAAGCACAGGCGCGGAGTACCGAGGCATCAGGCAGAGGTTGCCATTTCAGTGCAACGAGACCAAGACAAGCAGACCGGCAGGATGGAAGTCACCGTGGAGCCCAGGACGGCGTCATCGCCAGTGCCTTTGGCAGCCGAAGACCAACTTTAGTCAGGATAACTTGTACTAGATGTTCCCCTTCAAAATGGCCGTTGTTGGCGCCCTTCCCGCTCAACATTTGGGAAGAGGACCAGGGCCTCTATAAATAGGCTAGCCACCACAGAGTAGGGGCATCTGATAGAGTGCTCATCAGCATCCTTTAGGCGATCGAACTCACCCAAGCAGTTCATCGCACCAGCTCAAGAACACCTCTCGCGAGGCTGTTCTTCCCTTGTACTGTTCATCATCAGCCCCCGAGGCAATCCACCACACCACACACTGGAGTAGGGTATTACACCACAATGGTGGCCCGAACCAGTATAAATATCGTGTCCCTTGTGTTGTTCATCATTCTAGCTTAGATTCTCACGAGGCGATCAGACGTAGATCGGTAGGGGGAAGATCTTTGTGCGCACCCCAGAGTTCGAACCTTAAGGGTCTGCCGGAACCCAACATCCGACAGATGACATCCCTCGAACTCTTTATCCAGCAAAGTGTCGAGGGAGAGTTGTGTTAGCACGATGGCGTGGTGACGGTGATGGTGAAGTGATCCGCACAGGGCTTCGCCTAAGCACTACGTGAATATGACCAGAGGCGTAAAGTGCGGAGGGTGGCACCGCACACGGCTAGGAATCAATATTGTGTGTTCTAGGCGCCTCCCCCTTCATATATATAGGTGGGAGGGAGAGGGAGAAGCCAAGGGGGCGCCCAAGTAACCCTAAACCCTAGGAGCAATCCTACTTGGGGCCCTAGTGCAATTTGCCCCCCCCCCCTACCATATCTTCCAGAGGGGGGAGGAAGGAGGAGAGAAGGAAGGGGGAGGTTGAATCCCTCCCTTTCGTTTGTCTCTTCTCCACTTTCCTTCCCCTCCTATTTCGGCCTACATGGGGCGCACCAGCCCCTCAGGGGACGGTCTGTCCCCTTCTCGGCCCATTAGGCCCATGTAGTTGTCGGGGGGATGCCCGGAACCCCTTCCGGTGACTCGATACGTACCCATTACCCCCGAAACACTTCCGGTGTCCGAATATATGAATATTTACCTCTCGACCATTTAGAGACTCCTCGTCATGTCCGTGATCTCATCCGGGACTCCGAACAACATTCAGTCACCAAATCACATAACTCATATAATACACAATCGTCATCGAACGTTGAGCATGCGGAGCCTACGGGTTTGATAACTATGTAGACATGACCGAGACACCTCTCTGGTCAATAACCAATAGCGGAACCTAGATGCTCATATTGGCTCCCACATATTCTACGAAGATCTTTATCGGTCGAACCGTTATGACAAAATACGTTATTCCCTTTGTCATTGGTATGTTACTTGCCCGAGATTCGATCGTTGGTATCTTCATACCTAGTTTAGTCTCGTTACTGGCAAGTCTCTTTACTCGTTCCGTAACGCATCATCATGTAACTAACTCATTAGTCACTTTGCTTGCAAGGCTTGTTATGATGTGCATTACCGAGAGGGCCCAGATATACCTCTCCGATACTCGGAGTGACAAATCCTAATCTCGATCTATGCCAGCCTAACAAACACCTTCAGAGATACGTGTAGAGCATCCTTATAATCACCTAGTTATGTTGTGATGTTTGATAGCACATAAGGCATTCCTTCGGTATTCGGGAATTGCATAATCTCATAGTCAGAGGAATATGTATTTGACATGAAGAAAGTAGTAGCAATAAAACTGAAAGATCACTATGCTAAGCTAATGGATGGTCTTGTCCATCACATCATTCTCCTAATGATGTGATCCCGTTCATCAAATGACAACACATGTCTATGGCTAGGAAACTTAACCATCTTTCATTAACGAGCTAGTCAAGTAGACGCATACTAGGGAAACAATGTTTTGTATATATATCCCCACATGTATCAAGTTTCCGGTTAATACAATTCTAGCATGAATAATAATCATTTATCATGATATAAGGAAATATAAAATAACAACTTTATTATTGCCTCTAGAGCATATTTCCTTCAGGGTAGGGTAGACGAGGAAGAGAACTCAACAGGGAACTAGGATGCACCAAGATCAAAAGGAGGTCTGCCGGAGATGGTGGACTCGCATCTGGAAGGGGAGGTGGACATGGATGACATAGCCTTTGTGTCAGTAGATTTTGGTGATGAGGAGGATTAGGGAGAGGAAATATAGCCATCATGGAGGCTTATGGGGCTGTATAGAGTGCAGAATAGGCCGTCAGCCAAGACCCTGTCTGATCACTTCAAGAAGGTTTGGCGCCTGAGGACAGGGGTAGAATTCAAGCCCCAGGGGAAGAACTACTTTGTGATTACCTTTGCCTCTGAAGGTGATTATAGATTTGTCGCTCGTGGAGGGCCATAGATATATAGTGGACAAACTTTGTTGGTGAAGCCGTTTGATGAGGAGGCAAGGCCGTCAGAGTATAATCTCAATATGGTTCCTGTGTGGGTTCGTGTCTTTGATGTGCCATACAAGAAGCAAAATAAACTATGTGGTCAAGCACCGGGTAGCACTCTTGGAGAAGTAATGGATGTGGATGCGCCGGCTGTTGGACACAGAACTAGCGAGTTCCTAAGGATTCGAGTGGAGTTGCCATACAATAGACGCCTACAAAAGGAGTGACTCTGGAATATCCATCAAGGGAGTGATAAAAAGGGCTACTTTCAAGCTCAAATATGAAAGTGTCCCTCACTTTTGCTTCCATTGCGGTTTTATGGGACACGACAAGGATGCTTGTGAGAAGAAACTCAGGGGTTTTGCTACAAAAGGATATGATACAATGTTGTGATGCTCACCGTTCAAGAAATATGAGTTCAGAGTTGCACATACCCCTTCTCTAGGATAGCCTCGTGGTCGACATGACCTGGACTTCAACTTGGGAGAGGTTGATGGTTCGTCATCAGCGGCGAGAAGCTCGTCTAGCCATGCTAGCTGGCACCGGATGCACCACCAGCAGCAACATGATATCCCACCACGTGTAGAAACCACACTGGCGGCGGATATCCTGAACCTACAACTGCAAAAGGGCCATGATGTCCCAGAATGCCGCAAGGTGAGGGAGATGACGTGCAAGTTTGATGCCAAATCACAAGTCGAGGCCAAGACCATAGCTCTGAAACAACAGAGAGGAAGAAAGGCCATATTCCAGTGAAGAAAATCTCAGCTAGTTGGAAGCATACTACGCTTGCTAAACATACAGACGGCCTGGGGCCGGATGATATGATTCCAGTGTTGCGTGATCTCAGTGAACCGGGCTACTCTGTCAGCTCGGCCTCAGAATCCATGGATCTAAATGATTCAGTGCTTGGGAAACGGCAGGGAGGTGAGGTGTACGAGCAAGGCCAAGTGGAAAACGCAGAGAAGGCCCTTGTGCCTTTTATTGATAGACCTACGGGTGGTATCCCAAAGAGAGGGAAATTGGACCATGATCTAGAGAGCTCTGTAAAAGGATCTACAATGGACGTGACTGCTATAGTGGCATGGAGCGTGAGGTTGCTTTGGAGGCAACCGGCCTAGGAGCCGCCGGTAAACTGACGGGGCCGTATGTGGAGCCCCGTCAGGAGCAGTGAATTGCCTAGGTTGGAACTGCCGGGGGGTGGGAAACGCCCGGACAGTTCGCGACCTTGTGGCACTAGTAGGTGCTCATTCTCCAAAGTTTGTGTTTTTTGTGTGTAGACAACCAAAAAAATAAAATGTTTCGTCTTCGCACTCGGCTACGAGTTGCTGGTTTTGAGGGGGTTAGTAGTGAAGGTTAAAGTGGAGGTCCTACTTTATTTTGGCATGAGTCTGTAATTGTTGAAGTCAATCAAGGAAGCTAATAAAAATTGGATTGATGTGCATGTCCGCTTCGCTCTAAATGAACCACCTTGGCGCATCACTTTTGTATACGGTGAACCAAGGGTGGAAAATAGATCCTTGGTGTGGGATGGGATTCGTCGGCTGCATAGTATGAGTAATCTGCCATGGATGTTGGTCGGTGATTTTATTGAGGCAATGTGGGACTACGAACATATGTCCGAGATGCCGCGCGCCCCTGGGAAAATGCTTATATTCAGAGATGCTTTGGAAACTTGTGGACTAATTGATCTGGGTTTTGCAGGTTACCCACTCACATATGATAATAGAAGAGCAGGGCGAGCAAATGTCCAAGTGAGGCTAGATCGAGCAGTGGCCACAAACTCTTGGCACGATATGTTTGTGGATGCATCGGTAAAGCACCTGGTCTCCCCATGCTCAGATCCTTTCCCTATATTGGTGTGTTGCACACCGGATACGGCGCCAAGGCCTGTGCGTTGTCACTGTTACGAGCTCATGTGGGAGCGCGGACCAGCTCTAGACGAGGTGGTGGCTTGTGCCTGGAGAGAAGCAGGAACCAAGAGGAACTTGTGAGATGTTCATTTGGCACTGGGTCAGATCATGGATAAGCTTCACTCATGGAGTAATATTTTTTTGGAAATGTCACTAGAGAACTTGAAAATTCATAGATGCGATTAGAAGAGCTCTTAAACATCAATGCAGACAGAGCGAAGATTCGGAAGGAAATGGATGCTATGAATGAATTGTTGTACCGCGAGGAGATGCTATGGTTCCAACGTTCACGCATTGCATGGCTGAAAGAAGGAGACTGGAATATAATTTTTTTTCATCGCAAAGATGTGGCATGAGCTAGGAAAAACAGAATTAAAGGTTTGAGAGATTACAATGGCGTATGGCAGCAGGATCAGAACACTATGTTGAAAATGGCAAAAGAATACTTCGAGGGCATGTTTGCAGTTGACCCGAACATTGATCGGGAGGAAGTTATCCAGCTCTTCCAACCTAAGATTACTGCGGACATGAACACTAAATTGTGCGCCCCTTTCTCAAACAAGGAAATCAGCGATGCCCTTTTCCAAATAGGGCCTTTAAAAGCACCTAGGCCCGACGGCTTCCCTGCTAGATTTTTCCAGAGGCACTGGGGCACTTTCAAGGAAGAGGTTATTCCTATAGTGCAGCAGTTCTTTGAGTCGGGTATCATGCCTGATGGTGTTAATGCTACGTCCATAGTCCCGATCCCCAAGGTAAATGATCCAACTAGTCTCGCAGAGTTCTGGCCCATCAATTTATGTAATGTAATTTACAAAGTGATCTCCGAGTGCCTTGTGAACCGGCTGCAACCACTACTGGATGAGATCACGGAGCAGAGTGCGTTTGTTCCAGGTAGACTAATCATTGATAATGCGTTCATTGCTTTTGAGTGCATTCATGCCATCAAACAGGAAAATGATCCGAACAGAAGCGCATATGCATACAAGCTTGACCTTTCTAAGGCTTATGATAGAGTGGACTGGGAATTCCTACGAAAAATGATGCAAAGGCTAGGCTTCGATCACCGTTGTGTGCACTGGATCATGACGTGCGTGACCTCGGTCACATATAGCATCAAACTTAATGGAGCTAGGTTGGATTCGTTTGCACCGTTCCGCGGACTACGACAAGGAGATACCTTATTGTAACGTCCCGGATTCGATGCGCCAGGTGTCTTCTAGTTATTCGCCGTTGTTGCCATGTCATTTGCTTGCGTGTTGCATTTTGCCATGTCATCATCTGCATTTCATCTGCATGTTTTTCAAAACTTGAATCCGTTCGGGTTCCCCCGGTTCTCTCAGTTGTCCGTTCTGAGCCCAACAAGACTCGCACGCGCCCGTTGCACCTCTCAGACCTTGTTTCATGAGCGGGAAAAATGTTCTCGGAATGGGATGAAACTTGGTGTGCGGTGTTGTTTTAGAGTAGGTAGACCGCCTGTCAATTTTTGTCGCATTTGGAGTCCGTTTGACGCCCCAATGTTTAACCGCGTAGCCGAAACCCCTCTCTCTTTGCAGCCCAGCCCCTCTTCACCACAGCCCATGAGCCCAACCAAACTCCCTCCATGCTCTCGGTCGTTCGATCATGATCGTGTGGGCGAAAACCGCTCCTCATTTGGAGTCTCCTAGCTCCCTCTACCTATAAAATAGTCCCCTCGCCCGAAATTTGCGTCCAAACCCTAGCTTCTTCCTCCTCCTGTACCCGGACATGTCCGGACCCCGCCGGACACGTCCAGCCGCCGCCCCAAGTGAATCGCGCGCGCAAGCCCACGCGCCCGCCGCCGCTGCCGAGAGCCACGGCCGGCCCGCCCGCGCCTGGCTGGGCGAAGCCGTGCCAGCGTGCCGCCGTCCGCCGCCCACGACCGCGGCGCGTCGCGCCTCGCCTCCCGCCCGGCGCCGCCTCGGCTCCCCCCGGAGCCGCTTCGTGCCGCCACCGCCGGCCTCCCCTCGCGCCCGCGCCTTCCACCGCCGCTCCGCCGCCCCACGCCGGTCCTCCGCTCTGGCCCCGCCGCCCGTTACCACCACCTCGCCAGCTCCGCCGCCTCCGGTCAACGGAGCTCGCCGGAGGAGCTCCGCACCGCGCATCCCTGCTGTCCCATGCCTCGCCCGCCAGCTGCCACCTCGCCGGAGGTCGCTGCCATCGCCGGAGTATGTTCCCCGGCCGGATCCACCGGATCTGGATCAGATCCACCCATTCGGCGAACCAAACGGCGTCCCCGGATCCCTCCGTCCCGCACCGTCCCGTCCCGCGTTGACTTTCGCGGAGGTAAAAAACGCCCGTCTCGAAATATTTGCATTCTGGTACCATGTTCATCATGCCATAACTTCTTGTGTGCTGCTCTGTTTTGTGCGTGTAATATATTAAAATGTTCAATATGAGATGCTCTTCATTTTGTTCCATTTTGCCATGTTTGTTTGAATCCATCTTGACGCTCTAATCATCGTTGTAAGTGTGTTATATGATGTTAACTGCTGTCTGTGAACAGAACTTGTTGTTTTGTCTTTTTCATTGCATTTTGTGTGTGCTTCCTTTGAGCTTGATGTCTACAAGAGTTTTGTGATACATCATTTCATCTTTATAGAGGTGCAATCCATATATTTTTGTGAGTCTTGTAGTGAGTGCATCAAGCTCGTGAAGTAGGGTACTTGCTGTTGCTGTTTTGCTAGGCTGAATCTGCTATATCAAGATGCTATGTAAACCTACTGCTACAAGTCATTCTATGCATAATCAGTAGATATTCACTAAGTATGTTTTGTTATACATGTCATGCTCTATCCATACATGCACCGGGTTGCAATTATAACCTGCTGTCGCTTATTGTAATCTTGCTCTCAAATTGCTAAATAATGTTGCTGTCAGCCTGTTAACATGAAGTTCAGTTTTGCCATGTGTTTTGCTAGTGATCCATGCACCCTATGATCATGCTACTGCCATGTTTAGCTTTGTAAATGTGTCATCGTACTGTTGATAGCCTTGTTATGCCATGTATTGCTCTGTGGTGAGTTGTACAAGCTCACCAACATGCCTACTTATTGTTGTTCCTGCCATGTCTGAATCTGTCATATCACTTGCCATGTTTGCATGGATGCTACCATGTTTTCTGTTGATCTTTGGAATTAGTACAGTAAGGGAGTTTTGTTTTTTGTCTTTAGTATTAGCATGCCATGCCTTTTTCTTCCATGTTAAGTTCCTGTAACATGTTTTTTGATAGCTCTAAACATTGCAACCTGATGTTATTTCTGCTAAGTCTGTAAACTGTTATTATTTGCAATCTTGCCATGTCCTTTTGAGCATGTTCTAGTGATTTCTGGAGATAGCTCAGTGTACATGTTTTGTCATGCTTTACCTGTACATCACGTCCATGCCTTTTGTTCTTAAGTTGAGGTGTTGTAGCATATTGTTTTGATGCTTGCTAGATGCCTAGTTGCTGTTTTGGACAGCTTGTCCTTTAAACTTGTATAGAGTGTGTGTTGAACCGTTGCTCCGTTTTGAGTGTGCTCTATATGAAACTTGCTTGATTTTGCATGAAGTTTAATATTATCATGTTGAATCCTTGTTTTGAGAGTGTTTGCTTGATGTTTGAATATATTTTGTATCAATGCCATGTTTGACTTGTTTTGCTCATATCTTCTAGGCCGTAGCTCTGAACTAATTGAACTTTATATGTAACTAGACTAGATTTTCGTGTAGATCATCTTGGTGCATATTAACTTGTTGTTTAACAACTTGAACATAAGGTTTATTCAGTTCTGGATCAATTTCTAAATTTGCATATGAGGACTTTCCGGAATTGTTATATGTTGTTTCCCGCCTCATTTAACCTTGCTTTGATGTGTTGTTCTTGTATGCATCATCTCTTGCCATGAGTAGCTTCATGTAGTATTGTCTTGCATCATACTTGGTTGAGCATCATGTCATGGTTATGTGTTACATGCTTACCTTGTTGTTTGCTTCTTTCCGGTTGTGCTCCTTCTCGTTAGTTCCTGTTTCGTTGCGATCGTGAGGATTCGTTCGTCTATGCTTGGTTTGTCTTCATGGCTTCATCTTCTTCATGGACTCGTTCTTCTTCCTTGCGGGATTTCAGGCAAGATGACCGTCACCTTGGATCTCATTACTATCATTGCTATGCTAGTTGCTTCGTTCTATCGCTATGCTGCGCTTCCTATCACTTGTTCTTCAAGCCTTCCCAAATTGCCATGTCAGCCTCTAACCTTTTCACCCGTCCTAGCAAACCGTTGTTTGGCTATGTTACCGCTTTTGCTCGGCCCCTCTTATAGCATTGCTAGTTGCAGGTGAAGTTGAAGATTTCTCCATGATGGACAGGATTATGTTGGGATACCACAATATCTCTTATTTAATTAATGCATCTATATACTTGGTAAAGGGTGGAAGGCTCGGCCTTATGCCTGGTGTTTTGTTCCACTCTTGCCGCCCTAGTTTCCGTCATACCGGTGTTATGTTCCTTGATTTTGCGTTCCTTACGCGGTTGGGTGATTTATGGTACCCCCTTGACAGTTCGCTTTGAATAAAACTCCTCTAGCAAGGCCCTACCTTGGTTTTACCATTTGCCTCACCACCACCTATACTTTTCCCTTGGGAGTCGCGCTCTTGAGGGTCATCTTTATTTTAGCCCCCCCCCCCCCCGGGCCAGTGCTTCTCCAAGTGCTGGTCCGAACCGAGTATCCTGCGGGGCCACCTCGGGGAAACTTGAGGGCTGGTTTTACTCGTAGCTTGACTTATTCGGTGTTGCCCTGAGATCGAGATATGTGCAGCTCTTATCGGGATTGTCGGCACATCGGGCGGCTTTGCTGGTCTTGTTTTACCATTGTCGAAATGTCTTGTAAACCGGGATTCCGAGACTGATCGGGTCTTCCTGGGAGAGGGAATATCCTTCGTTGACCGTGAGAGCTTGTGATGGGCTAAGTTGGTACACCCCTGCAGAGTATAAACTTTTGAGAGCCGTGCCCGCGGTTATGTGGCAGATGGGAATTTGTTAATGTCCGGTTGTAGATAACTTGACACCAGATTCGAATTAAAACGCATCAACCGCGTGTGTAGCCGTGATGGTCTCATTTCGGCGGAGTCTGGGAAGTGAACACGGTTTTGGGTTATGTGTGTACGTAAGTAGTTTTAGGATCTCTTCTTGATCATTGCTAGCTTCACGACCGTTCCGTTGTTTCTCTTCCCGCTCTCATTTGCGTGTGTTAGCCACCATATATGCTTAGTCGCTGTTGCAACCTCACCACTTTACCCCTTCCTTACCCATTTAGCTTTGCTAGTCTTGATACCCATGGTAATGGGATTGCTGAGTCCTCGTGGCTCACAGATTACTACAACACCAGTTGCAGGTGCAGGTTTTGCGATGATCATGACGTGAGAGCGATGTTTGCTTGTTTTGGAGTTCTTCTTCTGCTTCTTCTTCGATCAGGGGATAGGTTCCAGGTCGGCAGCCTGGGCTAGCATGGTGGATGTCGTTTGAGTTTCTGTTTGTGTTTCATCCGTAGTCGGATGGTGCTCTTATGTAAGATGGTATTGTATTCGTGTGGCATTGTATGCCTTTTGTATGTATCCCCATCTATTATGTAATGTTGATGTAATGATATCCACCTTGCAAAAGCATATCAATATGGGTTCTATCCTTGGTGGGCCCTTCGAGTCTCTTTAGGATAGTATCGCATATTGGGCGTGACACTTATCACCATTCCTCTTCTTGTTTGTGGCAGATGGTCGGGTGATATTTTGAGACAGAAGGTGCAGCAAGGCCTCATCAACCCGGTGCGAGTGTGCCCTAGGGTGCCCGGTATATCACAACTCCTGTTCGCAGATGACACTTTGTTGTTCTTTCGGGCCAATGCAGTGGAGGCCATGGAAATCAAGGACGCTTTAAGCAAGTATGCAAGGTGTACGGGGCAGATTGTTAACCCCTTAAAGTGCTCTATCTTGTTTGGCACCAAGTGTCAGCCGGAGGACCAAACTGCTGTTACCCAGGCGCTCCAAGTGCAGAATTTACATTTGAGGAGAGGTACTTGGGGCTGCCCACGCTAACTAGTCGCATGTGAAAAGGACGTTTCCAAAGCCTACATGAGCAGCTTACCAAGAGAATACTAGAATGGGGAGAAGATGCATCCCAAGGTGGAAAAGAGATTCTGATCAAGGTTGTGGCCCAATCTCTACCAACTTACATCATGGGGGTCTTCCGGTTACCGCGAAGTGTTTGTGACGACCTCACTCACATGGTCAGAAACTTCTGGTGGGGGTGAAGGAAGGGAAGTGAAAGATGCATTGGCGAGCATGGGACACTTTGATAAAGCCGAAGGAGAAGGCGGGATGGGCTTCCGGGACTTTCACCTCCTCAACCAGGCCCTGCTGGCCCAGCAAGCATGGCGACTTTTATCTAACCCTGACAGTTTATGCACGCAGGTTTTAAAAACCCGCTACTACCCCGACGGCCATTTGGAGGATACGGTGTTTTGTCGAAACACTTCGTCCACTAGGCAGGCCATTGTACACGGCCTCGAACTACTCAAGAAGGGCATCATTTGGCGTATTGGTGATGAAGCATCGGTGCATATGGCGAGACCAGTGGATTCCCCACCCGGTGGCGAGAGGAGCTATCTCCCTCCAAGGTCGCTGCCGGCTCAGGCGTGTAAGCCAGTTGCTTGACGTACATGGTAACTGGAAGGTGAACTTGCTACAACAACACTTCCTCCCCGTGGATGTCATGGAGATCATGAAGATTGAAGCCTCACCTCATGGCGTGGATGACTTCATTGCCTGGGCGGCTGAGCGCTCGAGTGTCTTTTCGGTGCGAAGTGCGTACCGTCTCGCTCTCAATGAGTGGATGTTGCCGTCTTCAGTCGCTGCGAGCAGGGCACCAGACGGGTGACGTGCTGTCTGGGCACTTATTTGGAGGTGCCCTGCTCCCCCAAAGGTTCGCATCTTCACCTGGAAACTTGTATCCAATTGTCTAGCCACTTGGGCAAACAAGAAAGCGAGAACACTAGAGGTTACTGATACATGCCCACTATGTGCGATGGAATGAGAGGACACATTCCTTGTTTCCTGCAGGTGCCCCCGAGCTGTGGAACTATGGTGCGCCATGTCGAAACATTGGAGCCTACCAGACCTGAACTCTATAAGGCCCACAGGTGTCTAGTGGTCGTTGTTCGACGTGTTGTTTCCCATGCAGACTGATGACCGCATGAGGGTCCTTATGGTGCTGTGGCGCGCCTGGCATATCCGTAATGAAATCGTCCATGAAAAGAGGTCGCCCCCAATGGAGTCTCATGCCGGTTCCTGCTCAGCTATGAAGCGTCCCTGGTTGCTATCCAGCGACACCCGGACGGTGACCACGTGAAGGGCAAGATGGTCCTTGCGCCCGCTGTGAGGGCGGCACCAGCAATGCATCAAGAGATCGCGCCAACGTCGGATAGCAGGTGGCAAGCCCCAGCCCCTGGGCGGGTCAAACTGAACGTCGATGGGTCCTACTGCCCCGCTTCTGGTGGTGCGGGGGCAGGCATGATCTTGAGAGATAGCAATGGAGTGATCATTTTTTCGGCATGCATAAACCTACTTTTTTGTGCAGATCCTTTGCATTGGTAGCTTGTCTGGAGGGCCTCAACTTTGCCATGCAATGGTCACCATTGCCGGTGGACGTGGAGACGTACTGCCTGGTCGCCGTTCAGGCTATCCGGTCGATGACAAATGACAAATCACAACATGCGATGATGATTAATGAAGTTAAGCGACTTCTTGGTGAAAGGGGAAGCTCGATTGCTCATATTAGTAGGAGCTAAAACTGTGTTGGGCATAGACTAGCTATGTTTGGTCGAGTAGAAGTTAGGAATGCCGCCTGGTTAAAATCTGGACCTGCTAATGTACCTGACCTGTGTATGGAGGATCTTCCTCCAGGCTGAGCAATGAAATTTCCTTTCACCCCGCAAAAAAATATATCCAAGATCGCCTTTAGAATAGTCGTTTGCTCCTCTAATGCCTTAAAAAACAATATTGTGTCATCGGCAAACAGGAGATGTGAAATTGCAGGCGCGGTCCGACATATAACCACTCGTTCCAAATTTTGGGTATTCACTGCATCATGTATCAACCTGACATATTGTGATAGTTAGTAGACAGCTTGATGTTCCTTTTATGTGTGCCTAATGCTCTAATAATGCTGGGGTAATGAGCTATTGACGCAAAGATATAAAAGTGGACACATGACGATGATCATTAGTTTGTCAGGAAGAAGGCATTGCTTCACATTAAATACAATGTGTTCGTTCAATACTCATCTGTTACGCATGCTTGGTCCAGAAAAATCACCAAACGCCAAGATCGTAGAGGACCAAACTGGACTCCAGCATTAATGTATGGCAGCCGTGGGCCACAACCACTGTACAATAATATTGACTGTTGCTCAATACGTTTGATATACAACTCTAAGTTTAGATCCCTATGCATACCATCAGTCTAGATAATGAGAGCATATAGTAGTACGAGCCGTATCGAATTTTGGACTTTCCAGTTATCATAATACAATAAAGTGGTCCTTGTTCTTTACTTTTCTTAGAACTATCCTTATTCTTTACTTTTGTCTTAAACAATTTTGATGGGCTCTCTCATGGGCTAGACCGCGCCCTGTCTTTAATTCTTGCCGCGGCCGAGTCGAGCAGCGAAGGCTCGCCCTTATCCTTGTATAGTCGTATTCTTCCTCCCGTCGATTCGTTGCTGACAGCCCATCCGAGTTCAAGTCCTGACTTAAACGCATGGTGTTCATGGAGTTCCTCCTATAAAAAATGCCAACGAGAATTAGCCCTTGGTTGGTCTTATTTTTTTTCCTTCCGTCGTGCGTCTCCGCCACCTAAAAATAGCACGAGGCCCGCGTGGCTACTGCCTCCATGAATCTCGCGCGCTCCATTCCCTCCCGTCCTCACCTCCCTCTCCTCGGCGTCCCCTCGATGCTGGCGGCTTATACCCACCGCATGCCCGTCTCCGTCGCGCCGTTTCACCTCGCTTTCCATGTCCCTCCGCGCCCCCAATGCCGCGCCAGACCCAGGTAAACACCCACCCTTGTTGGTTCTTCTCTCTTCTTGCGGGGTCCATCGGCTGACTGACTGACTAATTGACTGATTCTTGGGATGGTTAGCCACAGCGAGGCGGCGGGCGGACGCCGTCGGTTGGCTTCGCGTGATATTCCCCGACGTGCCTCTGCCGGCACCATCCGACGCGTCCGACAACGACCTGCACGCCGCGCTCTCCGGTGGCAGGCTGCTCTGCGCGCTCCTGAGGAAGATTTGCCCCGGCGCCTTGCTGGACGACGCCTCCACGGACAATGTCGGCAGGTTCCGTGCTGCCGTCGAGCGGATGGGCGTGCCTACCTTCAGCGCCTTCGACCTCGAGAGGGTTGGTTCGGTTGCCGTATCCCTGTTATTCCCTCCGTTCACTTTTGTAAGACCTTTTAGACATTTAAGACAGCACCTAAAACAGTTTAATTTCAGCTGTCTTAAACAACTTACAAAAATGAACAAAGGGAGTAGTATAAATTCTCTCTTCTCTCTTCTTATCCTTGGTTGACATTGCATCCATCCAGGGTCAAATGACAGCTGTTGTGACCTGCATTCTTGCCCTCAAGGATCGGTTTGGATCACGCATCGGTGAAGAACGGAACCTTACTTTCCTCACCAGAAGCGATAGCGAGGGAAGCAGAAAGTATATGGTTGCCAAGCTGCAAAGAGTGCTCACCAGTCCAATTATGTCAGGTCCTGCTATTCTACTTGCACTGATATCAAGATTTTTTTTTGTACTCTCGAAAAATATCAAGAATGACAGTATTCTCCATTAGGGAGTTTGCACAATTGCACTGATATTGAGAATTTACGATAGTATTCACCAGTCCAAGTTAATAAGCTTGGGAATAACTTGATTGCGAGTTGAAACATCATCTTTTGTCATCTTTCTATGCAGAACCGTCCAGCCCTTCATTAGGGGCCGATCTGTATTCTCCGTCAGGGGTACTTCAGATGAAACAAGGGGGATTTGCTGATCTTCCTGGTTGTAAGATTTCAGACTTGATGAAATCCTCCAGCTTGGATGTAAGTACAATGCTGCATACTGCACTTGAAACCATCTAGATAATCAATCAATTCTTGTGGAAATTTAAAATGAAAGAAAATGTATGTTATTTTCCGGTGCCAAGTTGTTCTCGTGTTTGATGAGCCAACCTATTTTGCAGAATGCACCCACTCAGTCACTTCTGGGTGTCGTGAACAGCATCGTTGATGAGAGCATCGACAGGAAGAATGGACAGATACCTTATGTAGGCTTCTAATAAAAAAGCAATATAGTTAGTTTGTTCTTTCCATATTTAGGAGATTTTGTTTCTACACGTGTTAACATCTTTCCTTGCGTATAATGGATGGAAATATTTCATTCTAGCGCATCGCTTGCTTGCTGAGGAAGGTCATAGTTGAAATTGAACGGCGTATGTCTTCTCAAGCTGGGCATATAAGAAATGTAAGATAAATAGTTATTCATGTTTATTTTTGTATCGAATAGTTCATTGTGATCTCTTTCTTGTCTGCAGCAAAATAACCTGATTAAAGCTCGCGAAGAGAAGTATCAATCAAGGATAAGAGTGCTGGAAGCACTAGCAGGTGGGCAAAGCGGGCAAACACATGTAAATTCTAGCACCTTCTTTGAGCCATCTATCTCCGAATTGTTTTTACCAGAAATTTTGTGCACTGCGAGTAAATTGCTTAATTCTTCTCAATGAGTTTCAAGCTCTTCTCATCTCCAGTAAATTGTAAAATAGTGTGACTGAGCAGAACCCCATTTGTTTATTTCATATAGCTTAAAATAACAGCAAGGTTGACTTACTTTCTTGTCCACTCTGTAAATAATGACAATTCATGTACTTGAGTGGCCATAGCTTTAGCTCAATGGAGAAAGTTGATCTGTTTCTTTATGAAAGCCCACTCTTGTCATGCAGATGGAGAAAGATAAGCTCAAAGACAAAGGACAACTACCAGAGGAAGATATGGCTATGTTGATGAAATGCCAGGAAGAGGTGGCTAGATTGATGAAGGAGAAGGAAGATATGGTTAGGTTGCTGAAGGAGAAGGAAGATATGGTTAGGTTGTTGAAGGAGAAGGAAGATATGGTTAGGTTGTTGAAGGAAAAGGACGATATGGACTTGAAAAAGGGCAAGGTGGAAGAAACACAGCAAATAGTGGATGAGGAAAAATACAGGTTACTTAAGGAGAAGGATGATACTATAGTGACATTGAAAAAGGAGAAGCAAGAAATGGTTAGATCGTTGAAGGAGAAGGAAGATATGGTTAGTCTGTTGATGGCAAAGGAAGATATGGTTGATTTAAAAAAGGTCATGGTTGAAGAAAGACAAAGAATAATCGATGAAGGAAATGATAGGTTACTTAAGGAGAAGGATGATACTATATTTAGATTCACAAAGGAGAAGGAAGAGATGGTTAGGTTGTTGAAGGAGAAGGAAGATATAATTAGGCTGATGAAGGAGAATGACGATGTGGTTAGGTCAATACAGAAAGAAGATATGGTTAATTCAGAAAATGGTAGTATTATGGACAAAAAACAAACAACAGATGATGGTAATGATAGATTGATTTCAGAGAAGAACACTATTGTGGTTAGGTTGACAGAGGAGAAGGAAGAGATGATTAGGTTGCTGAAGGAGAAGGAAGATACAATTCGATTGATGAAGGAGAAGGAAGACATTTTCATGTCAACGAAGGAGAAGGAAGATAATAAGGCTGACCTGAAAAAAGGCACAGTTGGAAACATGAAGCAATCAACTGATGAAGACACAGATACATCAACTAAGGAGAAGGGCGACATAATTAGGTTGATGAAGGAAAATGAAGATTATAACAATACAATTATGAAACTTAAGCTGGACTTAGAAGCATTAAAATCATTGCACGAGGAGAACTGCAAGTTGTTAGAATCTAAGAAGGAAGATATAATTAAGCTTCTTGCAGACAAGGAAGACAATGCCAGTATGATTTTGCAACTCAAACAGGACAGCTTAACAAAGGAGAATGAGGACATTCTTAGGTTGATGAAGGAAAAGGAGGATGGTAACAGTATAATTGCGAAAGTTAAGCTGGAAATGGAAGCATTAAGATCGTCATACGAAGAATCCTGCAAGCTCTTAGAATCTAAGGAGGAGGATGTAGTTAGGCTTCTTGCAGATAAGGAAGACAATGCCAACGTAATTCTGCAACTCAGGCAAGAGCTTGAAGCAACAAAAAGATTGCATGAGACACATAGTCAGCAGTTAGAGACCAGAGCTTCCCAGGTAAAGGAGGAGTTGGAACATAGGATAAAAGAAGTAGAGCTCATGTTAGAAGATTCTATCAAGAGAAAAAGGGAATTTGAAGAAGTATCTAAATCTCGAATCCAGTTCTGGGAGCAGAAAGGAATAGTGGTCAACCAATTTGTGGGTTTGCAAGTACAAAACGTTCAGGTATTAGTCAAATCAATTCCTTTTCTCGGTTTCCATCGGGAGTTCCTAAATTTTCAGTTAAGTGAATAGTGTTTTGTTTTATCAGGATTTGAGGCTATGTTCTGTTTCAGTTAGGCATGAAATCCTAAATTGTCAAAAAAGATGGCTTGAAGAACTAGCTGGCCTTGGTAAGAATGAACCCTGCGAGTAGTTATGTCTCGTATTTACATAATTTCATCAATAAATCACAATTAACATTATTGCATTTTTTACAGGACAAAACCTTAAGGTGGTAACAAATGCTGCAGAAAAATATCATGCAGCTCTTGCAGAAAACAGAAAATTGTTCAATGAGATCCAGGAACTAAAAGGTGCCAGTTTTGTACTACAATCATTAGTTCATTTTTCTTGCCTATTATATTAACTTAGGTAGTACAGCTAAAAATATTAAGTTAACATAGTATTACGAAGCAGGAAACATCAGAGTTTACTGTCGGATTAGACCTTTTCAAGCTGGGGAGGATGAGGGCTCCAATTCAGTTGAATATATTGGCGACAATGGTGAACTCGTTTTATCGAACCCTACAAAACAAAAGGAAGGGGGCAAGAATTTCACATTCAACAAAGTATTTGGGCCTACCACTACACAAGGTAGTCATAACAGTGAGATCTATGCAATTTACCTTCTCTCGAGTTTCTAAAGGCGCGCCTAAGCGAGCGCTTAAGTGCGCCTAGGCTCTAGGCGTTGGCAAAACGCATTACGCATAACTACACTTAATCTGTGCATAACTGCGCTTAAGCATGCGCTTTGGTCAGTAAACCGCAAGGCGGTGGCAAACGCACATTTAACGCCTAGCGCTTTTTTGAACTATGGTAACAATGCAGTAATATAGTGTACGTCATAAATTGGTTTTCTTATATCCTAATTTTCCTTAATAGATATGGTCTTCAAGGATATTCAGCCACTAATTAGATCAGTTCTTGATGGCTACAATGTTTGCATTTTCGCATATGGTCAAACTGGATCAGGGAAAACATACACTATGGTATGAAGCTTTCAGAACATGAACTTTTAGCTTTTTGTTTCTGTTTGCATGGAAGAACTAATAATATACTCCCTCCATTCCTAAATATAAGTCTTTGGAGAGATTCCACTATGGACCACATACGGAGCAAAATGAGTGAATCTATACTCTAAAATGCATCAGATACATCCGTATGTGGTCCATAGTGAAATCTCTACAAAGACTTATATTTAGGAATGGAGGGAGTATGTTTTAATAGTTAATGATGTGCTTACAATATCTTGTTTCAATTGATTTCTTAGATGGGGCCTGAAAAGGCAACTGAGAAGGAATGGGGCGTCAACTATAGAGCACTAAATGACCTTTTCAATATCTCCCATGCTCGGCGAGACATGATCACATATGAACTTACTGTTCAAATGATTGAGATCTACAATGAGCAAATCCGTGATCTCCTTGGTGGTGGTGGTTCACAGAAGAAATATCCTTTTGTTTGTCCAAACTGGCTTCACTGGATAGTAGTTTGCGTGTGTTTTCTGCATGTTCTATGTTAGCCATTGTTTTATGTGGTAATATTATTATAACGAAATTAGTTGAAATAGGTCTATTTGTAATTCTGCAACTTTTAGTTGGGTATAGTAGTCCGTGTGTGTTTTCTGCAAGTTCTAACAAAACTTAGTCATTTTTCTCCAATACGCAACATTAGTCATGGTTTTATGCATTCTGAATTCATCTGTTATTAGCAAGAAAGTGTCTGGAAATAAAGGGGCTGTTTGGTTCCTAGACACACCTTGCCACACTTTGCCACACCTCAAGTTAGGCAGGACCAAGTTAGGTGGGTGTTTTGTTCTAGCCACAACCAAGGCAAGATTCTTCTTGTGAGAAACAATCCCCACATGTTATACACACAAAAAGTATGGCAAGATTCCCTTAGGCAAGCCAAAGTGTGGCTAAGAATTTGAGCACCTAAGGTAAGGCAGGTGTGGCAAACTGTGGCAAATTAGTCACCAACCAAGGAGGCCCAAAAAGTTGTAACTTTGGTTGGGTACACCAATTGCCCGTACACAGTATTCATGAGATTTCTACTGTCATAGTCTTGCTTGTAATTCAATGGATTGCCTTTTGCAGACTGAAACATCCCCCTCCCCCCTTTTTTTTCTTAACTTGCACACGATAGGGATTCAGAATACCATGCAGCCAAACGGAATTGCTGTTCCTGACGCAACTATATGTCCTGTCAACTCAACTTCTCATGTTATTGAGCTAATGCAAACTGGGCACGGCAATAGAGCGATGAGTGCAACAGCTTTGAACGAGAGAAGCAGCAGATCTCACAGGTAGGTTAATTTTGCCAGTTCTCTTTTTCTGCAGGAATAAAGCTCCTTATTAGTGGGTAATCTTCTGCAGTGTTGTGACAATTCATGTCCGAGGCCAGGATCTAAAAACTGGGAACACTTCACGTGGAGCTCTACACCTTGTGGATCTTGCTGGAAGTGAGAGGGTGGACCGCTCTGCAGTTACAGGAGACAGGCTCAAAGAAGCGCAGCACATCAACAAATCTCTGGCTGCTCTTGGGGATGTTATATTTTCTTTATCACAGAAGAATGCGCATGTACCATACAGAAATAGCAAGCTTACACAAGTCTTGCAAACTTCTCTGGGTATTCTTTTTCACTAAAGAACTAACTTTAGTCACATAATTATGTGTTGTATAGAGAGGTTCATGACATGGAAAAATTTCATATGCAGGTGGGCATGCAAAGACACTAATGTTTGTGCAGGTCAATCCGGACGTTTTGTCTTATACAGAGACCTTAAGTACTCTTAAATTTGCGGAACGAGTGTCTGGGGTGGAACTAGGTGTTGCAAGGACCAATAAGGAGGGAAAAGAAGTCAAAGATGTTAGAGAATTGATGGATCAGGTAACATACTCTCTCAACACAAAACATTATTGAGGTGCAGTGATATTGCAAGGACCTTAAGAACTACTCCCTCCGTTCCAAAATAGATGACTCAACTTTATACTAAAATTAGTATAAAGTTAGGTCATCTATTTTGGAACGGAGGGAGTAATAATAAGCGACAAATGCAGTGATATTGCAACGTACTAGCGTAACTAGCTAATGATCTTGATATTGAGGTGCGCAAATAAATTAAGGATATCATACTAGGGTGTCAAAATTCAAAACCTTATGTCATGTGGCACAAGATTTTTTCTCAATGAAGTACAGTTACAGTTGTTGACATCTAATGTGTCGACTTGCAGCTTTCGATGCTAAAAGATACTATCTCAAAGAAGGACGACGAAATCGAACAGCTGCAGCTACTGAATACTAGCACCTCCAAATTGAAGTCCAACAGACAAGCTGATCACATATTGAAGCATTCATCATCTTCTCCGGGCATAACATCACTAGGAAAGGTCTCAAGTGTTGGTAGTGGAGCAGCTTCTGATCTTGACAACTTCTCTGACACTAGTGACAGGCAATCTGAAGCTGGGTCCATGCTCTCCATTGAACCTGAGGTTTCTGGTCTTGGTGATGTTGAATCTGATGGAAGGTTAAGTGATGCATCTGATGGGGGTAATTCCACCGGTGCGGAAACTGACAGTTCAGTAAGCAGTGTGGTAGACCAAGGGCAAGAGAAAGCGTCTAGCGCTGCGAAAGAGCGGTTGTGCGTATATCCAGTTCTCGTTAGTCTGAGATTTAATAGTTTCATTTATTTGACAATTCAATTTATACAGAATTTCCATTAAGTGGAACTTTTGTCATGGTTGTGGCTGTTGTCTGTGACTTGCACCTTTTTCCCTTCATGTAGGACAAAGACGGTATCTCGAGTTCAGAAGTTGACAGTCCGAAAAGCATCAGGCTTGCGGCCTAAACCAAGGGATCCTGCTGTTCCTAAACCCTCAGGTAAGATGCCTCTTTATTTTGCACTTGGATTTTCGAAATTTTCTGAATATGCCAAGGTTGACAAAATAATGCTTGGGAGAAACATTACTGAGTTGGACAGTTTTATCCATACAGTTAGTTCATATAGTTCACTCCTAATCTCGGCAACATACATGTACAGTATGTCTTGAACATGTAATTACAACGGGATTTAGCTGGGTATGCATTGGCATGGAATCAATGTTTTGACTACGGTCCAGAGTAAAAGGATATTTGCATTGACGAACAGATAACGAATCTAATCTAATACAAACCCAGTGTAACTCCTGGTACTGTATCTAACAAAAAAGTGACTCTTGTAGAAATCTCACAAGGAATATAGTTACTAGAGTATTGATTATTAACATTCAAATACCTGGATTATATCCACTCTCAACATTTCTGCATATTTTTTCTTATTCTTGTTGCAGTGCCAACAGGGGCACGAAGAAATACAAGCACCCAAGGAATTCCACCAGCAAGAGCTACTAGTAGTGCAAAACGAGGACCATAGATCAAGTTTCTTACTGTACCATTTTGGCTAAACCATTTTCCACTTGCCTTAAATATCTATTGGAAGCTCTAGAGTGTAAAGTCTAGCTTGTTGTAATTATGCCCATTGAGTTGGAAATTAGGCAGGGGGAAAATTTAGGTGTTGTGAATCTCTCTTGTGCTTGATTCACTTATCCTTTTTACTATTTCAGTACGCTCTAAACAACTTCCAAGAAGTTGTTAAAGCACATGAATATGTAGCCTAGGTGCAATTCAGTGAAGGCTTCTAATCAGTTATTGCCTAAATTAGGTATAGCCTAGGTGTATTTTTCTCATAGGGTCTGAAATCAGCCGGTGATGTTTTCCTATGATCTGGCGCTCTCTTATGTTTCAGTTGTGCTCTTAGATTTGTGCATAATTTCATCAACTACAAGGATTTGGGGTTCAGTATAGTAGGAAGACCAGAAACCTTTTCTCATTCTTTGTTGTTTTTCAAGATGTCGCCTTCCTTTCTCTTTCGAAGGATCCAATGATATTGACTGACTTGATGCACTTAATTTAGTTGCTGCAACGTTGCACTGTGAAGAACATGACCGTAGTTCTCAGTAGTTTACCATATGGTAGGAAGCCTGTTTTTTTTCATCTTTAATACAAAATAGTTTACCATATGGTAGGAAACTGTGTTGACTTGATTCCACTGACGCAATGAACTATGTACAGTACTACTCCCTCCGTCCCATAATATAAGAACGTTTTTGACACTACACTCTAGTGTCAAAAACGTTCTTATATTATGGGACGGAGGGAGTAAAAAATAAACTTACAGGAAGAGGTACTTCCATGGTAGTGAACAATTCAGTCCTCAGTTACGACAGAGTAAAAATGCATGCAACTCAATCGTCATATTGCAAAGGGAAACACTTTTCATCAGAGGTCTGATTTATTTCCTTCGTCAGACCAATCTTATACCATTGATTCCTTTCCATCGTATGGTCAAGAACCTCGGAAAAAAAATTATATGAGACCAGGTCTCATATAAAGCAGGTGAGACCCGCCTTGATGGATGACACGTTGCATTCACAAATCACAAACCATCTAATCTCCCCCCCCCTCCCTGATTTCAGGTGGGTGGGTGGGATAAATGCTTTGTGATTTGTGAATGCCACGTGTCATCCATCAGGATGGGTCTCACCTGCTAACCCGTGAGACCTGGTCTCATAGAATTATTTTCCAAGAACCTCCCTCTCTCCAAGCCATGCACCCATTAATCTAGGACAAGCTGCCCACCAACCCGTTAATCATGCACCCATGATTAGGGAAATCAAAATGGAATCATAATTAATCGCTTGGTCGCTCCACTGCTGTTTTCGCCTTGCTCAGCGATCCCTCCTGCCGCTGTAGTGCAGCCCATCGTGCTGTAGCCTGGAGCACAACGTCGACGTCCTCTCCTAAAGGCGACCATGGTGGCCCTAACGGTGAGCACCTCTTCGATCTGGTCATGATTTCGCTCCTCCGCCCCTATCTCGCTGCAGCGCCTATGCTAACCTAGGCATCTGTGTAGGCCTTCAATAACGGTGCACCAAGGTGTCCAGGAGCCTCACAACGCTACAGAGGAGGTCAGATGTTGCCGGTGTCTGCCTGGGCATCCATTCCTCATAACGACAAAACGACAATGCATCGCTGGTCCAACCGACATGCTACATATGTGTTGTGCTTTTGCATTTTCAGTCCGTATAGATTATTTTTTTACCGTGTCAAACTTTGCCTCATCTCCATGCTTCCTACGTGTATGCAGTCATCTTGTTTTTACTTAATCAATAACCAATTCTTCCTTCCTAATTTCACATATATTATAGACAATAAGCCTATGTCCGTGCTTCAACTATACAATCTGCTTCCATAGGTTGTAAAATCAATCTAAGCATTTGTATGTTGGTGATACAAAACATCCATCCCCTTGTTACCAAAAGTATTAGTCTGCTTCAATGTTCGTTAATATATTTCCATCTAAGCTCTTGTATATACACTACTAGGGAAAACCCTAGCAGTAGCGCGTGTTTTGTGCCTACTAGTAGCGCGGGAAGCCGCGCTACTAATAAGGCGCTACAGCTATTGCTTAGCAGTAACGCGTGCCATCACGCGCTACTGCTAGTACAAATAGCTGCAGCGCTTGTTTAGTACAGCGCTACTGCTAAGTTATCTACTTGCAGCGTGTTTCCCACCCATCGCTACTAGTATTTTTTTATAATTTTTTTATTTTTAGTGTATTTATGCGCCATCATACAAATATTGGTACAATACCAGCTGTTATGAGGTTTACATCATTATGTCCATAACAGTGTATTAAATGAAGGTGGATTAGGTTCAAGTGGAGGCAATATGTGGTGCATGTCAAAAGTATACTACTAATCCAAACTTGATCTACTTTGGATTAGTAGTACTTTCGATGTGCACCACATGTTGCCTCCACTTGAATCTAATCCCAAAGACAAGATATGTAATCATCATCATGGTCATTACCATCAACATTATTTATTTAATCACCACTAACACTAGCTAATAATAAACATCATAGTCATTACCACAAACACTAGCTATTTTATCATCATAGTAATAGTGTAGCACATCATCATCCTGAAACTCATTTCTAGCCAGCTACTCACTCCTGCTACTCACTCCTGCTGCTCTCTTTTAGGTAAAAGAACATAAAACATGTATAGCTCTCCTCCTTGATCAAGTTGAAGCATGCAGATGAACCTGTCTCCTAATCGTGGAAGGCGTCTCTGGTTGCTGCTCCCTAGTACTTCTCTGCGCTCCCCCAACACATATTTGGTCCAGTCTTGCACTATTAAGCATCCGTCGCTAATCTTGAATGCACTAAAGTAAGCTGTAGGATATCTTGGCCGTAAGTTGACAATACTCATGACACCTTTAGTCTCGATCCCATAAGGCACAACATTCATCGGAGTCCTGTTGAAGAACATCGTATGGTAACATACTTAGCAATGAAGTTTAGCTTCAAAAATAATGTATGGAAAAGATGCAATGAGGATAAAAAGTAAAAATCTTACCATCCTTCCTAAATGGATGTGACCGTAGTTCATTATGAACACTATGGGTCGCACATTTTCGATACTAAGATTTCTAAATGCACGAAGAAAATTTGTCTTGACGATATCAAGATCCTCAAGCCATGAAACATAATGGTGAGCTCCTCGCATTGAGTTCAGCCCCGTGACGATATCTGGTCCTGTCTACCAAGCTATTTGGACATGTTTGCTTGCGGAAATAAGTGACAATACAAATTAGTTGTCAATTATTTTTGAATAAACAATATCAAAGACATAAATATGGTTGAGAAACTTACATAATGGTATAATCGGAGGCATTTGCACATTGACCCGGATGTCGGTATTACCTTCAATATCATCTTCCGGACGAATATCAAAGGTGATAACCATACCAGGCTCAAATGCATAAGTCTTGCATAGTGCTCGCCATGTTTTGCATCCAAAATAGGTGTAGTCGTCTGAATTGTATAACCGCATGGAAAATATAACCATGCTCGGTCTTCAAGTAAACTTTCTTTTCCTCCATACTATGACTGAAACCTATCTTATCCAATACAAAAACTCTTGCATGGCGGGGATACGCTAGTAGAATAGTAAAAAATATAAGTTGAAGCAAATGAAAGCGGATGTCATGCTTAATTACGAAAAAAGACTTGTCGTTGTGACTTCATGTATCCACTTGAAGTTCACGTCGACTTGATCTTTCAAGCGCCTATCATCATCTAGGAAGATTCCGTCGCATACGAGCCGTGCTCGTCTTCGCAGATTTGCAAATACCGAAATCCTTCTCGTAAATCGGACATTTCCTATGTTCATAGTTAAAACATTAATTGAAAATCGATCGAAGACAACTACCAAGATATGAACACACAAATCCGGGGCACTCGATATTTCCTACATATATATTCTAGCACAAGTCATGCCAAAATTCACGGAAAAATCCGGCATGACCTTTGCTAAAATAGGACATATCGGCGCTGAAATTTGCCGGAGCGAAATGAATCAACACTCCGGCAAAACATAGGCCACTCGGAGGTGTAACACTGCAAACATGACCGCCACTTGGATATTGAGCAACACAAGATATACATTTCAAAATATCTTATAGGACTCAAATTAGCATGCATTCAATAAGCAAAAGTAGATCATCTCATGCATTTCAAAATATTGTCACTAATACATCACGAATAGTGTCATACATATATATAACATCACTAATACAACTAAAACTCTAGCACACGACGGGTATCGGCGCAGGCGGTGGACACCACAGAGAAGGCACCATCACGGGATCATAGCTCGGTGAGATCCCGAAGAACTCGCCAGTATTGGAGAGCGGCACGTGCTCCAACGCAAACAAGTAGCGACGGACGCGCGCGTCCTCCTCTCGACACGGTGGCGCACCACCTCCGCGGAGTCCTCGAGCCTCTGGATCGCCATCAGCCTGCGACCGCCACCAAGCAAGGTTGGTCAACGACAGTGGCTCCTCACCAACTGCGCCCCGGTGGTAGCGCCTCCAGTACCACCGGTGAGCCAGGTCCAACATGGCTGATCTGGTCAAGCGGTGTCGTCCTCCGCCGACTCGGCAGCGAGGATGCGGGATAGGCATCGCCCACGTCGGCGGGAAAAATTGCTTTTAACTAAAAAATAGAAACAAGTTCTTACTAACTAGTTCTATTAATTCAACTAGTTCTTACTAAAAATAATACTATAAATAAAAATATTCTAGTACCTAATTCTTACTAACTAATTAGTACCTAGGAACTACTGCCCTAATTACCATCTAAGTAATTAACTAACTAGCACTAAAAATAGCCTAGGGTTCATACTAACTAGCACTAAATACCTAGGGTTCATACTAAGCGAGAGAAGAGGACTGAAGGGGAGAGGGATCGGAAGGGAGAGTGCTACAGAGGGCGGGAGAGAGATGGGGTCGGGGGAGACGGCGGCACCGAGGCGCGGGCGAGGCGGCCGGGTAGGGAGACGGGCGAGGCGGCCGGGTCGGGGAGACGGCGGCGAGGCGGGTCGGGGAGACGGGCGGAGGCGGGTCGGGGAGACGGCGGCACCGAGGCGCGGGCGAGGCGGTCGTTGGAGACGGGCGAGGCGGGTCGGGGAGACGGTGGCGAGGCGGGTCGGGAATGGGGAGGAAGCAGAGAGAGGGAATCAGGCAGGCGGGCGGGGTAAGGTGAAGTAGCTTTAAGCATGGCGTGGGAAGCAAAAGCAGCTGCTGCTAAATACCATAGTAGTAGCGCTGTCGCGAAGGGCGCTACTACTATGCCTACCACGCCGGGAGCGGTGTGGCAATTGTAGTAGTAGCGCTTTCATGAGGACAGCGCCATCGCTATCTGATAATCAGAAGCGGTTACGCGAACGCTCTTGCAAAATAGCGATAGCGCCTCATTTTGACAAGCGCTACTGGTAACATTCTGTGTATAAGGTTTTCCCTAGTAGTGATAGCGGCTCTACTTATTGGCAAGCATCTTGCAACACGCTCTTTCCGTACTTCTTACTCATGGAAATTTTAAATTGTAACACACATGCTTCTTGGCGTCAGAGTTTGCTTCCATAGGTAAACAAAATTCAATGAAATTTGTATGTTGTTGAGACCAAACATGCATCCCAATGTTTGCCAAATCTTTGTTTATTTTCATTTTCAATGTTCTATATTTCCAATTAAGAAAAATCATATTTATATAGCATATTTTCATGCTTCCTGTGAGCTTCCAAATCATACTTCAAGTGCTTCTTCGGTTTATGCAGATTGCTTTTGTATTTCAAGCTTCTTATTTTATAACTTTTGTGTTATATCCTCGTTATCACATGTGTCTTCATTCCAGGTAGTTTGTTCACATAGTTCCAGCTTGTCATTTTTTTAAAAATTATTCACATTTGAGCACATGTATGTAAACATTGCCCTTGTGCTACATTCATGCTTTTACTGTGTATCATGAATGTTTTGATAGATCAAATCATTGCTTCATATAAGCCATGATTTCTACCTTTATATTTTGCATATGCCTCTATAGCAATGATTGGTTTTCTCCGTATCAATTCTCTATGCTTCCACTACCTATCATGTGTGTTGTGATAGATCAAGCTTTTCCTTCTTGTAAGCTATGCGTCCTACTTTTATGTTTTATAGTAATGCCTCTTTTTTCTTTATCTCAATATTCTACTCCTCCACTGCCTAGCATCTATGTAGTGATATGTCAAAATGTGTCGTATTTTCTCATGTGTTTCTGTTATACAAATGTTTTGTGCCACACAATTCCGACCATGCATCATTGACTTTTCAATCGCCTTGTAGTGCCCTCTCCCCATGACGTCGACACTGCCGATATGAAGGCAACAGAGGTGGTGGTGGAGGTGGTGAAGGCAACAGAGGTGGTGGAGAGGTGGTGGAAGCAACAAAGGTCACTGAGATCTCGGTCCTTATCGCGGCATTGCAGCCCAAGACAATACCCACGCTTCCCAGATATATTAGGCCTAAATTTTGTATTATATTTTATTGTCATGTAATTAATATGTGTTGTATTATATTTGGTTTCATGGAAGCAGACTCTCTATTCTTTGGAAGCAAAATTCCGTTTCTTGTGGAAACAATGTATAGCTATAATGGAAACCAATTTATTTTTTGAGTGGAAGCAAATATATATATTTTTCTGATATAAGCAAAACTAAGTTGCAGTGGTAACAAACATATGAGTCGATGGAAATAAATTGTTGCTTGATTGGAAGCAAAATAAACATTTATATTTACACATTTTCATCAGATCGACACAAATTTGGTTGTACGCACTTGAAGCATATTATTGAGTAGATGGAAGTAAATATGCATTGGCTCAAAATAGAATATGTGAAACAGAGAAATAAATCATTTGGACAAAATGAAGCATCAATCTTGTAAGCAAAATAATTATGGGGAGCTTAATTAGGAAGCAATACATGGAAACGAACTGGCCCATCCCGTAAAAGAAGGAACTACCATACCACCGTACCATGCACACTAGCAGTTATGACGAAGCAGCCAATTAAGGCTTCAATCCAGGGGTTTCCTAACAGATCGGACGTTGGGGGTAGGGTTGCAAGAAAAGCTCGAGGCTCGTGAGCCGCTCAAGTTCGACTCGTTTTTTGGCTCGACTCGAGATCGACTCGAAAAGAAATGAGCTGAGTTTGAGCACTTTATGTAGCTCGACCGAGAAACGTGTCGATCTTCAGCCAATGCTGGCTCGCTTGATTTTAGCTCGATAGTTCGACATAATACCATTATGTTAAATGATCACACCATATATTAAATGGAAATAAGATAATTTGTTACTACCATATATGATGTGCGTGATTTTTCTTCATTTTATTTACCAGCAAACATGGAAGCTTAATTGAGTGTAGAGAAGATTTAGGTTTAATTATGGTACGTGGTCGACTACGTCTTAAATTTCCTGTTGTTTTGGACAAAAACTTCTCAGCATATGCACCTTTGTTTTCTTGTTTTTCGTCCACGAAGACCACCATCTATTGCTAGTTCGCCCAAGAGACCAAGATGAGCTCTTGCCCTACAAAGTTGTGTCCTGTTGTGTCCTTATCTAGTTGGAATAATCACCATAGATTTATAATTTTTGCCGTCTCATTTAGCTCGAAACTAGCTCGAGATCGATTCGAAATTGTTACAAGCTGAGCACGAGTCATTTCTAGAGCTCGATCTTGAGCTTCACTCAGTTTGAGCTCGCTCGAATTTTAATATGAATTGAGCTGAGCCAACTCCAACTCGCTCGAACTCGACTCGTTTGCAGCCCTAGTTGGGGGTAAATTCGATCGAATGGTCTAGCACTAGTCTTCGATCTAGCACTAGTCTGATGAGAAGAGATCATCAATAGTCTGATGCCTAGCGCTTCCTTATTGCAAATGTTGTTTTGAGTGTCACGAAATCGCCAATATAATAAGATATCATGTAATTCTCTAAATTAGAAACGTCAGTTTTATACCAGAGAAATTATTTGCAACTTCACCAGAGAAATTATTTGCAACTTCAGTACTCCATTCCTAAATATAAGTCATTTTAGAGATTTTAATATGGACTACATACGGGGTAAAATGGATGAATCTCGCTCTAAAATCCGTATATATGCATCTGTATCTAGTTCGCATTGAAATCTCTAAAAAGGCTTATATTTAGAAATGGAGGGAGTATTATATTTAATTTTTGTACCACTAAGCTCCATGCAGCAAATGTGTCGAGAAAAATCTTTCATATGACAAACAACAAGTGCTTCTCTCTGAATCGAGGGAAGTATAAAGAAATTTACAATACATTGCACAATGTTTAAAAGAAAGTTTGCAAGTTGACACAAAAAAAACATGCTTTTTCTTTATTTCAGACATCAGCATAGTAGTTCAGAATCAGATTAGCAAGTTGAACTTACACACAACAACTAATGACAATTACAGTACAGTACTAATAAGCAAGAATAGACGATGAAATGGGGGCATGAAATCCTCCTACTTTTACAGCTTCCCGTTCATCGTGATGAACTCTTTGGGTAGCTATCTCATTTACAACTCAAAAGGTTTTCCGTTCCTCATGAGGACCCGTCCAATTTGCAATTTTCAGTGCAGTGTGCAAACTGAAAACAAAGCTCCATGATGAATCAGGCAATGGTGGCCTGCGCTTGCTTCGCACCAACCGCAAAGAACTCAGTGATGACCTCGAGGGGCATGCCCTTTGTCTCTGGGACCTTTAGGTAGACGAACACAAAGGCGATGCAGCAAACGACTGCATATATACCAAAGACACCTGCTAGACCAATAGCATTCAGCATCACAGGCAGGCTGTAGGTAACAATAATGTCACAAATCCAGAATGTGAGGGCGCAAATAGCGATGCAGACACCACGGACTCTGGTGGGGAAAATCTCTGCACATAGAATGTTGGGGATTGGGCCAAAGCCCATGACAAAGCAGCAGAAGTAGACAATGACGCTAACTGTGGAGAGCACAGCGTGGGGCACCGTACTCAAGTTGATAACATTGGACACAACCAAAACAATTAGGGATGCTATCAAGATGGGAATTGTGCCCAGTAGAAGAAACCTGCAGAAAAGGAAAAAAATAATAAGACCTTGTTTGATCGGAAAAAGTGATAATACTGAGACTTGAGATTCCAAAGCAAACCAGTTAGTACCTTCTTCCAGATATATCCATAAGTCTCATGGCTACACCAATGCTTGGGAGCATGAGTAAGGTGGTGAGAGAGCTGATCAAGATGGACGCTGATGCTGAACTGAGGCCAAGATTGGAAAGAAGAACCGCCACACCAGCTTGCTCCAGAATTTGAGGAGTATAGTAGAGAACTCCATTTATTCCAGCAAACTGCACAAGGAAAATCGACTCAGTACTTGTTGGCCAGTTTCAGACTATATGTTTGTTCATATCTGGCATACATACAGTAATTAAAGAAATCAGCAGCATAATCTCTACCTGCTGAAGCATCTGGATTCCAACGCCGACGAACAATGCACGCCTCACACCAGGTTCAAACAGATCTTTCCAGATTGAACCTTTGGGAGCTGCCTCCAATGGATGGATCATGGCTGGACCGGCCGCCATACGCTCTTCCATAAGATCCTTGGAGTAAAGAGCCGAGTGGCTTACCAAAGCAGCAGCGTGTATAAACCCACTGCCCCCTTGGGTGGCATCACCCCCACCAGGAAGTGAAACAACAGAGCCCCTTCTTGAGTCGGCCACCCCCTCTTGGTGCAAGTAGATTCTTTTGAAGCCTCCTTCCTTCTTGCCATCCTCGCCTTGTCGCTCCGACCATTTCCATGCTAGTTGCCACCCCCCACCAATACCAGTGCTGCTGACTGCCTCCCCACCCTCTTCCAAGAGACTTCTCCTTCTCATGCCCAAAGTGCTTCCATGGTGACCATGGTCCTTCCCATCCGTGTTTGTGGTCTGTCGCGACAGCAGAGGGCTGTGGACATTATCTTCGTAGTCGCCTCCAGCATCAGATGCATATTCTTCATCGTCCCTATGAACGTTCTCCTCATCCCAGTGCTCAGTTTTTGGGTGCTGATCGGCCACACTGAGCATGCTGCCAAAGTTAGGAAACAATGTGCTCCGCATGCTTCCTCCAGCTTGAGGCATGTTCTCATGAACACTTCCGAAAAGCGTGACTAGAGGATCCATAAGGGGCACACTCTGGTTTACCATGCTGCCATGACGAGATGCAAGAGAAAGCACACTTCCAAGCATGCTGGGTCCCTTGGAAGGTCGAGCAATCCATGATTGGCCCTCTTCAGGCCCATATAGTGTTATTTGGTCATTATCGCCATCAACAACATGATCATCAGCTGGGTCATTAGCTGGTCCTATTATGTACTCCTCAATGGAGGTGTCTCCTCCAACCTCCAAACCTTCAACAAGAAGGGCCATTTCTCCTGCACAAATTTGATTTGGAATGATAACTGTAACTTTACTCATAGTTATTCGTAAACCACCAACTGAAATTTACCAACACTTAGATTCCAACATACAATGTTGAAACCTGAATTGTGAAATCATTTTTGAGGGATACCCAAACATTATATCTTTAGAATCATATCATAATTGACTTGAATACCTTACTGAAAGGAGCAGCTTATGCAAGTTCTTAATGTAAGTTGCATACTTGTGTCCATTTACCAACCAATATAGCCACAGTTCATCTGAGCTTTGTCAACAAGGTCATTTATTAAAGAGCAAAGAAGCCTCCACTGAGGCTACTACTACTACTTCGACATTCTGTGATGTGCAAAGTACCAACATGAATTTAATGTTAACAAGACTCAAACATAATTTCTTACTCTTTGGTCATTTATGATCTGTTATACAGTCTGTACAAATTAAATAATGATTTTTTGTTAAAAAAATTGTGCAACTCATATATACCAGTTAACACTAGTGCATATCACTTAGGTAACTAATTGCAATCCACTATCAGGGATGAATTTAAAGAAGGGTTCTGTAGCAATCCAGGTGAAATGAATATGGAGTTTTGAGTGAAAAAAACAGACCTGAGACATCCTCCCTTCCCCGTAATCTTTGCAGCACCTTCTTTGCCTCTGCCATTCGGCCCTTGCTGACAAGCCATCTCGGAGATTCTGGCAGGTAAAATACCGTCAAGACGAAGAAAAACAACGACGGAACTGAGAGAACCCCGAGCATAATTCTCCAATCAGGTGATGGCAAGAGTGACATCCCGAACACCATGCAGTATGACAAGAACATCCCTCCTGACCCACTGAACTGTGGAAGCGTGTTGAGCCGTCCCCTGATCTCCGAAGGAGCCGTCTCTGAGATGTACAAAGGCACCAGCGTGACAGCCAAGCCGATACCAAAGCCATCGACAAGGCGTGCCAGGAGCAGCACATAGACATTGGGTGACCATAGCATGATTAGGCCGCTGAGGAAGTAGAGAAGTGAAGAGAGAATGAGCATAGGGCGCCGGCCAACCCAGTCTGATACTGGCCCGGAGAATGTGGTGATGATGGTTGCACCGATGAGCGACATGGCCACGATGAGCCCCTCCACAGTCGGATTATTTTCGAGCTGGAATTCCTTCTTGATGTACAGGACAGCACCTGAAGACGAAAAGCGTGCTCTGTTAATCTGTGCCTAAAAGTAAAGGATAGCAAGTTTACAGATGAGATATAATCAAGGAAATGTTCACAATCGAAACTTGTCTTGACAAGAGTATTATCTTGGTTGGTACGGTGTTGCTTTTAGGGTCGAAAAACAAGTCATCAGTTTGCTCAAGGGAAATAAATCACCCGTCTTTTGTTCCAACAAAAAAGACTAGTAGTAGTACTGAACAGCATCTGGTCTAAACTACTTATAAAGGAAGCTCCCAAAACAAGAACCCCGAATTCACCGGAGTGATCTAACAAGGTAGTAAAACAAATCTGGGCTACTTACCAGCAATGGTGGCATTGTCCCACCCCTGCAGCAGATTGCCGATGGAAGCCGCAATCGCGACCAGTGCAGCACCCGACATCTTCTTCCCTCCTCTCCACCAAGGATCCCTGCAGCTGCGCCGGCGCGCAGAAACCCAGCCCAAGATAAACGAACCAGCCACCACAAGCTGGGATTATTTAGATGAAAAATCTCGCCTACCTCTCTAGTAGAGAACCAACCAAGGAGAGGAGATGGAGAAGCCCAAGAAGCGGCAGCCCCCTGGTGTGGTGTGGTGGTGTGGTGCGGTAGATCAGAACCGAGCGAAGCCGCCTCAAATAGGAACCAAGAGCTACCCCTCCTTCACTGCCCCGGCTGCCACCGGAAAAGAAGAAGACAAGGCCAGCAGCGTCCCCGAGAGAGTGACGACAAAAGGCCTTGGAATCGAATCGGTGTAATTTATTTTACAGCTGTGTATTTATTTGGACAAGTTTGGTGGGAGCCAAACCCGCTCACATGTCCTTAACACACAGACTACGCTACGTCATCGTATGCATGCGTGTGAGATTTTTTTTTTGGATTTTCAGTTTTTAAAATATTTTATCTCTTAAATGAAAAATCTGATTGAAGATCCGTTTTCACCATTAAATCCCTCGTGACAAGATCTTCGAAACTCGATCTCATATCAATATATTTCGATGTTTTTGGTGTTAAAAGTTGTCATGTCTATTACATATGAATTGCCATGATGTTTACACAGAAGTTGTCATGATATGTTTCAACTATTTTTTCATATTTAAAATGATTTTTGACATATTATAAAACGGGAAATTAAGAAACTAGACTTGCCATGAACCATAAACTAAAATTGGCATGATACATGTACTTAAAATTGCTATGGTTCATAAAAAAAAAATAATTTTCATGATCAATGTACTGGAATTGCCATCATCAAAAACTAAAATTTTCATGCTCTACAAACTAAAATTGGCACATAATAACTTTAATTTAAGCAGTATTGCAACTACGTGTAAACATCATGATAACTATTGGGCAAAAAAATATTTCGTCAAAACATATCAACATGGGATCTAGTTTTGAAGATCTCATCGAGACGGATTTAATGGTGAAAACGGTTTTTTAATTTGGTTTTTTAATTAGGAGATAAAATATTTTTAAGCCGAAAACCAAAAAGATTCCTGCTGATGTCATCTTCATATGTGATAAAATGAGTGGTGATGGAGGCGTGTGGGCGATGTACAAGATGCCACGCATGTGGGCGTTAGTTTTTTTGATTTATTTTACAACTGTATATAATCGGGCATACATGATTTCCATGAGTTAATTGCAAGATACTAGTACCATGTCAAGTTATTGGTACCAACTTTCATTATTCTTAATCCATCAGGGTTCAAGTCCTGGTGCTAGCATTTTTCCGGATGTATTTCAGGAATTTCTGGTGATGCGCGTTCAAATGTGAGGATAAGTTTACGTCGACTACGAGGCGTCTATGATGACTTCGTTAATCTCAAGATGATACGTCGGCTCAGTCTATAGAGGTAGGGTGTGTGCGTGTATGCGTTCATAGGGGTGAGTGTATGTGCATATACATGAGCGGTTGCGTTTGTACTGTATTCAGAAAAAACTTTTGTTTTTTTGCACACCAGTACTGGTTTTGGGTTGAGTTGTAACAAATCGCACTAATTTTTAACCACCGAACTGATGGTGGGGCCCGCTCGAAGGGATGACATGACAAAAAAACCATACTGACTCCCATGGGTCTCTACCAAGTGCCAACTACTCCATGACGGCAGACCAAGGGGCCGAATCGAGGCAGGATGCTGGGGATGGCCAGCGTGGTGTTGGTTGATGGGGGAGTGAAGGAAATATGCCCTAGAGGCAATAATAAAGTTATTATTTATTTCCTTATTTCATGATAAATATTTATTATTCATGCTAGAATTGTATTAACCGGAAACTTGATACATGTGTGAATACATAGACAAACAAAGTGTCACTAGTATGCCTCTACTTGACTAGCTCGTTGAATCAAAGATGGTTAAGTTTCCTAGCCATAGACATGAGTTGTCATTTGATTAACAGGATCACATCATTAGGAGAATGATGTGATTGACTTGACCCATTCCATTAGCTTAGCACTTGATCGTTTAGTATGTTGCTATTGCTTTCTTCATGACTTATACATGTTCCTATGACTATGAGATTATGCAACTCCGTTTGGGAGGAACACTTTGTGTGCTACCAAGCGTCTGGCGAATCTGGGTGATTATAAAGGAGCTCTACAGGTGTCTCCGAAGGTACATGTTGAGTTGGCGTATTTCGAGATTAGGATTTGTCACTCCGATTGTCGGAGAGGTATCTCTGGGCCCTCTCGGTAATGCACATCACTATAAGCCTTGCAAGCAATATAGCTAATGAGTTAGTTACGGAATGATGCATTACGTAACGAGTAAAGAGACTTGCCGGTGACGAGATTGAACTAGGTATTGGGATACCGATGATCGAATCTCGGGCAAGTAACATACCGATGACAAAGGGAACAACGTATGTTGTTATGCGATTTGACCGATAAAGATCTTCGTAGAATATGTAGGAGCCAATATGAGCATCTAGGTTCCGCTATTGGTTATTGACCAGAAACCTGTCTCGGTCATGTCTACCTAGTTCTCGAACCCATAGGGTCCGCACGCTTAAGGTTTCGATGACAGTTATATTATGAGCTTATGTGTTTTGGTGTACCGAAGGAGTTCGGAGTCCCGGATGAGATAGGGGACATGACGAGGAGTCTCGAAATGGTCAAGACGTAAAGATCGATATATTGGACGACTATATTCGGACATCGGAAAGTTTCCGAGTGATTCGGGTATTTTTCGGAGTACTAAAGAGTTACGGGAATTTGTATTGGGCCTTAATGGGCCATACGGGAAAGGAGAGAAAGGCCCCAAAGGGTGGCCACACCCCTCCCCATGGACTAGTCCGAATTGGACTAGGGAGGGGGGCGCCCCCTTCCTTCCTTCTCCTTCTCCCTTCCCTTTCTTCTCTCCTACTCCTACTACTTGGAAGGGCTCCTAGTTCTACTAGGAAAGGGGGAATCCTACTCCCGGTGGGAGTAGGACTCCCCTAGGGCGTGCCATAGAGAGGGCCAGCCCTCCCCTCCTCCACTCCTTTATATACGGGGGGGGGGCCGAGGAGTCTGGACTAGGGGTGTCCAGGACAGCGGACTATCAATATCCCGGACACCCGGACTACAAAGATACAAGATTGAAGACTCCGGCTCGTGTCTGGAAGGTACTTTCCTTGGCGTGGAAGGCAAGCTTGGCAATACGGATATGTAGATCTCCTACCATTGTAACCGACTCTGTGTAACCCTAGCTTCTCTGGTGTCTATATAAACCGGAGGGCCTTAGTCCGTAGGACAAACATACATCTCAACAATCATACCATAGGCTAGCTTCTAGGGTTTAGCCTCCTTGATCTCGTGGTAGATCTACTCTTGTACTACCCATATCATCAATATTAATCAAGCAGGACGTAGGGTTTTACCTCCATCGAGAGGGCCCGAACCTCGGTAAAAACATTGTGTCCCTCGTCTCTTGTTACCATCCGCCTAGACGCACAGATTCGGGACCCCCTACCGAGATCCGCGGTTTGACACCGACAACGAACCCATGGAGCGCAGCCCGACTCGAGCGATTCTATGCCTAGCGCCGGACTAAGAGTTCGTCCCTTCCCCGTCCAACCTTTTATACTTGGCTGTCTTTTGTTTCTCTTTTATCCTTTTAACTTAAAAGCCCTCCGGGGCCTATTTTAGCATTCTTTGCATCGCATGATGTGCCATCCGCTTTCGTTATTCCCGGGGCTTCTTTTACGAAGCTCAACTATCTGGGTTTCATACCCAACACATGTGTCAAGCTTCCACATGTACCTTTTACTCGCCATTATATGCATCGATATGACTTAAGTTTTGGCCAAGCTGGGTTGCTCGGCTCGTGCTTAACCCTCGTTCCCGATTGTTCGGCTAGGAGGTAAAGGAGCACCTCTGCGATTATTCTTGCGGGTCACCGGATGTGTACCTTAGATTGGGTGAAGCCGAAAGCTAAGCGTTCTTAAGGGAATATTTGGTCGGTGATTTAAAAGATGACTTTTGCTTATTTATCTATCGCCCCAGATGTTTTATTGCTCTCTTTGCAGTCCGGACATGCACTTTAGGGCATGCCTCCCAATGAAAGGAACCCTTAACGGAACTATTCTCCTGGAAGATGTTTCTTACTAACCATGTAATATAACATAACTAGTTGGGCACTTGTGCGATAAAGCACTAATGACCCCTACGCTTTGGTCTCCATGCATACCACGGTTGGTTCTTAACCAAAAGGTATTCGGACACACTCCGGACTCTAGGGTCCCGAGGTCGAGCGAAAAGGTCGGCAAAGACAAACGATCTACAATCCGGCTAGAAGGCATTTCACATGTCATTTTAAAGGATAACATACATTGTCAAATTTATTGATTGTATTCCTCCTCAATCCGTCTAACAGTCTGTCTAGTTTACTGACTGTTGGGAAAACTTAGCACCAACTCTACTTGGTGTACACTAAACTCACAGGATCTCCTTCCCATCGGGCCCCACCGGTCCAACTTCGGCCATGTGGTTGGGGTCCGCCTTCTTGTACCGCATCTTCACCATGGCCCAAGCCTCCTGGCACCTTGACGGCAAGTCGATATCTTCCACAACCGGAGCGCTGCCCACTCCTCGCACTTCTCCATAAGCTCCCGAGACCCTCGGGCAGGGTGAGGGCTGGCCATAAAGCATGAACGACGCTGCTCATTGCCTGCCGAACTCGTTCGAGTAGCTGCAACAGTTCGGGAAGTTGATCACCCATTGATATGGGCATCTCCTCTGCAGGACGACCCGTGAGTATACCTACAAGACATATCATGTCAAATTTCTTCCTCGCCGAACTCTTCTTTCCTAAAGAGTTCGCTCAAGCACTTACTATATATGCCACGACGAAGCCGTTGATTCTCCTTGACGGAGCGGACAGCTCGGCTGGCGCCTTTCAGCTCTTCTCCGAGCTTGGCGTTGGCATCTTGGAGCTTGTTCCTTTCTGCTGAACCCTATTCAAGACACACTCTCGCCGACCTTTAGTGGCGCAGCAATCTTGCCTATCCGGATCTTGTCCGCGACACGCAGCGTCATTATTAGACTCGCGCACGCCGCATGCCGCTTATATTAATTTATACAAATGTGTTACCGGGAGGGTCTTTCCGTCTCCTCCTGCGGCAGCAAGTGCGACCTCAAGTTGGGTCTTGGTCTTGCAGCTCCCGAGACATTTGGGCATTCTTCTCGTTAAGTGCACGAAATTTCAAATGATCCTTAAATCAGTTAGCATAACTAATTTAAGTCTCGGGCTCTTGGTATATACAACCATTAAAATTCCCTTACCAGTATGTCTTTCACATCTTGCTCCGTGGCTCTAGTAAAACCATTTTGAGCAGCAGGAGATCGCATCCCTGCGTTGAAGGCATCCAATGCCTCAGGGGAAAAGCACGCTTCTTGAAATAGTGTCCGGCGGTGCCTATGGTTCATGGCGCTCTCCACCTCAGACTTGGTGGCGGACAGCCTGTCGGTATCCTCCGTTGGAGAAGGATCCGGCTCGCGTCTCGCTTGCCTCCCCCTCGGTCCGGCGGCTGGAGCACGCCGGTGTTGGTCGGATCGGCAATTCCTGCGCGCTCATGATCCGCGGCTCTTTCTTTCTACAAAGATCATGAGCACTTAGATGTTTCCTAACGCGTTGCTCTAAAAATTCAAACACGAGCTATACCTTTGCGGCGGCGTTTCATCCAAGACGGCACTCCTTTTCCTCCTGCTGGTTGGATGACCTCAGAGGTCGGCCGCCGCAGCTCGACTCCCGCCGTAAAGGCGCTTCTTCGCAAAATACCATCGTTCGCGAAGGTCGAAATAGGCGAGGATGAGATAACGGTGTCCGGACTTGATCGTGGTCACTGGGAAGCCGAACTTAGTCGGGGGTAGTCCGCCGTAATGGCGACTCAAAGCATTGTCAATCTTGAGTGGTGATACACCCGTCGATCAGCTCCACCTCGATGTCCGGATCCTCTTGGAGGCGGGCCGAGGATCCTTCGGGTCCTCGGGTTGTGGAGCGAGGAATCACCATGTCCTCCACAGTCCGGTGTAGACCCTACGCCGAAGACATAATGTAAGAAGCTTAAACTCCGAAAGCACGGGTAGAACTCTCCGAGGTGTTCGCTTACCCATCCTCTAGGGTTGATCGTGGAAAACCCATCCAACGGGTTCGGGCGAAGGAAGTCCTCCTTCTCCCCCTTGTACAGGCCGGACAGGATCTTCACCAGATCCTCGGTCGAATCCGGCCCTTTGTGGCCGTGCCAGGTAGCATCGTCTTCCCCGTTGGAATCCCACATGGGGTGGCCTCTGTATTGCAGCGGCTGCACCCCCCGCTTGATGCACAGCGCCATGACTCCAATCATGGTCAAGCTGGAATGAGCCATTAATCTTATCCGGCCCATCAAGTAATGGGCGCTCTTGTCTTCCTCCAAGCGGGGCTCATGGGCGCCACCGTGGCGTTCTTCAAGGGAGCGACATCAAACTCCGGAGGCCGATCCGGACTGGGTCGGGCAATGGGCGTCTACTATATAAAACCACTCCGAGGGCGATCTTTGGGCGCCTTCTTGGGAGTGCGGATAGGTATCCGGTCTCGGCGATCGCCATATTTGGCGCTGCCCACTTGATATATGGACCCTGGTGAGAACGGGCACGAGGCGTAACACCTCTTCCACAATGCGAAATGGGGCTCGATGCCCAGAATAGCTCGCAAAGAGCTACGTACCCGCGATATGCGGCCTGAGGCGGGCGTGAGGTGGTGGAGCTGGAGTCCGTAGAACTTCGTGGAGCCCGTGGAGGAACGGATGTATTGGAAACCGAGCCCCTTATCGATAGGGGACGGCACACTCGCTCCCCTTGTTGGGGCTTGGGGTGTCCTCCTTTGCCTCCCACCTTGATAAGTAACCAGTCCGGCTCGGACTGGAACCATGAAGGACGGAGGAAGAAACCCCTCCGTTTGGAGCTTCACTAGCTCATTGTGCGAGATAGAGGACCTCCTCCAATTCCCGGGCGATGGGCTAGGAGCGCGTGAGGAAGAGCCACGTTGACGATCCATGGTGGAATGGATTTCTAGGTCAGAGGCGCTTCGATGAAGTATACGCGGGAGGAAGACGGTGCGGTTTGGATCTAGATCCCTGCCTCTTTTATAGGCGGACGACCCGCACAATTAGGGGGTGAAATGTAAAAGACACCCTGGCTTTTCGCATTCGTGCGACGCGTGGAAGAGGGCCATAATTTGGCATAGAAGACGAGGAGCACAGTATTCAAGATGAAGCCGGACACTATTCGGCAGGTACATGGGATTTGAAGGGAGAACCCACCTTGCAACGCCGAAGACTACAAGTACGCTGGACTTACCGTCATTGAAGCCTGGTTCGGGGGCTACTGAGGGAGTCCTGGACTAGGGGGTGTCCGGACAGCCGGACTATCAATATCCGCCGGACACCCAGACTACGAAGATACAAGTTTGAAGACTCCGGCTCGTGTCCGGAAGGTACTTTCCTTGGCGTGGAAGGCAAGCTTGGCAATACGGATATGTAGATCTCCTACCATTGTAACCGACTCTGTGTAACCCTAGCTTCTCCGGTGTCTATATAAACCGGAGGGCCTTAGTCCGTAGGACAAACATACATCTCAACAATCATACCATAGGCTAGCTTCTAGGGTTTAGCCTCCTTGATCTCGTGGTAGATCTACTCTTGTACTACCCATATCATCAATATTAATCAAGCAGGACGTAGGGTTTTACCTCCATCGAGAGGGCCCGAACCTCGGTAAAATCATTGTGTCCCTCGTCTCTTGTTACCATCCGCCTAGACGCACAGTTCGGGGCCCCCTACCCGAGATCCGCCGGTTTTGACACCGACAGGCACCCCAATACAACAATTGATCTCTTGATCTCTTAGCCGTGTGCGGTACCCCCCCCCACCATAATTCTCCTCGATAATATCATAGCGGTGCTTAGGTGAAGCCCTACGATGGTAGAACATCAAGATCGGCACCACACCATCATGCTGACGGAACACTCCCTCGACACTCTGCTGGATCGGAGTACGGGGGACGTCATCAAGCTGAACGTGTGCAACAACTCGGAGGTGCCGTAGTTTCGGTGCTTGATCGGTCGGGCCGTGAAGACGTACGACTACATCAACCGCGTTGTGCTAACGCTTCCGCTTTCAGTCTACGAGGGTACGTGGACAACACTCTCCACTCTCGTTGCTATGCATCACCATGATCTTGTGTGTGCATAGGAAATTTTTTTAATTTACTACGTTCCCCAACAGGGAGGGGCGGTGGATCTCCATTATCCTCTCTGGATCCTTGTTGGGTTTCTCGGAGTAGGTGGTGGAGGAGAGCGTCCATGGCTTGGGGCTCCTACTTGTGGCCGTTGATGATGATGGTGGAAGGGTTGGGCCATTCTCGACGGTAGCCCGGGAGGAGCAGCCGACGACGGCCTTCTAAAGAAAGGCTAGAGATAGGCGCACTCTTCAGCTGGCGGGAAGTGCTCAAGCCTTGAGGTCAACCACTTCAACTCATAGTGTGGGAGGGGTGTTGTCCCAGAGAGGGATACACATGTGAGAATGCTAAATAGGGGATGCTGCTCGAGCGACGGTGTATAGGGGGCTGACCTGAAATGGGAGCGGTACTATCGCAGCCGCCGATGATGGAGGATTGATCCAGATTGAAGGAAGAAGGGGGGTGCAAAAGGGAGGGGGAGATGGTGCGGTGGAGGTTGGATGCGGTGGCATGCAGCGGCGCCAGTGAGAGGCCGATGAGGAGGGCGGTGGCGTGCCCTAGTGGTGGTGGTGTGCCCCTGCTGAGTTGCCTTCGAATCCGAGAAGGGTGAAGAAGATTGAAGGTGTGGTGGAAGAGAAAGAGTCAACATGATTATTTTTTGCCACTTCATCCCTGTGAGTGGGTTCCACCGTCAGTTTGGCTGTAAAAAAAGTTCAAAATAGAATTAGTGTGAGTTGTTGCGACTCGACCCAAAATAGGCACTGATCAGTAAAGAAATGAAAGATAGTACAATTTGTGACCTAGCCCCAATTATGGTCCTATCTTGCAATTAACTTGATTTCCGTGTGAAAAAAACAACAAATCAAGGTGTGTATATTTTTGTTAAGTTGGTCACAAAAACCAATACTGGTGGAGACAGACTGCACTGAAATCCTATCCTTAGTGAATGCAAGGTCACTTGATCGTTCCAGGAACATGTACGAGGTGGCTGTAATAGCAGAATCGTTGAAGAAGAGGCAAGCTGAAATCAGGAAAATCAAGAGAACAAAGAACCAGGTTGGGCATGCCATGGCAGCCATTGGACGTTGATACGTCTCCAACGTATCTACTTTTCCAAACACTTTTGCCCTTGTTTTGGACTCTAACTTGCATGATTTGAATGAAACTAACCCGGACTGACGCTGTTTTCAGCAGAACTGCCATGATGTTGTTTTATGTGTAGAAAAGAGAAGTTATCGGAATGTCCTGAAAATCTACGGAGGCACTTTTTGGAATTAATAAGAATTATTGGGCGAAAGAAATACACCATGGGGCCCACACCCTGTCCATGAGACAGGGGGCGTGCCCCCTCCTGCTAGGCGCGCCCCCTATCTCGTGGGCCCCCTGGACCTCCACCGACCTCAACTCCAACTCCATATATTCACGTTCGGGGAGAAAAAACCAGAGAGAAAGTTTCATCACGTTTTATGACACGGAGCCGCCGCCAAGCCCTAATCTCTCTCGGGAGGGCTGATCTGGAGTCCGTTCGGGGCTCCGGAGAGGGGAATTCGTCGCCGTCGTGATCATCAACCATCCTTCATCACCAATTTCATGATGCTTACCGCCGTGCATGAGTAATTCCATCGTAGGCTTGCTGGACGGTGATGGGTTGGATGAGATTTACCATGTAATCAGGTTTGGTTTGTTAGGGTTTGATCCCTACACTACAAAAAAAGACACATCCGTGAAATTTTGGGCCGAACAATTTTTTTTCTGTCATACATATGACACTTCTATGGCGATAATTGTGACAAAACCCGGTATGATCATAGATGTGGTGGGCTCCTACTTCTATGACAAAAAATCATGATAGAAAATGGGCTTTTCGTCCTGGGCGGGCTGGAGACGCAGCTACATGACATTCTTTGGGCCGTCCATGACGGAAAAACCATGGTAGAAGCGAGGGGGAGGAAAATTTCGGGGAGTTGCCGGTTACGGTGGGAAGTCGGGGGCCGAGCGATGCACGTTTGTCTCGTACATGTACGCGTGTGTGTGCGAGGCGTTGGCTCTAACTGAACCCGAGCGAGGCGTTGGGCTCTAACCGAACCCGAGCGATTGCACTGCAGGCTATGCGTTACTGAACCCGAGCGATCGATCGGTGGTGTTAATCGAACCCGATGGGCGATTCGCCGCTCTCGCCGCTAAATGAAGCCGATCGATTGGATGAGCAAAGTGGCGTTGCGGGGGTTGGATGAGCAGTGGCGGTGGCGTTGCCTCTGGATGAACAGGACCCCATGGTGTGGAGGGCTGTATGAAAGTAGATGGTGGAGGGGTGGCCGTGGAGGGGTGGTTGAACAGGACCCTGTGGTATGGAGGGCTGGATGAGCAGAGACAATGGAGGGGTGGTTGAGCGATGGCGGTGGAGTAAGCGCGGTGGAGGCTGGATGAGCAGGAGCCCGTGGAGGTGGAGGAGGTCGACGGTAGCCCGTGGAGGCTGGAGGACGTCGGCGATGGAGATGAATAAGTATCCGTGGAGTCCGTTTTGCGGTACACCACACCCTCCCGATGAACAGGACCCCGTTTGACCAGAAGCGCCCAACACAAGTCCGTTTAAATGCATTTTTGCGGTACGCCACGCCCCTCCCGATCAACAGGACCCCCGTTTCGACCGTAGGAGGTCCATTTCCTCCGTTTTGCGGTACGCCACACCCGTCCCGATCAACAGGAACCCCGTTTCGGCCGTAGGAGGTAAGTTTCCTCCGTTTTGCGGTACGCCACACCCCTCCGTTCAACAGGATCCCTTTCGAACGTAGGAGGTCTGTTTCCTCCATTGTGTGGTACGCCAGGCCTCGTTTCCATCGTCTGTTCCGTCCAAGCCGGTTGGCTCCCACGCGTTCCATAGCCTCCCGATGAACACGACGCATTCCGTTGGCTCCCCATGAACACGAAGCATTCCGTTGCCTCCCCATGAATACGACGCATTCCGTTGCCTCCCGATGAACACGACGCATTCCGTTGCCTCCCCATGAACACGACGATGACGCTGTTTCTCCGTTCCGACCCAGCCATGTACACGAGCCCTCGCCGTACGTATGCGCGAGTAGGCGTTCGAGACCCCACCCGTATGTACACATACGTGGTCGTATTTTGTTTCTTGCACCCTGGCCGCTGTACATACGTGTACATGCTACGTGCACGCCTCTACTACGACACGTGCACGCCTCTACAATGACCAGTATGTATGTACACGTTCACGGCCAGAATGACAACGCTACGTACGCTTCGACCAGGTGGGTCCCGACTGTCAGGCACTTCCTTGCGTGCGAAAATGTAGCTGGTGGGTCCCAGCAGTCAGAGGGGCAAATCATTTTTTTTGCCCGGATGCACTTCCTTGTGTGCGAAGATGTAGCTGGTGGGTCCGAGCAGTCAGGGAGGCGATTCATTTTTTTTGCCCGGACGCACTTCCTTGCATGCGAAGATGTAGCTGGTGGGTCCCAGTAGTCAGGGGAAACGTTTTTTTCATGAAATACGGTGGCCCGTCCGGTGGGTCCCCGCTGTCAGGTGGAGGAATAATTATTTTACACGTAATAAGGAGGCACTTCCTTGCTGCGACCGTGGACCCAGCTATCAGCCTCTCCACGTACAATCCACGTCCAATGGAAGCCATTCCTTGACCACGTTGACCACGCCGTGCCGAGAGCACCAGGGAGGTGGACAATGGGGAGGCCTAGGAAGGGGACGACGCGGAGCCGGGGAAGACGCGGCAGTGGATGCCCACGCGTAGAGCAGAACGAGGGTTCACTGGTTCGCTGCGGTGTGAGACTGCCGTCGCCGCAGAATAACATGGGGTGTGGGTGAGTAGAGGGATGGCCTAGCCAGCGGTGGGAGTAGTAGGGGGCGGTGACGCCTCCGCGGCATCGCAGACGGCCACGGGAGGCAGGAGCATTTGGGCGGCTGGAGCAAGAAGACCAGAGGTTGAAGAAGCACTATGGCCGTTGGATGGACATCGGACGGTCACTGGAGCTAGAATCGTGCATATTGACTAAGTTGACAACGCCCTCCGTCCCCGTCAACTTAGTAGGCCCACAAGTCAACTGCCACTATCTTTGGGTCCCAGCTAACGGGGAGTATTCATTTTTTGTGCGTAATAAGGAGGCACTTCCTTGCGTCGAAGATAGCTGGTGGGTCCGAGTGTCGTGGCGGTAACATTTTTTCGTGAAATACAGAGGCCCTTTGGGTGGGTCCCGATGCAGTGGAGGAATCATTATTTTGCGCGTAATAAGGAGGCATTTCCTTGCGTGCGGCCGTGGACCCGGTGTCGGCCTCTCCACGTACAATCCGCCAGATGCATGTCGGTTGTTGACCACGTTGACCAGGCGCGCCGAAAGCACCGAGGCGGTGGACGACGGCGAGGCCTAGGAAGGAACGACACGGAGGCAGAAAGACTCGGCAGTTGTTTCCCACGCGGGGGAATCTGTTGCACGAGGGTTCTTGGTTCTGCTCGCGTCGGCGGAGAATAACAACAGTGTGGGTGAGTAGAGGATGGCTAGGCCAGCGATGGGATCTGGTGGGGCGGTGAGGGCTGCTTGTGGCAAAGACAAAGTGACATGAGGAGGAGGGAGCAGGCAGTCCTGCCGACGCTTGTTTGAGCGGCTGGAGCAGGAAGAGCAAAGATTGAAGAAGCACGACGGCCGTTGGATGGACATCGTACGATCACTGGAGCTAGAATCGTTCATATTGACTAAGTTGACAAAGCCCTCCGTCCCCGTCAACTTAGTATGCCCATAAGTCAGCCTCCCACCATGGTGGGTCCCAGCTAGCGGGGAGTATTCATTTTTACGTGCGTAATAAGGAGGCACTTCGGTGGGTCCGGTGACAATGGGGAACGTTTTTTCACGAAATCGGTGGTCCGTCCGGTGGGTCCCAGCAGATCGAGGCAAACGTTTTTTCACGAAATCGGTGGCCCGTCCGGTGGGTCCTAGCGGTGGGGAAGCGTTTTTCCACGAAATCTGGTGGCCCGTCCGGTGTGTCCCTATTTGTCGGTAGAGGAATAATTATTTTTGCGCGTAATAAGGAGGCACTTCCTTGCGGCTACCGTGGACCGGTATCGGCCTCTCCACGTCTGATACTCTTCCAATGGAAGTCGGTTGTTGACCACATTGACCATGCAGCGCCGAGAGCACCACGGCGGTGGGCGCACGACGAGGCCTAGGAAGGGATGACGCGAGCCGGGAAGACGCGGCAATGGATGCCCATGCGGAGAGGAGTACGAGGTTCTTGGTTCGCTGCGGTGTGAGGCTGCCGTTGCCGTGATAACAGGGGAGTGGGTGAGTGGAGGATGGCACGGCGATGGTGGGAGTAGTATGGGGACGGTGAGGTCTCATGGCAAGCTGACCCGCCGCCACGAAGGCAGGAGCATGCGGCACGACCGGTCTTTGCTTTGGCGGCTGGGGCAAGAAGACCAGAGGTTGAAGAAGCACTACGGCCGTTGGATGGACATCATTGACCACGCCGCGCCGAGAGCACCAAGGCGGTGGACGACGGCGAGGCCTACGAAGGGAACGACACGGAGCCAGGTAAGACACGGCAGTGGCTGCCTGTGATGGAAATACGAGGTTGATCGTTTAATTTGCCGTTGTCGGAAAATAACAGGAGGTGTGGGTGAGTAGAGGGATAGACAGGCCAGAGATGCAAGTATGATGGGGCCGTGAGGCCTGCCCGGCAGCACTGCCGGCCACGGGAGGTGGGAGCAGGCGGTTCCGACGGCGCTGGTTTCGGTGGCTGGGGCAGGAAGATCAGAGACTGAAGAAGCACGATTGCCGTTAGATTGACATCTAACGATCCGTATTAGTAGAGTCGATTGTTGACTAAGTTTCTTTTTTGCGAAACCTTGTGTATGCATGAACTTGGTAGGCCCACAAGTCATCCTCCAAATCTCTGGCAGACAAAATAAAGCCCATTTGCTATTTTTTATAATTTGCAGCCCATTTGCAAATTCTTAAGTAATTTATTACAGCCCATTTTCTGCCAGGACCACGGTCAAAAAGTTCAACCTTATTTTGCATATTTCGGTGGAGTTCGAACTGTTGTAATCCCGAAATGATAAACATTTTTTTAAGAACTTATTGATTTGCCAAAAAAATCATTTTGTTTTTGTGAGCAAATAAGACGTGGGACAATTGAGTTGGTTTAAGGGAAAACCAGTGGTAAAAAAATCAGCGCTGGGTGGGAAAAAACAACAAAAATAAGGATGTAAATATGAAAAGGGAATTTCATGTGTTTTCAATATAATGATACGTGTATATGAACTAGTAAAACTATAGGTAGAGATTAGAAAACCGATGTAGGACATGCGTTTCAAGAGGAAAATAGAACTGGGCTGTGTGTTTGATTCAGTAAAAAAACTACCTGCGGATGTTGTAAGACAAAATATAACTAACTTATTTGGCGGGCGAGGCCGAGAGATACCTGTTGGATCTTTGTGCCCGTTGTCATCATGGGCTGGGCCTGTTAAAACAAAACCCACCACGGGCGATCTGCAGCCCAGTTGAAACTTGCTCGACACGAAAAACAATATCGTGCTCAATAAGCGAGAGAATTCGCAAATGCATCGATAAGCGGGATGCAGCACGGATATTTTTTTTATCGTGATAATAAGTGCATGCACTTGTTTCGAAAAAATTGGAGAACTGGGAATTCGAACGGCGGGTGCTTATGCTACCCATCAAATAAAAATCAGGTGCCTGAAAATTCGTTTCGAAACAAATGATTCAGTTTTATATCCACGCCGGCCCTCGGTATGATGGTTGGAAGCAAATGCAAGTTCATACCAAAAGATCGTTAACAACAATACCAACTTGTGGACGACAAGGTAGTACAACTACCAATACCTAACTAACTTATAATCTTTTTACTCCTGGCCCTAGTGTTCGTCTGGTAGAAAATCTTGCAGAGGACCAGTTCCTGCTCCTTCTCTTGCTCCAGGTCCCCGAGGTGGTACTGGTGCATCACCCAGTTGGTCCTCTGCTGGTCAAAGTTCTTGTTGGTGTGCAGCACTAGAACCTTTTTTGCTGCCCGTCTGCCGGCCGTTGACCATCACCAGCAAGGTATTGCTGGTCTTGTGCCACATCGCGTGCATGCCGCACTCCGGCTGTATCTTGCGACGCATCCACGTGCCCTTTTGAATGCCCTGGAATTGCGCTAGAAGAATTGCTTCCTTAGGCCACTCAGTGTGATACTTGCAGTATTGTGGAATACAGGTTTTAGTGTACGTAGTTGGCATTTTCATAACATCTTTGGAATGCTGCAGTCACTTGTTTCACTTTTTATTAACTGTCAAATTGTAATTGCTTCAACAGGTCTGCGTCCAAAAAGAAAAATAGAGCTATAAACAAAGGAATATGTTTGTGCAAGTAGACGGCCGATCGGTGTCTTACCTGGAAGTTTCTCAGGTTGGGTGTAGCATATGATGTGCTCGCTGTCAATGGTTGGTATGAACAAATCGATGAGAGACTGAAATCTCGTGCTGTCAGCACTCACTTTGGACTCAAGGTGCTCGATCAGCTCCTGATCCGTGGGATCGAACTTGACGCCAGCCGGCAACACCGGCCAATCCTTCTTCGACTTGCATCGGTAATTCTAGTTATATGGTACTCAATGTATGATCAATCGACTATTTTAAGTGAATGATGAAAGATTTCAAAAGATAAGTGGTACTCCAAATCTGAAGTCCAGAATACCCGAACACGCCACCCCGACATGCAGCGATGTGGTTCATGCCAACAGCAATTATGCACAACTTGATTCGTGCTGATATCTAGACTGAGCCATGTATTCTGCTGCTGTAGCACGACCCTCTTTTATTGGATATTATGTACTATTGTTAGTTTGAAGCACTCCTCCGGTTTGAAGGATAGATACCTTCCTGGGATCAAGTGCATCCTAACTCACCTGCGTAGGATGTACTGATAATGATGATGGAGATGTTGTGCAGAAGCCATCCATCACATGGAAGCTTGATGCCTTTCACACACTGAAGATTACCTGGCAACAAGCTGTGTCGACGAATCTCTGGATATGGTGATTCATGAAACCCATGGTATGATGTGTAAACACCGCCCCCCTCGCGAATGGAAGTTGCATATCACAGTAATCATCACCGGTGATATGATCGATGATTGGTTGGATGATTGGATAATTGAGCCCGAGGAACAAGGAGTGGTTGCCGAGGCTGTAAACCCGCCTCCAGTTGAATACGCCTGGCTCAATGGAGTTGGGATCTTTCTCAAACACGAAGCAGCCATAGCCATCAATGTCACGAACGCCCCACGCATTGTACTACATGTGGTTTGATGTAATGGTTTGGTCAATTTGGTACGTGCGAATGAGCATCGAATGACTGCCGTCAGCTGAACGAGCGATAAACCACCACCCATTGGCTGGTATGATTCAGTCTGGAATCATGAAGGCCAGCGCACGGCGTCTGCTGCAACAATTCAAATTGGAGACCAAAAGGACAAAAATAAACAATCATGTTCAGAGTATGTGTGGAATTAAGATTATTATAACAGTGACACATATCATAGACAGAGAATTGCAATGTCGTGGTCATAATCATACCCCAAGTTAAAAAAAATAAGCCAATGGCTTTCATATTCTAGCAACATGTCATGGTTCAAACATCATGTAACAATGAGAGGAAAACAACTATGACAGTGCCTACTCATATTCTACCATAGCACTTACTACTACTATTCTCATATCAACTCTAAGCAATAACATGCGTTGTTATAAAAATCTTGTGAACGAGAGTAACATATAGCAATCATGATGTTATGCTCATAAGATGTATTCTAACAATCATTAGATGCCAATTGTTCTCATATCAACTCTAACAATAACATGTGTGGTCATAAAAATCTAGGAAATGAGAGGAACACATAGCTATGATGTGGTTATAGACATGCTATGCATTCTAAATTTGTAACAAATGAACATGCAGTCGTATTCATAAGGTAAAGATGAGATGAGATAGAACAATTACACGACCATAGATTCCACCAGTATAGGCAGCCAATCTGTGCGTCGACCGCGTAAACGATGCCATCATGCACTATAGCATCAAACAGAAATGTTGCCTCAACAGGATTGATGATGAGACATAACCATGTATGGCGACCGGATTCCAGATAGACTAATCCCATGTTGAACAAGGCAATGAGCTTGTAATCCATGTAGTCTTCGATGGTGTGGGTGCCATGATTACAACTTTCTGCAAACAGAGGTCGAGCCAAAAGCTTGACGCGTCTCGTGCGTAGTAGGCAGGAGTGTCCGGCGGGCCACGAGGCTCGATGTCAGCGGTATCCAACGATGGAAGGGTGATCTCTCGCTGGGTGTAGATATCCACGAGACACCACGGACTACCGGTGTGGTGGATGAGGACGATCCAGTTGGCCTTCATGCCTGCCTAGTAGTGGCCGCGCATGAAGGACAGGTGGACGGGTAGTGGTAGCATGTCGAGGGGCACCACGGCAACCTACGTAGGATCGTCAAGTCGGTGTCTGGGCCACCGCGAGGATCGGGCATCGCAAGGTGGTGTCTTAAAAGAGCCGCCGATTGCGCAGCGAGTAGACGGTACAAAGACACCGAGCATGCGGCCAGATGGACGGTGCTGAGTAGGTCCATACAACTACAGATCTGCTCCAAGAGAACATCGGGGAGGGAATTCCAATCGCGACTCTACGTGTCAGTCGGTTCTGCCATTGGGGTTTTCAGTGCCTGCGAACCAGCGGGGAAGTGGATTCGGGCAGGCGAGCGAAGAAGCTTCTCCTCGTGTGGCCGAGCAGTGAGAGGGGGGATATGGTACACGCGAGCTACCAAGGAAGATGGTGTGGGCGAGCGAGCAGTGAGTGGGGGTAAATGGTGTGCTGCCAACAATGGGGAAGAGAGGAGGAAGAAGAAGAGAGGAGGAAGAAGAGTGGAAGACGGGGAAGAAAGTGCATTAAATCTCAATTCTACTAGTACTACTACCAGGATATACCGTCCTTCGGAGTGTAAATAGTTACACCGATGACATGTGGGTCTACCACAAGAGGGCCCATATGTCAGTTAATGGAGGACAGAGGTGCGTAGGCGTATTTGCGGAAGCGTGCTCTATTGGCAAACATGATGGCAGTACTAGGTAAGGCTGATTTAGTAACAACAACATGCTGGTTCAGCTTATTAATTACGTGTCCCATCTGCTGCAGCGTGTATTGTCACTTCACTGCGAAGACTAGTTGAATAGTTCTCTCTGACCGAGATGGGGAATAATGGATCGCGAGGACTTTCTTTCTACAGTATCCCTATGCCTCTACGCTCACTTCACTCATTTTGCTCCGTACCTAGTCACTTGTTGAAATCTGTAGAAAGACAAATACTCCGTATTTGGGAACAGAGGGAGGCTTTTACTCCGTACTATTTGGGAACAGAGGGAGTATCACCATATTGACGGAACAGAGGAAGCTTGAAATATGAACATGTCAATGGCAGGGAGTAAGCCCCATGCATGCATGCAACACTCACATGTACACATGGACGCACGCAACACTCACGCACCCATGCGGCACACAGCACACGACGCAACACACACGCTCATGCTCAAGTGCTCAACCTACTCCCTACGTCCGTGAAAGATTGTACATTTAGAGATTTACACATTGACTAGGGCATAATTAACGCCCAAAAGTAGCAGACTTATGTGTGCATGCGACCATTGAGATAAAAAGATTAAATGAAGGCCGTTGCATGCTGTAATTAAGGATAGACATGTAGCCTATACCTACAGCACAAGTTGGTGCATTAGTCAATCAATATCGATTTAGATTAAAGGCTAAATGCATTGGAAATGTAGATGTACATTATGTACCACACTCTTTGTTTTGTAGCTGATGTACACTCTTTGTTGGAAGACCGAGGGAGGACACGTGCATGCACTCACATACACAGCCAGGGCGGTTCGTGCACAAGGGTTGGACTCGTGTCGCGCCTGCGTAAAGTTTTGTTTAACCGATTTCTTTGCTCTACCAACTGATAGGTGGGACCCAGAAACCAGGTGACAATGTAACCAATCAACAAAGTGCCACGTCGACTATGTGGCCGGTCAGTAGGGTGCAATACGGTGCTCTACGATGAGCTAGTGATCATATAATCGCCGCAAAACTATATATAGTGACCGTAAAGAGCGTATTGTTACATACGTTGACCGCCGGTGTATTTTTCTCGGTTCAAATTAAGCTATATTAATCGGAAAGGACGCAGTATGGACTACTACTAGTACTAGTACTCCTTTGATGTGTCCCGTCAACTCGCCGAACGAGGAGAAGCTTGCTTACTATGCCTCTCCCTCGCCCACGCGCGCGGTGGTTCGCAGGACGAGGAGAGGGTTTTGACTACAGTGCTCTCTCCCTCTCCCTCCCTCGCCCTCGCCCTTGCGGTGGACGTGCAGCAGTTCAATCGGTGTCAGATTGCCAGAAGCATATTGTTCTGTAGTATCATCATTGTTGGACCTTCCGAAGAGGCGAAGAGCCAAGTGCAAGGTTCACACGAGTACGAACTATTGAACCTCCCAAAGAGGAAAAGAGCCAAGCGCAAGATTTTATAGGAGTTGTCATCCTAGTAGGAGTGTACTACAACTATAGCAAACGATGCTACTGTATGATGCCGCCACGTCACGTATATCCAAAGCTGTGCCACCTTTTTTTCCCAAAGAGCGTGTTGGAGCCCGTGCAACAACCACACAAGTTGCACGTGCACATAACACATTTACTAGTAATAAATTCTAAAGGACAAATGCCAGTATGCCACACAAGTTCATCTCCAATTCATGTGATAAATTTGTGCACGACTAGTCTACATATATTCACAGTGCTACCGTTCACAATTACCGTACTCCACTTACACGTTATAGATGGGCTACATGCATGTCCTCCTCCAGGTTCCAGTCCCAAGTGTTCTTCATGGATGGCACGATCCATAGTGGTGGGCAACGGGAATCATTGTCCTAGCTTTCTAGTCCGGTTCCACACAATGGAGACTCATCCAAGCTGAAGCGGCATAAATCAGGGATAGCGTGTCCCAGCATGTCGTTCATCCGGCGGTGCGCAATGAGGGCACATCCATGCTTCATGAACGGCAGGCCTTCCGTGTCGTGCATGGAAGGTGGCATCCGCTTCACAATGGGGTAGCTGTCCCCGATGAAAAGCGAGTACTTTCCAAGAGTGTTCCTCGGCACCCACGTAGCAGCACGGGGGTCGAACTCGGCGTCGTTCATCTGGTACACGCGGCATCCCAGATCTGAACACATGGTGACGTACATAGTCAAGGTCCATGCATAATAATGTTGTGCTCAAATATGGCAGTCAGTAATACTGTGCAACAAATAGTACTACTCCGCTATAGAGGAAGTAAAATAACCGGCTTATTATATATAGCCACTCTTGGCTACATGGATGAGATAGTAAGACATGGAAAAACAAAAATGGTGGCAGCTAGTGGGTTCAAGTCTTCAAGGGCCTAGCTAGCTATACGCGTCCTCCAAGGTAAAAAGTGCTCCTACTAGTACTACTAAGTATACTACTAGTACAACAATGAAAGAGAAGGCGAGAGTGTTAAAATATGGAATACCTGGGTAGATGGTGACGGTCCGATCGTGGTAGATTGTGTGACCATGTTGCACATCAGTGGTACCATGGGTAACGACTGCTAAGATAGTTGATCCCAATATGCCAAAGTCAGCTACAAGGTTCCAGGTTAGACCGAATCGCGGATGCAAATGCACATCCAGATCGACGATCTTATTTTGATCGGGGATGGTGGTCCCGCAAAATAATGGAGTACCGTTAGGGATGCAAATGATGGTTTGTGCATTCTGTTTGTAATCTCCCGTACCGTAGGATGGCAACCAGATGAAACAAGTCCCCTGGCTTGTCACCGCGAAGAGGCGGCCTAGATGGCGCACGTCGTGTTCGAACGTGTAGGGGTAGAAATCTGCCGTCGCCTACATGCGCCAGCCTCTGCCGTTACTGCGTCTTGCATTGATGGCAATCCTTATGTCGAACACCGCGATGAGATAGTAATCGTCGTAGCCACGTCGCTTTGTCGGCGGGTCCGCAATTGCTATCTTCTTAATCATCATACGTATTCAAGCCCAGCCAGTCCGGAAGGCCGATCCCAATGGTGGAGAAGGGGTCTACCGGAACGGTCGCACTGCTGTGGATGTTATGCAAAATGATGGTGGTATCCGGCCGGAGGTATGCAAGCCAATCTTTGTTGGCACCGACCCAGACCTATATATGAGACGGTGGGCAGCAGAGAAATTACAGGATGGAAATGGAATAACTAAGTACTACATGATCAAACTCCATTACTGACCTGCTCATCAGACAAAATCCGGCTACCGCTCAACGTCGGCAACTCTAGCGGAGTCAACGTGCAACCATGGCCAGGGAGCGGTGGACTGTTCGAAGGATTGTCCCATAGAAGAACCTTCTCCTCGAGGACGCATGGAAGACCAACAAGCATGGCCTTTTCCCAAGCCTGTTTAAGCAGTGTCTTGAAAAAGTTGGTGCAGGAAGCACCGAGTCTTGCAGCGGTGAGGACGTCGGAGCGGCGTGCGATTTCTCCCAGAGGATCGTCGTCCAAGGTCTCCCAGCCCCGACGAGGAGGAGAACCGCCTGGCGAATCCATGGGAGCAGCGACGAATTGCCTTCTCTTCGGGGGGAGGGGAACTGGCGAGGAGGAGATAAGAGCGTAGTAACCGCAGGCCTCGCCCTTCCAAGCGTAGATCGTTCCTCAGCGAAGGGGTGAAGCTATTATTTACTACTAGTACTAGCATTATGGAACGTTATGGGATTGCATTATCTGTAAATAACAGCAGTAGTAAGAAATTTTGGCACCGGGTAGTAGTTTTGGCGTGGATTAAGAAATTTTGGGTATGTTTTGCCATTTTTGTACACGCCAACTAGTGTCAAAAACGTCTTACATTATGTGACGGAGGAGTACGTATTGCATCTTTAGCGATACCAGTACTACTTTTCTCAACTAGTAGTGCGATGTACTGTACTTCTAGTCTAGTCTAGTATAGTGCACCAGTTTTGAACTCTTGAATCTCAGGGCCAAGGAGCTATAGTTGGAAGTGGAGGGTACTACTGTTCTCTAGAACCACCGCTGTACTATAAATGCAGGGGAAGTACACCTGCATAGTGGCCTAGTGGGTACTCTCGGTGCTATATTCAGCCGCTCCTCTCACGTAGGAGTACCTGGCCTACTCAGCCGCTCCTCTCACGCACACACTAGCAACCTGTTTATCAGCGATGGTTACTGCGGGGGCAGAACATTTGAGTTATTTGATACAACGAGACTAGACTTTTCGCTTCCATTTGTGGAGGTGTAATGGATCTCGTCAAACTTTGTTAGTAGTTCCGTCTTTATGAATGAGATGAAGCAAAGCTTTTTCCTCCGTTTAAAAAAACACGTCAAGAGGAATTTCTTTTATAGTAGAGCCGATAATGGAGTGAAGTCCATGCATGCAACGCCACAAGCTACAGAGTAGTTGTAACGCCCTCGATGCGGCTATAGCTCCCACGTGTCGAAGCACGACTTAGAGACATAACCGCATTGAAAGCAATGTCGCAAGTGAGGTAATCTTCGCACAATCCATGTAATAAATAAGGGACAAGGTACATAGTTGGCTTACAGTCGCCACTTCACACAATTACATGAATAATACATTACATCATCCAGATACAATCAAGGTCCGACTACGGAACCAAAATAAAAGAAGAACAACCCCACATGCGACACAGATCCCTGATCGCCCCAACTGGGCTCCACTACTAATCGTCTGGAAAGGAAACATAGTAACGACCAAGTGCCTCATCATATTCCCACTTTAGCTCGATTCGCCATCTGCTACCGCATCACCGGTACTGCATCTGTTTTGGTAGAATCTGTGAGCCACGAGGACTCAAAGAATCTCACACCGCGAGATCAAGACTATTTAAGCTTAAGGGAGGGCTGGTGTCAAAAGGAGGAGCTGCTGCAAGTTTATTAGCATATATGGTGGCTACATCGCAAAAGAGAGCGAGAAGAGAAGCAAGGCGCGGTCGTGAAGCTATTAGCGATCAAGAAGTGATCCCGACTACTTACGTCAAGCATAACTCCAACATCGTGTTCACTTCCGGACTCACGAGAAGAAACCATCACGGTTACATACACGGTTGATGTATTTTAATTAAGGTCAACTTTGGGTTTTCTACAACGGACATTAACAAATTCCCATCTGCCTCATAACATGGGCACGGCTTTGAAAGATAATACCTGCAGGGTGTCCCAACTTAGCCCATCACAAGCTCTCACGGTCATCGAAGGAATAAACCTTCACCCAAGACACTCCGATCGGACTCGGTATCCGGTACATCAAGACATTTCGACTATGGTAAAACTAAACCAGCAAGACCACCCGATTGTGCCGACAAATCCCGATAGGAGCTGCACATATCTCGTTCTCGGGGACAACGGATGGGTCACCACTGAGTAAAACCAGCCCTCGAGTTGCCCGAGGTGGCCCATGATCTGCCGGTTCGGACCAACACTCGAAGGAGCACCGGCCCGGGGCTAAAATAAAGATGACCCTCGGGCTCGCGAAACCCAAGGGAAAAAGGGTATAGGTGGCAAATGGTAAAACCAAGGTTGGGCCTTCTTTGGAGGAGTTTTATTCAAAGCGAACTGTCTAGGGGTCCCATAAATCACCCGACCGCGTAAGGAACATAAAATCAAGGAACATAACACGGTATGACGGAAACTAGGGTGGCAAAGTGGAACAAAACACCGGGCATAAGGCCGAGACTTCCACCCTTTACCAAGTATATAGATGCATTAATTAAAACAATAGATATTGTGATATCCCAAAATATCCGTGTTCCAACAAGGAACAAACTTCATCTTCACCGCAACTAGCAACGCTATAAGAGGGCCGAGCAAAGCGGTAACATAGCCAATCAACGGTTTGCTAGGACATGGATGGTTAGAGGTTGACATGGCAATATGGGTGACAAGATATAGCAAGTGGTAGGTATCGCAGCATAGGCATAGCAAAAGAGCGAGCATCTAGCAAGCAAAGATAGAAGTGATATCGAAGGTATGGTCATCTTGCCTGTAAGGTTCTCAGAGTTGTCGAAGGCTGGATCCTCGTAGGCGTTCTCAACAGGCTCCTCGTTCACGTACTCGTCTCCCGGCTCTACCCAAAGCAAGAACACAAGCAACGAAACCACAATCAAACAACATATGCACAAGCAATATGATGCAATACATGACATGCGATGCGAGATGTGACATGCTATGCATATGTATGCTCCGGAAGGAAAATGATGAACCGGGCATCAACTTGGCAAACCAAGTATGCCGCTGGAAAGATGGAGTGATTTCGGTTGAAATCGATATAAAGATCACCGGAATCGGATGCACGGTTTGCAAATGACAAGCAAAACAAGAATGACGCAAAACTGCGTTTAACAGCCCGATGCTACTTAGCACGCAACACAAAACTATGCTACAGCACCCCAACATATAAACAAAGCACATGGAAACAAACTACAGGAGATGCTTAACAATAGAGGAGCACTGAGCTACGGCTAAATCACATCATAACATGTTCAAACAAGCATGGTGAAAGTGCTCAAAATATCAGGTTCACAGACTTAGTGAAAATACTAACATGGCAGGAATTAACATCAGGAAGGCATGTTTAGAGCAAGTAAACAACATGCTACAGGAACTTAAAATAGCAAAGCAAGGCATGACATGATTCTACTCAAAGCATATTTCAATTGTCCCTTACTGACCATAAGTCAAAAAGGACCTTAAGAAATGATGGCACCCATGTAAACATTGCAAGTTTTATTACAGATTTCAGACTTAGTGAAATCTCAGGACATGGCAAAAACAGATTCCACATAGCATGTTCGTGAGCTCGATGCACTCACTACAGAGCACCTCATGATAAACTAAGCATACACCCATCAAGAAGACATGTCATAGGAGCTATACATGGCAAGAACAACATCATAGCATACACGGATCAACTACACCGACCTCGTGAAAATTGAATCTAATGCAAACAGTCTGCCAGGAAACAATTTCAAGCAAAAGTAGAGCACGAAAATGACATGCTAGACTACTCCATAAATACCAACAAAGGCATGGATGGATAGAGCACAACCATATGTTCAAAACACCCTTACTGATCATGCTCAAAAGGGCATAGATCTCTCTGAAACAAACTAAACATATGGCATAAAATTATCAGCAGGACAAAACTTAGTGAAAACACTAAGTCCCTGAAATCAGTAACAACATCATCCCTACTTTGCATGCTTGTTCTAGTCAACACATAGCTCACAAAAATACATGGAAAATACCCCTGGAAATATGGCATGGCAATGTTCAACTCACATGTAGGACTCAAATTCATAGGGTGCACACATAATTCATGGCGAAAATGACAAAATAGCTCAAACTGATAGAATTCTGAAACTAACGATCTGAAGCTATCTTCCAACAGCATTTCGGGCACCAAGATGAGCTCAAATGCAAATGATGCAATGGAATGAAATGATGTACTCTTCGAGACGAACATTTTGACATATTATACGCCCAAAACGGAGCCACGGTTGCGGAGATATGATGCTATGAAAACTGCACGAATTTTTACCACAGATAAAATACTTAGACGATTTTGGAGGGGAAAAGAAGTCAACCTAGGTCTCCTGGCCCGCGAACCGAGGCGTGGCCGGAGCGGCTCGCCGGAGTGGAGGTTGGAGGCGGCGGCCGGAGGAGGTGGGCGCCGGATCCGGCCGGGTGGCGGATCTGCCGGAGAGGGCGCATGGCGGCGACGGCTGGCGCGGGCATGGAGAGCGGCAGCTAAGGCTAGCGGCGGCATGGCAGGGCGGCGGCGGCTGGGTGGCGGCTGTGTGTGTGTGGGCGAGGAGCGGCCGAGTGGAGCGCGGGCGGGCGGCGGAGGCGCGGCCGGGCGGCGCGGTGGCGGCGACGACGGCGGTGAGAGAGGCATGGCGGCGGCGGGTCCGGCGGCATGGCCTCGCTGAGCGACGCTGGCCGCGACTCGGGCGGCGGGCGGGGCGGCGGGCAGGGCGCGGCGGCGGCGGCGGGCGGCGCCACGTGGCGATCCTGGATTCGCCGGGGCAAGGGCGGACGTGTCCGGCGACGCGGACGTGTTCCCAGGGCATGGATCTGGGATTTTAGGGTTTTACGGGATTTGGGGAGGGTCTTTAAATAGGCATAGAGGGAGCTAGGAGAGTTCAAATGGGGTGTAGTTTTCGCCCACACGATCGTGATCGAACGACCGAGGGCATGGAGGGGAGTTAGATGGGTTATTGGGCTGTAACTTAAAAGAGGCCTTTGCGAGGGTGCGGTTAACCGTTGGAGTACCAAACGAACTCCAAATGACCCGAAACTTGACAGGTGGTCTACCGGTGCTATACCAGGGCCACTTGGCAAGGCTCGGTCCATTCCGAGAATGTTCAACACCCGCACACGGTAAAAGGACAAGAGGGGACGCCGGGGAACATAGGAGTGCCGGATTGCAAAACGGACAACGGGGAATATGCTCGGAATCATGAGGCGAACACGTATGCAAATGAGATGCGCATGATGACATGATATGAGATGCATGACATGAACAAAAAGCAAAATGAAAACAAAACCCAACCAGGGAGGGAAAATCATATCACATATCCGAAAATGGCAAGAGTTGGAGTTACAAATATGGAAAGATACATCAGGGGTGTTACAACACTCCACCACTACAAGAGGATCTCGTCCCGAGATCTAGGACTGAAAGAACTCCGGATATTGAACGGAGGTGATCCTCGCCCCGGTGGCTTCTCGGTCGTAATGGTGTGACCACTTCACTTTTAGGAATTTGATTGACTTGTTGCGAGTCTTGCGCTCGGTTTCTTCAAGAATAGCAACGGGGTGCTCATGATAAGAAAGATCTTCTTGAAGGTCAATTTCTTCAAAGTTGATAGTGCGCTCAGGAATCTTGAAGCACTTGCGGAGCTGTGACACGTGAAACACATCGCACGTTTGCAAAGTTGGGTGGAAGCTCAAGTTGATAGGCGAGATCGCCTCTTTTGCCAATGATCTTGAAAGGACCCACATATCTAGGGGCAAGCTTCCCTTTGATACCGGGGCGGCAGTGCCTTTCATTGAGAGACGCGAGGTAGACATGGTCTCCGATTTCAAAAGCCACATCACGGTGCTTGTCATCATAATAGCCCTTTCCGCGCGATTGCGCGGCTTTAAGATTCTCACGAATGACTTTGCACATTTCTTCGCTTCGTGATCAAGTCGTTGCCAAGAAGTTGGCGTTCACATCTCGGACCAATTGAGAGGAGTACGGCACTTTCGCCATAAAGAATTTCGAATGGGGCCTTGCCGAACTTGCTTGGAAGCTGTTGTTGTAAGAGAACTTCGGCATATGGGAGACACTCTTCCCACTTCATGCCAAAAGAAATGACACAAGCCCCGAGCATATCTTCAAGGATTTGATTGACTCGCTCGACTTGGCCACTAGTTTGAGGATGAAAAGCTGTCTTTGAAACGAATGTTGGTGCCCATGGCCTTTCAAAAGAATCCCGAACTTAGAAGTGAAGATGCTTCCACGGTCGAAGAGATCAATTGTGGAATACCGTGCAAGGAGACAATTTCGAGGTGTATAGCTCGCCAACCGAGCTGCTGTGATAGATTCTTTGACAGAAGAAAATGAGCCACTTTAGTAAGCTTGTCAATGACAACGAAGATAGCATCATTTCCACGCTTGGACTTAGGAAAACCAGATCACGAAGTCCATCTCGATATGATCAAACTTCCATTCGGAATAGCGAGAGGTTGGGGAGACCAGCTGGTCTTTGGTGTTTCGCTTTCACCCTTCCGCAGACATCACATTCATTCACGAATTGAGCAATTTCTCGCTTCATTCGAGTCCACCAATATGATTGCTTGAGGTCATGGTACATCTTAGTACTTCGGGATGAATGGATAGGAGGGAATTGTGTGCCTCATTCATGATGACTTTTCTCGATCGCCTTTAGGAACCACAATACGATCCTCGAAGAAAAGAGTGTCTTTGTCATCAAGCGATAGCACTTGTATTTGAAATGCCCTTGTCAATACCACGTTTCACCTTCTTCACCATGGTATCCGAAGTTGAGCCTCACGAATTTGATCTTCCAAAGTAGGAGAGACTATGAGGTTGGCAAGAAATCCTTGAGGAACAACTTGAAGATTCAGCTTGCGGAAAGCTTCACAAAGATCCGTTGGAAGGGCTTGAGAATTTGACTATTGCAATAAGCCTTTCGCTTAAGGCATCTGCAATCACATTCGCCTTGCAGAGTATATTCAATACTTGGATTGTACTCTTGAATCATTTCGACCCATCGAGTTTGCTCGAGGTTGAGGTTTGGTTGAGTGAAGATATACTTGAGACTCTTGTGATCGGTGAAAATGTCCACTTTCCTTCCCAACAAGAGATGTCTCCATGTTATCAATGCATGGACAATCGCCGCCAACTCAAGATCGTGAGTGGGGTAGTTCTTTTCATTGGGCTTCAATGGCGAGAGGTATAGGCCACAACTTTCTTCTCTTGCATTAACACAGACCGAGACCTTGCAAGGAAGCATCACGAAAACTTGAATGGTTTGGATTCATCAGAGGAGTCAAGACAGAGCTGTGACTAGCTTCTCTTTGAGGGTGTTGAAAGCGACATCACACTCAGGCGTCCAGACATACTTGACATGCTTCTGGAGGAGGTTGGAAAGAGGCTTTGCAATCTTGGAGAAATTCTCAACGAATCTTCGACAATAGCTTGCAAGACCGAGAAAATCTAGCGGAGCTGCTTGACATTACGAGGAGGTTCCCAATTCACAATTGAAGACACCTTCTCGGGATTTACAGCGATGCCCTTGGCTGAGATGATATGACCAAGATAAAGAACTTCATCAAGCCGAACTCACATTTGGAAAACTTTGCATAGAATTGATGTTCTCTCGAGCTTGTCGAGCACCAATCGCAAATGTTTGGCATGATCTCGCTTGTTCTTGGAGAAGACCAAAATATCATCGAGATACACCAAGGCGAATTCATTTGTGTAGGGGTTGAAGATAAAGTTCATCATGCGAGAGAAAGTTGGAGGAGCATTGACAAGGCGAAAGACATGACAAGTATATTCATAAGAACCATAGCTTGTTCGAATCTTTGTCTTGGGAATATCTTGTTCACGAATGCGAATCGATGATAACCCATACGGAGGTCAAGCTTGGAGAATACTTTAGCACCTTTGAGTTGCTCGAATAGCTCATTGATGTTGGGAAGTGGATACTTGTTCTTGATTGTCTTCTTATTCAATGGACGGTAATCAACACAAAGTCGGTCCGTGCCATCCTTCTTACGGACAAAAGAACTCCACATCCCCATGGAGATGAACTCGGTCCGATCAAACCAGACGCTCTTGTTCATCGAGCTGCTTCTTCAATTCTTTCAGCTCCTTGGGTCCAAGCTTGTAAGGACGCTTGCAAGCGGGTTGATGCGTGCTCAAGATCGATAACGAATTCGACTGGCCGATGAGGAGGCATACCCGGAAGCTCTTCTGGGAAGACATCTTGGTACTCACAAACGACTGGAATTTGAGAGATAGCATCCAATTCGCCCTTCTCATTGAGAGAAAACAACCGAATGGTTTCATCACGAGCGGCATAGATGATAACATCCTCGGAAGGGTGTGTCAATTGAATTTCACGACAAAGCACAATCAAGTCGAGCCTTGTCTTTGAGAAAGCCGATCCATCCGAGAATAAGATCAATATCAGAGTCACCAAGGACAATTGGTTTAGACAGGAATTTGTAGTCGCCCATCTTGATAGAAACATTCGGAACCCTCAAACGAGAACTCATGTGCTTGCCCGGGGAAACAATTGCTAGAGTTTTATCCAAATATTCCGAAGAGAAATCATGCTTGGTAAAGAACGGTGTTGACATGAAACAATGCGATGCACCAGTATCAAATAAGACTTTTGCGGGAATATCATTAATGGAAGATTACCCATGATCACATCGAAGAATCCTCTGCTTGAGCTGCATTCATCATATTCACCTTTGCATACTTGGGATTATGCTTAACCTTTGCATTGCTTGAAGACCTCACGGGGAGGAGGAGGAAGGCGCCTTTGGTTATGGCATTTGTTAGCATAGTGACCTTCTGCTGGCACTTGTTGCAGGTCACCTCTGAGAGCGGACGGTGATAAGGAGCATTTGACCTTGGAGCTTGAGGCTGAGACTTGTTCAGTAGCTTGGGTTGGGTGGGTGGGAAGATCCACGACCACCGAGTTCTTCTCGTTGATAAGGCCGACGGAACGGAGGAGGAGGAAGGTAGAACTTTGCTGCTTTGCTGCCACTTGAGAGGAGGAAGAAGACTGAAGCTGCATCCCCGATTCTCTTCTTTGAAGCCTCACACTTGAGCTGAGCACCTTCTAGCTTGAGTGCCATATTATAGAATTGATCAAACTGAGTAGGCTCATAAAGAACAAGAGATAAGCTGCAGATCCTCTCGAAGGCCACCTCGAGGCGATAGATCATACTTTTCTCATCAGAACGTCTTGTTTAGCGAATCGAGCAAGTTTCAAATCAGTATGTTGTATTAGTACATCGACATGTTCCTTGCTTGAGATTGCGAAACTCCTCACGCTTGCTCTCAACAACTTTGGAAGGAATATGGTGAGCTTTAAAGTCCCGGCGTAAATCAGTCCAAGTAATTACTCGACCACCTCTAGAATCCTTGTATTCTTTGGAACCAATCAGTTTGCCGATCCTTGAGCTGAAAAGACGCGAACTTGACGTAGTCCTCGTGTCCGACATTGCTGCACTCAAAATGCTTGTTGATATCCACGAGCCAATCGTCGGCATCTGTGGCCTCGCACGATGGCGAAAGACTTTGGCTGGTTGGCAAGGAACTGGTTGAGTGTAGGAAGCGTGGTGATGATAGAACGGCCTTGACCTTGATTCCCTTGGTTGCCTTGGCCTTGGTTACGCTCTTGCATCACCTGGATCAACAAGCGGCGTTGGCGTTAGTGGTTGCCATCAAAGTTTGCCATGCCTCCGGAGGCGGAGGTGGAGGAGGAGGTTCGCGACTCCCATCACTGCGTTCCGGATTACGGCGTTGGTGGAGCCATCGAAGAGGGTGACATCCGTTAGCATCTTGATGAGCAGATAGACAAGTTGAATCAACGGATAGAAATTGCAACATATAGTCTTCACAATAAACATTGAACAGGATGAGCGAATGAATTCCAAAGTAAACATCCGTCCATTAAGGTGAGAAGCCACTTGATAAGAGATATTGATGAATGAAAATAAAAACAAGGTATGAATGGAACAAATATGTGGTAAGGATTACCCAATCACAAACCAAATATCTGCGGAAGAAAATGCTAGAGCTACTTGAATCCCACCTATAAACTCCCGAAACTTTCGGTTATGCAATCAGTGTTGGGGATACAGGAGCAATATATATATCTCACCCAAGCTAACAATCCCTACATCCATTTGTATCCATCCTTCAACACATAACCAAGAAACCTTCGAAATCGTGTACCTCAACCTTGAAAAGCATCCGTTATATGAGTCATGGCAATACTCCGTACTCACCACAATCTTTGGGTTAGCGGGTTATCTCACCAACCGACCGCATAAAAGAGATTTTCGATGTCGGCGTCATAAACTCGGTATTCGAATCGCAACGATAAAATTATGGCGACAACACCTCGGAGCTCAACTCCGGGACACCGCCACAACCCTAAATGTCGGGAGGCAACCAAGACAATGTTGTCATCATAAGAATATCGGAACGATCCCAAGATACCCGCGTGATCCTAAAAAAAATTTTAGTGAAATTTGAGAAGAGAAGAGTCAAAACTCTACGTCAGGATACCTCACCAGAAGGTCGAAGGGACTGGGGAGTAAAAGAATTCCTAACTCTCCGATATATATAATCCTAAATGACTAAAAACATTTTTCTAGACACAACTCGGCCACTAAAAAACGATCAAGCAGTGGGGCTCCTAAGGTCGGGGATGGCTCTGATTACCAACTTGTAACGCCCTCGATGCGGCTATAGCTCCCACGTGTCGAAGCACGACTTAGAGACATAACCGCATTGAAAGCAATGTCGCAAGTGAGGTAATCTTCGCACAATCCATGTAATAAATAAGGGACAAGGTACATAGTTGGCTTACAGTCGCCACTTCACACAATTACATGAATAATACATTACATCATCCAGATACAATCAAGGTCCGACTACGGAACCAAAATAAAAGAAGAACAACCCCACATGCGACACAGATCCCTGATCGCCTAAGCTGGCTCCACTACTAATCGTGCGGAAAGGAAACATAGTAACGACCAAGTGCCTCATCATATTCCCACTTTAGCTCGATTCGCCATCTGCTACCGCATCACCGGTACTGCAGATCATTTTGGTAGAATCTGTGAGCCACGGGGACTCAGCAATCTCACACCCGCGAGATCAAGACTATTTAAGCAAGGGAGGGCTGGTGTCAAAAGGAGGAGCTGCTGCAAGTTTACTAGCATATATGGTGGCTACATCGCAAAAGAGAGCGAGAAGAGAAGCAAGGCGCGGTCGTGAAGCTATTAGCGATCAAGAAGTGATCCCGACTACTTACGTCAAGCATAACTCCAACACCGTGTTCACTTCCGGACTCACGAGAAGAAACCATCACGGTTACATACACGGTTGATGTATTTTAATTAAGGTCAACTTTGGGTTTTCTACAACGGACATTAACAAATTCCCATCTGCCTCATAACATGGGCACGGCTTTGAAAGATAATACCTGCAGGGTGTCCCAACAAGCCCATCACAAGCTCTCACGGTCATCGAAGGAATAAACCTTCACCCAAGACACTCCGATCGGACTCGGTATCCGGTACATCAAGACATTTTGACTATGGTAAAACTAAACCAGCAAGACCACCCGATTGTGCCGACAAATCCCGATAGGGCTGCACATATCTCGTTCTCGAGGCACTGCGGATGGGTCACCACGAGTAAAACCAGCCCTCGAGTTGCCCGAGGTGGCCCTTGATCTGCCGGTTCGGACCAACACTCGAAGGAGCACCGCCCGGGGCTAAAATAAAGATGACCCTCGGGCTCGCGAAACCCAAGGGAAAAAAGGGTATAGGTGGCAAATGGTAAAACCAAGGTTGGGCCTTCTTTGGAGGAGTTTTATTCAAAGCGAACTGTCTAGGGGGTCCCATAAATCACCCGACCAGCGTAAGGAGCATAAAATCAAGGAACATAACACGGTATGGACGGAAACTAGGGTGGCAAAGTGGAACAAAACACGGGCATAAGGCCGAGACTTCCACCCTTTACCAAGTATATAGATGCATTAATTAAAACAATAGATATTGTGATATCCCAAAATATCCGTGTTCCAACAAGGAACAAACTTCATCTTCACCTGCAACTAGCAACGCTATAAGAGGGGCTGAGCAAAGCGGTAACATAGCCAATCAACGGTTTGCTAGGACATGGATGGTTAGAGGTTGACATGGCAATATGGGTGACAAGATATAGCAAGTGGTAGGTATCGCAGCATAGGCATAGCAAAAGAGCGAGCATCTAGCAAGCAAAGATAGAAGTGATATCGAAGGTATGGTCATCTTGCCTGTAAGGTTCTCAGAGTTGTCGAAGGCTGGATCCTCGTAGGCGTTCTCAACAGGCTCCTCGTTCACGTACTCGTCTCCCGGCTCTACCCAAAGCAAGAACACAAGCAACGGAACCACAATCAAACAAGGAACATATGCACAAGCAATATGATGCAATACATGACATGCGATGCGAGATGTGACATGCTATGCATATGTATGCTCCGGAAGGAAAATGATGAACCGGGCATCAACTTGGCAAACCAAGTATGCCGCTGGAAAGATGGAGTGATTTCGGTTGAAATCGATATAAAGATCACCGGAATCGGATGCACGGTTTGCAAATGACAAGCAAAACAAGAATGACGCAAAACTGCGTTTAACAGCCCGATGCTACTTAGCACGCAACACAAAACTATGCTACAGCACCCCAACATATAAACAAAGCACATGGCAACAAACTACAGGAGATGCTTAACAATAGAGGAGCACTGAGCTACGGCTAAATCACATCATAACATGTTCAAACAAGCATGGTGAAAGTGCTCAAAATATCAGGTTCACAGACTTAGTGAAAATACTAACATGGCAGGAATTAACATCAGGAAGGCATGTTTAGAGCAAGTAAACAACATGCTACAGGAACTTAAAATAGCAAAGCAAGGCATGACATGATTCTACTCAAAGCATATTTCAATTGTCCCTTACTGACCATAAGTCAAAAAGGACCTTAAGAAATGATGGCACCCATGTAAACATTGCAAGTTTTATTACAGATTTCAGACTTAGTGAAATCTCAGGACATGGCAAAAACAGATTCCACATAGCATGTTCGTGAGCTCGATGCACTCACTACAGAGCACCTCATGATAAACTAAGCATACACCCATCAAGAAGACATGGCATAGGAGCTATACATGGCAAGAACAACATCATAGCATACACGGATCAACTACACCGACCTCGTGAAAATTGAATCTAATGCAAACAGTCTGCCAGGAAACAATTTCAAGCAAAAGTAGAGCACGAAAATGACATGCTAGACTACTCCATAAATACCAACAAAGGCATGGATGGATAGAGCACAACCATATGTTCAAAACACCCTTACTGATCATGCTCAAAAAGGGCATAGATCTCTCTGAAACAAACTAAACATATGGCATAAAATTATCAGCAGGACAAAACTTAGTGAAAACACTAAGTCCCTGAAATCAGTAACAACATCATCCCTACTTTGCATGCTTGTTCTAGTCAACACATAGCTCACAAAAATACATGGAAAATACCCCTGGAAATATGGCATGGCAATGTTCAACTCACATGTAGGACTCAAATTCATAGGGTGCACACATAATTCATGGCGAAAATGACAAAATAGCTCAAACTGATAGAATTCTGAAACTAACGATCTGAAGCTATCTTCCAACAGCATTTCGGGCACCAAGATGAGCTCAAATGCAAATGATGCAATGGAATGAAATGATGTACTCTTCGAGGCGAACATTTTGACATATTATACGCCCAAAAGCGGAGCCACGGTTGCGGAGATATGATGCTATGAAAACTGCAATTTTTACCACGGATAAAATACTTAGACGATTTTGGAGGAAAAGAAGTCAACCTAGGTCTCTGGCCCTTGAACGAGGCGTGGCGGAGGCGGCTCGCCGGAGTGGAGGTTGAGGCGGCGGAGGAGGAGGTGGGCGCCGGATCCGGGGCCGGTGGCGGATGCCGGAGGCCGGGATGGCGACGGCTTGGCGGCATTGAGCAAGGCGGCAGGGCGGCGGTGGCGGCGGGGCTGGCGCTGGCGGCGGCGGGTGTGTGTGGCGCGGCGAGTGAGTGTGAGTGAAGGGGCGGCGGGTGCGGAGGCGCTGGCGGGCAAGCGGCGGGCGGCGATCGGCGGCGTGGAGAGGCGGGCTGGGGCGGCAGGTCCGGTGTGTGGCGGGCCCTGACGGCGACGCTGGGCGGGACTCCGGCGGCGGGGCGGTGGCGGTGCGTGCGGCACGTGGCGATCCCGGATTCGCCGGGGCGGGCGCGGACGTGTCCGTGTGACGGACGTGTCCGTGCATGGATCTGGGATTTTAGGGTTTGACAAGGGATTTGGGGAGGGTCTTTAAATAGGCATAGAGGAGCTAGGAGAGTTCAAATGGGGTGTAGTTTTACCACACGATCGTGATCGAACGACCGAGGGCATGGAGGGAGTTAGATGGGTTATTGGGCTGTAACTTAAAAGAGGCCTTTCGAGGGTGCGGTTAACCGTTGGAGTACCAAACGAACTCCAAATGACCGAAACTTGACGGTGGTCTACGGTGCTATACCAGGGCCACTTGGCAAGGCTCGGTCCATTCCGAGAATGTTCAACACCGCACACGGTAAAAGGACAAGAGGGGACGCGGGGAACATAGGAGTGCGGATTGCAAAACAGACAACGGGGAATATGCTCGGAATCATGAGGCGAACACGTATGCAAATGAGATGCGCATGATGACATGATATGAGATGCATGACATGAACAAAAAGCAAAATGAAAACAAAACCCAACCAGGGAGGGAAAATCATATCACATATCCGAAAATGGCAAGAGTTGGAGTTACAAATATGGAAAGATACATCCGGGGTGTTACAGTAGTAGTAGAGCACTTTACGTACGGAGCCATATTGCACAGTTCCCAATGCCCCGCCAGGCTTTTCCGGCTCCTCGGGCTTAATTGGGAGGCGCTAGTTTAAATATGCTACTAGCTGATGAGGAAGCTGCAAGCGAGGTGCGGCTAGGGCAAGCACGCGAGCCACGGGATGCTGTGAAGGAAAACCCGTTCACGTGGCTAGGCTATCCAGTGCACCCAGATTGTGGGGCCGCACGTCCGTTCGACTTCAAAACTCAAACTACCCGTGTAAAATATTGGCTTGCAGCAAAGTGTAGTAGTACTATTTTTAAAAAAGGCCACCGTGCGTTCGGCCGGGATCAAACCCACAACACGAGGTATACACTCCCGCGACCACTAGTAGTACTCGTTGGAGTACAACGCAACCTAGAATCACCTTTTGTCGCTAGTAGTACGTACATTGTTCCTTACAAGAAACCCCTAATAATAATGCAAGAAACCACTAAAATGCCAAGAAACTACTACCACTTGCATACGTGGTAGACTTAAGATAAGACTACCTTATCAACCATTGTACATGCTACCAACAAAAATCCTCGAGTGACCTCCTACCTCCGGCCCATCCACCTAGTCATCCTCGGCCATGGGACGCAGCTACCGCCGCCGGCAGAAGGCGAGGTCAAAACCGCCGGCGGTGCGAAGCCCATGTTGCGGCAGCCCGGATGGCAGCACCGTCCAGTGCTCACGGCCGCTAGCTAGCCAAGATAGCTCCGTCCAGTTGCTTGTCTGCAAGGTTTGATAGCTAGATTGGCACGGCAGCGCGGCGGCTTGCTCGCACGCGCCGCGCTCAGGCCAGCCATCTGGCTCGAGCGAAGGCCAACGCGGCAGCTTGCTCGCTTGTGAGTCACGCTCGGGCCAGCCTGCCAACCCGCAGGCGGAGGCAGTAGCGATATCGCCCGTCCGTGCGTGAGCGGCGCCAACTCGCTCATCACCGGCGCCACCGACGAACACACATCAATACTGTTTGAAGTAATGTTCAGGAAAAATAACGATTTGAGGGGGAATAACAGGATAGAAGGTCAGATGTGGGTCCCTCGTGTCAACGGTCAAACAAAATGTGTTGGTTTAAGCTGCCTCATCAGCACGGACATGTGGGCCAACCCTGTCATAAATGGGTTTAAATGAACCTAATCGGTAGGAGTACTAGGTAGTAGTTTTTGGCGTGGATTAAGAAATTTTGGGTATATTTTTGCTATTTTTTGTACAATAGATTCTTCCTAGGGCTGGTTGAAAGTGGTAGTTTTTTGTTAAATACTCTACATATTGTAAGTAGGAGTGAAAGTTATGCTTTGGAAGCCAATAAGCAAGGCTAGTTACATAGTGCATATGTGTACATGATTGAAAGTAAATATCAACCATGAGTGACTAATATCTTGATGGAAAACTCGAAACTATGTAATACTAGGGAAAAATGCATGGTTGGAAATACTAGCAATGTTCATGTCCGTTGCAATGAATCATAATTAGAATAATATTTATTCACAAACTTGGTACAAAACACTCTAATTTTGATATACATATGTCACTAGAGATATATTATGTTTCAATTAGAATATATTCCTTGGGCTGCTTTGGTGAGGTCAGGGAGGGATGTGGTTGGTTTTAAGATACTAATTGGTTTTTCTGCAAATTGGTACACAAGTGGGATGTTGGTGAGAAAAGGATACAACTTACCTCACAATCGTTAGATGTAGATCTAATGGTCAGAAATGACGGATGGCAGACACACCAGCATCACCAACTTAGTCTTGTGTAGGAGTACTAGCAAGATCCGTGCATTGCACGGAACATCAAGATGCATTTTTTTATAAAACACTTGTTGTGATTGACCCTTGCGGGAGTAACCCATGTGTAAAAACTAATGATATCTCGAGAAATATGAGATAAGGTGAAGAGGAGTGGGGTGTAGTGGTGGTTGGTAGTGGTTGGCGGAGGCATGGGGATTGCGGCGCGGCAATGCCACCGAGCCAGTTTGTTCGAGGCTTCCTTTCTTAATTGCTCAACAATGAGGTTTGTTGGAGATAGGGATGAACGAGGGAAGGCCTTGTCTGCAAATGTGGAGAGGGGTGCGGGTATCTTTTCGTTTAATTTCCATCTGTAAGATATAGATCGGACGGTCTATATTGCAAGATGTCACACATACCATCATCACCACCTCGGTTTTTTATAAGAGAAGAAATATAAGTATGGAGATACAAATGTATTATCAATACTTGCTTCCGTAAACTAGCATTACATTCTATTCAACGCCTCGGCATGTGGGGCCTTAGCACAATGACTTCTCGACTGTGTAAAACAAAGATTTTCCCGTCGCCAACAAGGAGGGGGTGACGGCGGCGCGCTTTTTGGCTTGCTCTAGTCTTAGTAGTCATACTAGGTGGTCTAAGCACGTGTAGATTTATTCTTTTTCACGTCTCGTGTTCGCCGTACTGCCACGAGTGTTGATGAATAGACGGTAAGTTATTCACGGGGAAACCCTTGATGAGCGTGTCTGCGAGAGAGAGAGAGACAGTGTGCATGTGTGATATGTTAGAGACTGAGGCAATGATAACAGATTCTTTGTGTCTATGTGTGTGGAGGATAGAGAGAGACATGTACATGGGGCTTTGTGTTGTGTAACATGGAGACACATATACATAATTAGAGAGTGAGTGTGTGAGATACACATGCGGACATGGGGAGAGATGAGGATCCAGATAAATGGGTGTTTGTGCGTGTTTGTGTGCGTTTGTGCATGCGTTTGTGTGTGAGAGGGAGAGAGTGTACCTGGAGTAGAGAGACCACTGATGATGTAAACCTAGTATAAGGGAAGGGGGAATGGTGTGACATGTGTAGTAGCAGGATAGCACGGGTGCAGGTTGGGGGAGCAGACTATTTGGAAGAGACATCGAGTGTGTGTGTGGGAGAGGGGTGTGAGAGCGAGAGAAAGAGAGAGCTAGCGACAGAGAGAGAGAGAGAGAGAGATAGAGAGAGAGAGAGAGGAAGAGAGGGGGCGAGAGGGGTCGTTTGTGTCCATAAATGGCGTATAGATAGGGAGACAATGTTGATGTTGTCCGAAATTGGCCTATGAACGGAGACGCAAGGGAAGCGAGTCATCGTGTGTGTGATAGGGACTTCATGAGAGATCTAGAATAGATGGTGTAGAGAACAATGTGCGAAATCGAGAACGATTATACATTAGGGAGCTATGCAAAGAGTCACGACATCTATGTATGCAGGGAAGGAGATGGGGCGGGTCCGCATGTGGGAGAGATAGAAAGAGGAGAGTGTTCCACAAGGAGACAAAGTGTGCTTGTTTGCAGTGGGGGTGGTGTGTGAGCTGAGTGCGTGAGAACCACATAACTAGGGAGATAGACATTTGGGGGCGATGTTTTGTGTGTATGGGAAATATACACTCTACATAGTGTGTGTGCTTGGGTAAGAGAGATAGCGGGAGACCTAGAGAGTGAGGGAAGAGATGTGTGCATGCCCGAGAGACAAAGTGATAGAGACCTATGTTGGGGTCCGGACTTTACAAGAGAGAGGGGTGTTAATGTGCTCGTGTGTTGGTGTTTGGGGGAGAGAACGACTTCTCTATGTGTGTGTGTGTGGTGGTGGTGGTGGTGGGGGGGTTGACTTCAGATAAAGAGTGAGGTGTCTATATTTGAGGGACTTTAGAGTAATTGAGATATTGTGCACTCATGGTTGATCCATTTGTTTCACAGTTTGTACTATGAGATAACGATACTTTTGAACATGCATGATATACCTTGATGTACCAGAATTACAAACCTAAGATTGGAATTTTGGAATTCGACTCCATCGTTATCTTTTGTTATTCATTTAAACGGTGGTACATTTTTTAAGCCGGGATTTCGTGATTTCAAATTCATATATGAAACCTAGAGATATACATATACAGGCATGTTCAAACTTTATAATCATCCACTTTATTCATACACATACACATTTTTGCTTTTGTCATCATATTTAGGATAAACACATTTGGAATTTCATTTGAATTGGACCGTATGATGGTATTTGCTTGTATCAGCTCAATGATCCATATTTGAATTGAATGGACAATCTAAGTTTTGAGTTGGAGACATTGATTTTCAAAACTTGGACATTTTTTTTGCGTGCAAAACAAACAAATTGTCGGCCATGATATCATAGTCGGCCGTATGAGAGCAGAATACTTATAATTTTAGGCGCCAAAAGCTTTCAAACTTCCCGCTCATATCAAAATATCACGCGCCCGAAAGTTTAGCCCTGCGATATTCCTGTATTACCCCTGCCACATGAACGGAAAAGGGCTACTTTGGTAACTCCATTGTTTTCCCCTCTTTGCCCCCAACATTCTTCCCCAGAGCCCCTCCCCTTCCCCTCCCCGACCCCCAACCACGGCAAGCCGCCGAATCTAGTCCTCCGCTGCAACGGTGGACCTCACACCCCGCCGGATCTACCTTCCGCACCTTGGAACCCCCAACTGCCAACTCACCACTTCACCGGAGCCGCTTCAGCGACTGGCTTGTCCACCGCTCTAGATCTCCTTGACCACCATCATGGTCCACCACACCGGACCTGCTTAACCGGCGCCCTCCACCACAGCGTAGGCCCTTCACTGACTCCCTCGCTCGCCCCTTCGATGGCCCTTCATACAAGCCCTTGTCCGACGCAACAGATCCGCCTCACCGAAAGCACTATACAACGCGCCCGCCGAAGCCTTCGTCCAGTGCACCGGACGCGCTCCACGGATGCCATATTCAACTCCACTGGCCCTGCTTTACCGACGCCGCAGCCTCATCAGATTATTTCGATTTGTACTCCTTCGGTTTTTATCTTTATCGTGCAACTGTTCACTTACCACAGATGAGCTTTCTTGTATGTCGACAGGCGCCGCAACTGTAGCACAGGAGCAGCTTCAGCAACGGCGACAGCCGTCCCAAACTCAACCGCAACACGAGCACCATCGATGATCCTTAGCTATCAAGTATGACAAGGATACCCATACGCCGCCGAGAATTAGGTACTATTATCCAACGGCCGGCGCCTACGTTCACTTTCCTAGCATAAGCACCGCACCTTTGAATTGTTATTCTGCTTGCACCTGTAGGGCCATACTTCTGGCAGTGAACATGTTACATGTGTTAAATTACATACCAGTGCACATATAGTTAATATGCTTTAGTTTTGTTTTGATGCCACCTGTTGGTTCCATCAGACTGCTTAATGTTCTCTATGCTTAATTACACATCAGCAAACTAGCATGTGGTTCCGATGCTTTTTGTTCGTTTTACCCTACATTTTCTGATGCTAGCTATTACATCACTGCTCCGAGCCTCTGTTCATTACTTGTTTGTGTGTTCTTGATCTTCCGAAGTTGCATGACTAATTTGATGCTTCTATTAATTATGGAGCTGCCAACCCCATCAAGCAAAATATTTGTTCTTTTGGTGCTGGCACCTCGAACAAGCATAAAAATAGAGGGAAGCCGATATATTGTCGTGTATGCACACACCCTTCTTTCATTAGTTTAGATGAACCATTGATGATCAATTTGGACCAGTGCATGCGATAAAAATTAATTTTACCTAAATAGATGGTGCAGAATAAACTACAACAACTAGATTTGCAACCACGGGATGCTGACGATATCTTCAAAGAACATTGCTACAGCAGCTAAGCTTCACAGCAACATATGGTAAGCCAGTGTGTTTTAGTACATGTTAAATGTAATGCGAGTGGGCTGCTTTCTTGGCTTGTGCCCTCAACGTGTAATCCTACCGAATTACAAATATTTCAGTTGTCTCCTTTGCTGTATTGCTTGATTCGAATGCTTGTTTGTTGTTACGTTATACAGGTTGGCTAATATGTCGTGATTACTCTTTGTACTATCGTAAAGAAATGCATGCCTATTTCATTTGAGTCCTTAACTTTTCCTCTCAACTTCATCACAAGACTGTCTTTGTAGTTTATATGAGGACACACTGTTAAGTGATTTCTCAGATTATTTCAACTGCTTAGATGCCTTGGCAACTTAAATATAGCGGTTGTACACTCCCTTTCAACTTTCATCTTACCATTTTAATTTCTTTTCGGCTGATGCTGCTTTGAACCATTTAAATATAGTTATCCATGCTCGGCAATAATTCGTCCGTCGTTTACCATGTAAGCTTACTGCCTAGATCATACGATAACTATCTCTTACTTATGTCCAGCGGAAACCTTTCAGGATGCCGTTCACACTAGGGCACAATGTACAACCCCAGAATCTATTTGTGGAAGCAGTGCGCCATCCATGTTACCAGATGGCAGCAGTTCAGAGGCAACACCGCCGGAGAGCAGTCTGAGCACATATATTATAATGCTTGAGGCTCTACTAGAGGCAGAAAGAGATGGTGTGGCTGCCATGAATGAGGTAATATTTATCTTGAGGCTGGAAATTACGGAATTAGAGGCACGCATTATGCAAGCAACCCAAGAATTGGAGGAAGTAAGAATGTTGCATTTGAAGACAGAGGAGGTCCTGCTGTTTCTGCTATCTGAAGCCCAAGGTAATCCCGTTTCTTCTTTAGATACCAGTTGAAATTGTCATTAGATTATTGTGCTTGCATGTTGTGTCATGTCTCTGAATGGATTATGTTGCAAGACCGCCTATGTTGTCCGGAATTCCATGTTGTCCATGTGTTGTAATGATCCGAATTTTTTAGGCGACGTAATCCTCAGTACTTGTATGATTGACATAAGGTGAACTGTTTTTCGTGTGAGCATATTGTATTGGATGAAATAACTATTTGAATCAGAGTGTATCCAACCTACTAAATTCGAAGATCACGACATTTCTAAATCATAATCATATATAAAGGTGGAATAAATCTTTGTTGTGGTTTTGAAGAAATAAATAACAAAACGTATAATTATCTGTGGATATTCGTAATCGAATACAAACTGGATTTAAATTTAGTTTGCCAGGTCCCAGGGCAAACGTGAATGCTAATTCTCCCAAGTTTTGAACGAAGCGGCTAAACACCCACTATAATTTGTGGGCTGCCCGAAGCAAGTGTTTGCGAGATGGAAATTACTGTCTACCCCTGACACTTGACATCCTTATCGACCGGATTTACACTGCTGTCGATAGGGGTAGACTAGTAACTTCAATCAGACGTGACACAACAGCCTCTGAGCCCATTCAGACATGGTGGGCGCCAAAAGTGGGCGGCAAAACACATTTGATTCAAGCTCGTCCAAAAGACGTGTCTCTTCCTCCATTTCCCCATTCATACACGGTGGGCGGCAAAACAAACTCTCCTCATCCGAAATCGATGTAGGCTAATATTTTAAATAGGGGCAGATGTGTAACTTCCATCAGACGTGACACAACCGCCCTACCTGTCAGCCCCGTTCATACACCGTGGGCGCCAACCGTGGGCGGCAAAACACCCTCTCCTTGTTGGGGAACATTGCAGAAAATTAAAAATTTTCCTACGGTTTCACCAAGATCCGTCTATGAGTTCATCTAAGCAACGAGTCAAGGGAGTGAGTTTGCATCTACATACCACTTGTAGATCGCGTGCGGAAGCTTGCAAGGGGATGGTAATGATGGAGTCGTACTCGACGTGATTCAGATCACCGATGTCCAAGTGCTGAACGGACAGCACCTCCGCGTTCAACACACGTGCGGGGCGCGACGTCTCCTCCTTCTTGATCCAGCAAGGGGAGGAGAGGTTGAGAAGATCGCCCAACGGCAAAGACGGCGGCGTGGTGGTGTTGGTGCAAAGACTACTCGGCTGGGCTTTGCAAGCGCCAGAACGGAGGAGGAGATGTGTTGGGAGGGAGGGCTGCGCCTTGGAGGTGTGTCACAGCAGCCTCCCTCACCCCTCTATTTATAGGGGAAGGGCAGGGGCCGACCCTCTAGATGGGATCTAGAGGGGGGGCGGCGCAGGAGGGGGACTTGCCCCCAAGCAGGCGCCCCTTTAGGGTTCCCCCAACCCTAGGCGCATGGGCCCAAGGTGGGCGCGCCCAGCCCTCCGGGGCTGGCTCCTCCCTTCTTGCCCATGTGGCCCTCCGAGAGGTGTGGCCCCTCCCGGTGGACCCCCGGAACCCCTCCGGTGGCCCCGGTACAATACCGATAAGCCCCCGAAACTTTCTGGTGTCCGTATGACAACTTCCCATATATAAAACTTCACCTCCGGACCATTCCAGAACTCCTCGTGACGTCCGGGATCTCACCCGGGACTCCGAACAACATTCGGTAGTCACAAACTAGTCTTCCTAATAACCCTAGCATCACCGAACCTTAAGTGTGTAGACCCTACGGGTTCGGGAGACATCTGAACATGACCGAGACCACTCTCCGGTCAATAACCAACAAGAGGATCTGGATACCCATGTTGGCCCCACATGCTCCTCGATGATTTCATCGGTTGAACCACGATGTCGAGATTCGATCAAACCACATATACAATTCCTTTGTCAATCGATGCGTTACTTGCGAGGCTCGTCGTCGGTATCCCAATACCTTGTTAGGTCTCGTTACGGCAAGTCACTTTACTCGTCACCGTAATGCATGATCCGTGGCCAACACCTTGGTCACCTTGAGCTCATTATGATGATGCATTACCGAGTGGGCCCAGAGATACCTCTCCGTCATGCGGAGTGACAAATCCCGATTTCGATCTGTGTCAACCCAGCAGACACTTTCGGTGATACCGTAGTGCACCTTTATAGTCACCCGAGCCACGTTGTGACGTTTGATACACCCAAAGTACTCCTACGGTATCCGGGAGTTACATGATCTCATGGTCGAAGGAAGAGATACTTGACATTGGCAAAGCTCTAGCAAACGAACTACACGATCTTTGTGCTATGCTTAGGATTGGGTCTTGTCCATCACATCATTCTCCTAATGATGTGTAATGCCCTCAATGCGGTTATGCCTCTAAGTGGCGCCACCGCACTGGCCAGCGCCGCCGTCCCCGCCGCCTGGAGCCAACCAGGGGCGGCCACGTGCCCCTCTAGCGCCCCATCCACCGCCGCTGCCCTCCGAGCCAGGCGCAGCCTGCCAGGCCCATCCAGGCCCGACCACACCCAGCGCCGCCGCGCCCTCTGCGCCCGCCTCCCGCTTCGCTCCGGGCTCCAGGGAGGAGCTCCTCGCCACCCCGCCACTCGTCCTCGCCGGAGGCCGTGCGCCACCACCGCCGGCGACCTCAAGGCCAGGCCAGACCGAGCCGCCCGTCTCCTTCTCCTCCTCCCCTTGCCTTCCCTCTCCCTCACTAGCTCCCTCTCTCTCTCTCTCTACAGGAGCCACCGCCGCCATGGAGTTCGCCGCCGGATCTCGCGCCGCCGGCATCGTCTTCGTCCGGGCCGGCCGGGAACCGCCGAATGGAACCCCACGCTGGATCTGCCCTTCGCGCCGGATCCGCCTCCGCGCCTCGCGGACCTCCTCCCCGCGGAGAGGCCCTCGTCAGCGTTGACCTGCCATGCCGTGCCGCTTGCCGCTCGTGACTCGCTGCCATCGCCTCGTGGGCGGCCTTGTCCTGCCCAACACCCCCCTCCTGCAGCCTCCCCTCCAATCGGGCCGAAGCCATTGGGTGAGCCACACCCAGCGCCCTCCTTTATTTTTCCTCTGTTGGGCCAGCTTGATTCAGCCCATCATGTTTTTTTCCATGTGTGCGATTTTAGCATTTATCCCAGGATTTTCAGAATTGCAGAAAACCCCTCATACTTCATGCATTTAATAACTAAATAACCATGCATCATATGTAAAAACTTTATATATGTAAAATGCTTAGTTTTTCATCTAGTTTAATAATATGCCACTTTCATCCATGTTAAAAATGTTTAAAATGTTGTTTGATTAAATTTGCTCAAATGCCATGTTAAAATGATTTAATTCATAACTAAATAACCGTAGCTCGGATTTAAATGTTCCTTATATGTATTTGGGGTGGAAAAATGCCTAGATTAACATGGTCCACTTTATTTTCCTGTTTAACAACTTTAAAATAAGTTTTAGGGCAGAACAGTAGCAAATTCATAAATTGCATATGAGGTTTTTCCGGAATTGTTGTTTGTTGTTCCGGCCTCATTTAAATTTGCCTAAATAGTTAGTTTACTTATGCCTCACCCCTTGCCATGTTTAATAACATTTAATATTGTTGAGTAGCTTATAACTAGAGAGAACTAAATAATTGATGTGGTGTTTCGTCAATATGCAACTCGTTGCATATTGAGCTCCACTTTATTTGTAGTGTTGTTTGTGCATATTGCCATGCCATGCCTCATTAAACCGGACATGCATCATGCTGTTGTGCATCATGCCTTGTTCATGTGTGGTGTGTTTACCTATGTTGTTTGCTTCTTATCGATAGTTCCCGTTTCGTTGCGATCGTGAGGATTCGTTCGTCTCCGCTTGGTTCGTCTTCGTGGTTTCATCTTCTTCATGGACTCGTTCTTCTTCCTTGCGGGATTTCAGGCAAGATGACCGCTACCCTGGATCTCACTACTATCATTGCTATGCTAGTTGCCTCGTTCTTTCGCTATCTTGCGCTACCTATTACTGTTTGTCCAGCCATCCCATATTGCCATGAACCTCTAACCTTTGACACCTTTCCTATGCAAACCGTTGTTTGGCTATGTCACCGCTTTGCTCAGCCCTCTTATAGCGTTGCTAGTTGCGGTGAAGTTGAAGATTTCTCCATGGTGGACAGGGTTTTGTTGGGATATCACAATATCTCTTATATTATTAATGCATCTATATATTTGGTAAATGGTGGAAGGCTCGGCCTTATGCAGTGTTTTGTTCCACTCTTGCCACCTAGTTTCCGTCATACGGTGTTATGTTCCCGGATTTTGCGTTCCTTCTGCGGTCGGGTGATTTATGGGACCCCCGACAGTTCGCTTTGAATAAAACTTGTCCAGCAAGGCCCAACATTGACTTTTACCATTTGCCTCACCACCACCTATCTTTTTCCCTAGGAGTCGCTCTCTCGAGGGTCATCTTTATTTTAGCCCCGGGCGGTGGTCGGCCGAGCTGCTCTGGGGCCACCTCGGGCAACTTGAGGGCTGGTTTTACTCGTAGCTAGTCTCATCTGGTGTTGCCACGAGCGAGATATGTGCAGCTCCTATCGGGATTGTCGGCGCATCGGGCGGCTTTGCTGGTCTTGTTTTACCATTGTCGAAATGTCTTGATGTACGGGATTCCGAGACCGATCGGGTCTTCTGGGTGAAGGTCTATTCCTTCGATGATCACGAGAGCTTGTCATGGGCTAAGTTGGGACACCCTGCGGGGTTTAAACTTTCGAGAGCCGTGCCCGCGGTTATGTGGCAGATGGGAATTTGTTAATGTCGGTTGTAGACAACTTGACACCAGATCCGAATTAAAGCGCATCAACGCGTGTGTAGCCGTGATGGTCTCTTCTCGTGAGTCGGGAAGTGAACACGGTTTACGTGTTATGTTTGGCGTAAGTAGGTGTTCGAGGATCACCTCTTGATCATTGCTAGCTTCACGACCGTTCCGCTTGTTTCTCTTCTCGCTCTCATTTGCGTATGTTAGCCACCACATCATGCTTAGTCGCTGCTGCAACCTCACCACTTGACCCCTTCCTTTCCCATTAAGCTTTGCTAGTCTTGATACCCATGGTAATGGGATTCTTTGAGTCCTCGTGGCTCACGGATACTTCAAAACCAGTTTGCGGTGCCTATGTTACCGGCGGTGACGCAACCAAGCTCAAGGAGGAGCTCGATGATGATCTTGCCCTTTGTGTTGTTTCGTTCTAGTTGATCGAGTAGTGGAGCCCGGTTGGGGTCGATCGGGGACCTTTATGCATTTGGGGTTCTTCTTTTATTTTGGTTCCGTAGTCGGACCTTGATTGTATCTGTATGATGTAATTCTTTATTCATGTAATTGTGTGAAGTGGCGATTGTAAGCCAACTATGTATCTCTTTCCCTTATGTATTACTTGGGTTGTGTGAAGATTACCTCACTTGCGACATTGCTTTCAATGCGGTTATGCCTCTAAGTCGTGCTTCGACACGTGGGAGATATAGCCGCATCGAGGGCGTTACATGATGTGATCCCGTTATCAACGACATCCAATGTCCATAGCCAGGAAACCATGACTATCTGTTGATCACAACGAGCTAGTCAACTAGAGGCTCACTAGGGACATACTGTGGTCTATGTGCTCACACGTGTATTACGATTTTCGGATAATACAGTTATAGCATGAACAAAAGACAATTATCATGAATAATGAAATATAATAATACTTTTATTATTGCCTCTAGGGCATATTTCCAACAGTCTCCCACTTGCACTAGAGTCACCAATCTAGTTACATTGTGGTGAATCGAACACCCATAGAGTTCTGGTGTTGATCATGTTTTGCTCGCAAGAGAGGTTTAGTCAACAGATCTGCGACATTTAGATCCGTATGTACTTTGCAAATATCTATGTCTCTATCTTGAACATTTTCACGGATGGAGTTGAAACGACGCTTGATGTGCCTGGTCTTCTTGTGAAACCTGGGCTCCTTGGCAAGGGCAATAGCTCGGTGTTGTCACTGAGAAGAGTTTGATCGGCCCCGACGCATTGGGTATGACTCCTAGGTTGGTGATGAACTCCTTCACCCAAATCGCTTCATCGCTGCCTCCGAGGCTGCCATGTACTCCGCTCACACATAGATCCCGCCACGGCGCTTCGCTTGCATTTGCACTAGACTCTTGCTCCACCATTCAGGATATACCGTATCCGGTTTGTGACTTAGAGTCATCCAGATCTGAGTCGACGCTGGCGTCGGCGTAACCCTTCTGACGAGCTCTTCGTCTCCTCCATAAACGAAACATGTCCTTTGTCCTTTTTAGGTACTTCAGGATATTCTTGACCGCTGTCCAGTGTTCCTTGCCGGGATTACTTTGGTATCTTGCCACCAAACTTACGGCAAGGTTTACATCGGATCTAGTACACAGCATGGCATACATAATAGATCCTATGGCTGAAGCATAGGGGATGACACTCATCTCTTCTTTATCTTTTGCCGTGGTCGGTGACTGAGCCGAGCTCAATCTCACACCTTGTAACATAGGCAAGAACCCTTTCTTGGACTGATCCATTTTGAACCTTTTCAAAATCTTATCAAGGTATGTGCTTTGTGAAAGACCTATGAGGCGTCTCGATCTATCTCTATAGATTTTGATGCCTAATATATAAGCAGCTTCTCCAAGGTCCTTCATTGAAAAACACTTATTCAAGTAGGCCTTAATGCTGTCCAGAAGTTCTATATCATTTCCCATCAAAAGTATGTCATCTACATATAATATGAGAAATGCTCTGAGCTCCCACTCACTTTGTAAACGCAGGCTTCTCCATAAGTCCGCATAAACTAACGCTTTGATCATCTCATCAAGCGAATGTTCTAACTCGAGATGCTTGCACCAGCCCATAAATGGATCGCTGGAGCTTGCATACTTTGCTAGAGTTCTTAGGATCGACAAAACCTTCCGGCTGCATCATATACAACTCTTCCTTAAGATGTCCGTTAAGGAATGCCGTTTTGACGCCATCTGCCATATCTCATAATCATAGTATGCGGCAATTGCTAACATGATTCGGACAGACTTCAGCTTCGCTACGGGAGAGAATGTCTCGTCGTAGTCAATCCCTTGAACTTGTCGATAAACCTTAGCGACAAGTCGAGCTTTATAGATGGTAACATTACCATCCGCGTCCGTCTTCTTCTTAAAAATCCATTTGTTTTCTATCGCTCGCTGATCATCGGGCAAGTCTGTCAAAGTCCATACTTTGTTTTCATACATGGATTCTATCTCGGATTTCATGGCTTCAAGCCATTTGTTGGAATCTGGGCCCGCCATCGCTTCTTCATAGTTGAAGGTTCACCGTTGTCTAACAACATGATTTCCGGGACAGGGTTGCGTACCACTGCAGTGCGGGCGTGTCCTTGTGGACCTCTGAAGTTCAAGTAGCAACTTGATCCAAGTACCATGATCATCATCATTGGTTTCCTCTTGATTGGTGTGGGCATCACAGAACATTTTCTGAGCTGCACCACTTTCTCGTTCGAGGTAGTACTTCATCGAGTTCTAGTTTCCTCCCACTTACTTCTTTCGAGAGAAACTCTTTTCGAAAGCATCCGTTCTTGGCAACAAAGATCTTGCCCTCGATCTTAAGTAGAAGGTATACCCGACGGTTTCCTTAGGGTATCCTATGAAGACGCATTTTCCGACTTGGGTTCGAGCTTTTCGGGTTGAAGTTTCTTGACATAAGCATCGCATCCCCAAACTTTTAGAAACGACAGCTTAGGTTTCTTCCCAAACCATAATTCATACGGTGTCATCTCAATGGATTTAGTCGGTGCCCTATTTAAAGTGAATGTAGCTGTCTCTAGAGCGTATCCCCAAAATGATAGCGGTAAATCGTTAAGAGACATCATAGACCGCACCATATCTAATAGAGTGCGATTACGACGTTCGGACACACCGTTTGTTGAGGTGTTCCAGCGGCGTGAGTTGTGAAACGATTCCACATTTCCTTAAGTGTGTACCAAATTCGTGACTTAAGTATTCTCCTCCACGATCTGATCATAGGAACTTTATCTTTTGGTCACATTGATTCTCTACCTCACTCTGAAATTCCTTGAACTTTTCAAAGGTCTCAGACTTGTGTTTCATTAAGTAGACATACCCATATCTACTTAAGTCATCGGAGAGTGAGAACATAACGATATCCTCCATGACGTCAACGCTCATTGGACCGCTTTACATCGGTATGTATGATTTCCAACAAGTTGGTTGCTCGCTCCATTGTTACGGAGAGCGGAGTCTTGGTCATTTGGCCCATGAGGCATGGTTAGCATGTGTCAAATGATTCATAATAAAGAGACTCTAAAAGTCCATCAGCATGGAGCTTCTTCATGCGCTTGACACCAATGTGACCAAGGCGGCAGTGCCACAAGTATGTGGGACTATCATTATCAACTTTACATCTTTTGGCATCCACACTATGAACATGTGTAATATTACGCTCGAGATTCATTAAGAATAAACCATTGACCATCGGAGCATGACCATAAAACATATCTCTCATATAAATCGAACAACCATTATTCTCAGACTTAAATGAGTAGCCATCTCGTATTAAACAAGATCCAGATACAATGTTCATGCTCAAACTTGGCACTAAATAACAATTATTAAGGTTCAAAACTAATCCCGTTGGTAAATGTAGAGGCAGCGTGCCGACGGCGATCACATCGACTCTGGAACCATTCCCGACGCGCATCGTCACCTCGTCCTTTGCTAGTCTCCGTTTATTCCGTAGCTCCTGCTGTGAGTTACAAATATGAGCAACGACACCGGTATCAAATACCCAGGAGTTACTACGAGTACTGGTAAGGTACACATCAATTACATGTATATCAAATATACCTTTGGTGTTGCGGCCTTCTTATCCGCTAAGTATTTGGGGCCGTTCCGCTTCGATGACCCTTCCCTTGCAATAAAAGCACTCGGTCTCGGGCTTGGGTCCATTCTTTGACTTCTTCGATGGCGGCTTACGGGCGCGGCAACATCCTTGCCGTCCTTCTTGAAGTTCTTCTTGCCCTTGCCCTTCTTGAACTTAGTGGTCTTATTGACCATCAACACTTGATGTTCTTTCTTGATTTCAGCCTCTGCTGACTTCATCATTGAGAACACTTCAGGAATGGTCTTCACCATCCCCTGCATGTTTTAGTTCATCACAAAGCTCTTGTAGCTTGGTGGGAGCGACTGGAGGATTCTGTCAATGACCGCCTCATCTGGGAGGTTAATGTTCACAGGTCATACGGTTGTGCAACCTTGGACATCTTGAGGATGTGCTCCTTGTGTAACTGTTTTCCTCCATCTTACAACTGTAGAACTTGTCGGAGACATCATATCTCTCGACCGGGCATGAGCTTGGAAAACTAGTTTCAGCTCTTCGAACATCTCATATGCTCCGTGATGCTCAAAACGCTTTTGGAGCCCCGGTTCTAAGCTGTAAAGCATGCCGCACTAAACGAGGGAGTAATCATCAGCACGAGCGTGCCAAGCATTCATAACGTCTTGGTTCTCTGGGACGGGAGCGTCACCTTGCGGTCCTTCTAGGACATATTGCTTCCTGGCAGTTATGAGGATGATCCTTAGGTTCCGGACCCAGTCCGTATAGTTGCTGCCATCATCTTTCAGCTTGGTTTTCTCTAGGAACGCGTTGAAGTTCATGTTGACATGAGCATAGGCCATTTGATCTACAAGACATATTTGCAATGGTTTTAGACTAAGTTCATGATAATTAAGTTCTAATCAAATTATGAACTCCCACTCAGATTAGACATCCCTCTAGTCATCTAAGTGTTACACGATCCGAGTCGACTAGCCCGTGTCCGATCATCACGTGAGACGGACTAGTCATCGTCGGTGAACATCTTCATGTTGATTGTATCTTCCATCGACTCGTGTTCGACCTTTCGGTCTCCGTGTTCGAGGCCATGTGCGCACATGCTAGGCTCGTCAAGTTAACCCTAAGTGTTTTTGCTGTGTAAAACTGTCTTACACCGTTGTATGTGAGCGTAAGGATCTATCACACCCGATCATCACGTGGTGCTTGAAGCGACAAACTGTAGCAATGGTGCACGATTAGGGAGAACACTTCTTGAAATTTTAAGGATCATCTTATTTACTACCGTCGTCCTAAGTAAACAAGATGCATAAACATAATAAACATCACATGCAATTATATAGTTGTGACATGATATGGCCAATATCATATAGCTCCATTGATCTCCATCTTCGGGGCTCCATGATCATCTTGTCACCAGCTTGACACCATGATCTCGATCATCATGATCTCTATCATCGTGTCTTCATGAAGTTGTCACGCCAACGACTACTTCTACTTCTATGGCTAACGCGTTTAGCAATAAAGTAAAGTGGTTTACATGGCGTTCTTCAATGACACGCAGGTCATACAAAAAATAAAGACAACTCCTATGGCTCCTGCCGGTTGTCATACTCATCGACATGCAAGTCGTGAATCCTATTACAAGAACATGATCTCATATATCACAATTCATAATTCATCACAACTTCTGGCCATATCACATCACATGATCAATCCCTGCAAAAACAAGTTAGACGTCCTCTAATTGTTGTTGCATCTTTTACGTGGCTGCAATTGGGTTCTAGCAAGAGCGTTTTCTTACCTCTGAATAACCTGGCGTGATTTTGTCAACTTCTATTTACCCTTCATAAGGGCCCTTTTCATCGAATCCGCTCCAACTAAAGTGGGAGAGACAGACACCCGCCAACCACCTTATGCAACTAGTGCATGTCAATCGGTGGAACCGGTCTCACGTAAGCGTACGTGTAAGGTTGGTCCGGGCCGCTTCATCCCACAATACCGCTGAAGCAAGAAAAGACTAGTAGAGGCAAGCAAGTTGACAAGATCCATGCCCACAACAAAATTGTGTTCTACTCGTGCATTAGAGAACTACGCATAGACCTAGCTAGCTCATGATGCCACTATTGGGGAACGTTGCAGAAAATTAAAAAATTTCCAACGGTTTCACCAAGATCCATCTATGAGTTCATCTAAGCAACGAGTCAAGGGAGTGAGTTTGCATCTACATACCACTTGTAGATCGCGTGCGGAAGCTTGCAAAGGGATGGTGATGATGGAGTCGTACTCGACGTGATTCAGATCACCGATGTCCAAGTGCTGAGCGGACAGCACCTCGCGTTCAACACACGTGACGGGACGGGAGGCGTCTCCTCCTTCTTGATCCAGCAAGGGGAGGAGAGGTTGAGGAAGATCGCTCAACGGCAGCACTGGCGTGGTGGTGTTGGTGCAGCGATACTCGGCTGTGGCAGGGGCCATGGCGCGTAACGGAGGAGGAGATGTGTTGGGGAGGGGAAGGGCTGCGCCTTGGTGGTGTGTACAGCAGCCCTTCCCTCACCCCTCTATTTATAGGGGAAGGGGCAAGGGGGGCCGACCCCTCTAGATGGTATCTAGAGGCGGCTGAGGGGGGGACTTGCCCCCAAGCAGGCGCCCCTTTGGGTTTCCCCCCAACCCTAGGTGCATGGGCCCAAGGTGGGGGGCGCGCCCAGCCCTCCAGGGGCTGGCTCCCTCCCCTTTGCGGCCCATGTGGCCCTCCGGGAGGTGGCCCCTCCGGTGGACCCCGGAACCCCTCGGTGGCCCCGGTACAATACCGATAAGCCCCGAAACTTTCCGGTGTCCGTATGACAACTTCCCATATATAAAACTTCACCTCCGGACCATTCGGAACTCCTCGTGGCGTCCGGGATCTCATCAGGGACTCGAACAACATTCGGTAGTCACATACTAGTCTTCCTAATAACCCTAAGCGTCACCGAACCTTAAGTGTGTAGACCCTACGGGTTCGGAGACATCTTGAACATGACCGAGACCACTCTTGGTCAATAACCAATAGCGGGATCTGGATACCCATGTTGGCCCCACATGCTCCTCGATGATTTCATCGGTTGAACCATGATGTCGAGATTGATCAAACCTGTATACAATTCCCTTTGTCAATCGATGCGTTACTTGCGAGACTCGATCGTCGGTATCCCAATACCTTGTTGAGTCTCGTTATCGCAAGTCACTTTAGTCGCACCGTAATGCATGATCCGTGGCCAACACCTTGGTCACCTTGAGCTCATTATGATGATGCATTACCGAGTGGGCCAGAGATACCTCTCCATCATATGGAGTGACAAATCCGATCTCGATCCGTGTCAACCCAATGACACTTTCGGAGATACCTGTAGTGCACCTTTATAGTCACCCGATTCGTTGTGACGTTTGATACACCCAAAGTACTCCTACGGTGTCCGGGAGTTACGATCTCATGGTCAAAGGAAGAGATACTTGACATTGGCAAAGCTCTAGCAAGCGAACTACACGATCTTTGTGCTATGCTTAGGATTGGGTCTTGTCCATCACATCATTCTCCTAATGATGTGATCCGTTATCAACAACATCCAATGTCCATAGCAGAAACCATGACTATCTGTTGATCTGTGAGCTAGTCAACTAGAGGCTCACTAGGGACATATTGTGGTCTATGTGCTCACACGTGTATTACGATTTCCGGATAATACAGTTATAGCATGAACAAAAGACAATTATCATGAACAATGAAATATAATAATACTTTTATTATTGCCTCTAGGGCATATTTCCAACACTCCTCGCCTGAAATAGTTACCGGCAAATATTTAGGAGATGCGATATTACCGTCCTATCCCCAACCGACGCGATGTCTGAAATTTTAAACAGGGGATAAGTTCGTAACTTTCCCCCATTTCAGAGAAGCGTGTCCCAAAGTTTGAGATCCCCCATCCCCTCCATTTCCCCATTCATACACCGTCGGCGGCACGACAACCTCCGCACTGCGGCCAGCCTCCTCCGTCCTCCACCCCATCCTCCACCTTGCCAGAGCCGCTACCCGTACCCCATTGTCCACTGCAAGAGATGGACGTCTCTCATCCATGACGCTGGACCAGGATCCTTTCATTGCCTCCTCTCTCTTCATCGGCGCCGTCGTCCACCTTGCCGTTGCCGCTCCTACGACCGCCTCATCCACGGCAACAGGATATATCCCCCGACCCGGCCGTCTGCCGTCTAAAGTCTTCTTCCCTGCCGCCGACAGCCATCGCACCCGCAGCACCCTCAACGTATCAGCATAGGCCTACACGGCATCGCAAGAGAGATGGTACTCTTCCATATGTGCTTAAGTTATTGATCTCACCTGGAAAATAGATCGTAATCTGTTTACTGTACTTTTCTTGTCCGTACCAAATCGTAGTGGCTGGTTGAAAGCAAACATTGGTTGGGAAGTAGCTTTGTCCGGTTTGCACCTTCAGATCCGCCATGGCACGGGCACTATACTCGTAAAGCTTATGGTGTCCCCCCTTTATATTCACTACCATCATCGTAGGTGCTTCGTGTCATGCTAGCACTGCTCCTCAAGACCTCAACCCAAAGCTTACGTGTTCAAATACGAATCTGATATGATGCTCATATCACTAAAACAGAGAACATTTAATTGGTCACCTAATGTTCCTATATTCGTTTCGAAAAGCATGCGCGCCACCCACTGGTCTAGCTAGTTCCACTTTCCTGATTTTTCTCTTGATGCTTAGGATTTTCCCCTTTTATCTACTCTACTATGATCTCCGTAGGTGCTTTCTGTCGTACTAGCATTACTCCACCCTTCAAGCTAAACAACACAACACTCAGAATTCGAAAGCTTAGTTGTTCAAACATGATTGTAATATGATACTGATATTAGTTAACCGACACATTTAATTGGTTAGCTAAAGGTCCCACTTGAGTTTCCAAATGCATGTCGGGACATATAGAGAGACAACATAATTGCATTTCTTTGTCACTTGTTGACCGTACTTTCTTGTCCATACCAAATCTTAGTTGTCATTTCAAAGCAAACATCGGTTGCTAACTACCCTTTGCGCGGTTTGCAGCTTCAGATCTGCCATCCCACTACCACGGTCAACACTGTACTGATCATGCTTATATTTTCCCCATTTTATGATGACCACAATCAGCCTACGTGGTTCATGTCGTAATAGCACTGCTCCACCCATCGAGCTAAACAAGCTTAGTTTTACAAATTCATATATGATATTATTGCTGATATTAGTAAAACAGAGAGATGCTTAATTGGTTAGCTAAATGTTCCTACTTTAGTTTTGAAATGCATGTGAGCCACATATCGAGAGACCGGAAAGAATAGTATTTCTCTGTGCGCTCTGGTTCATCATGGGTGGCCAACCGACATTGTATTGAAACACTTGTAATATCTTCAATCTGCTTGCTCTTCTGCTCTTCTTTAAGATGATACTCTTCTCTTGCGGTCGACTGGTCAGGTCGAGTTGTTCTCCCTTAGTATATTTTGAATCTGCCAGGTCAGGTCGACTTGTTCTTCTTTACTATATGTTGAAGCTATCATCTACGAAGTGTCATCACTTCCGGAGCTCTCATATTTTGAGTAGTAGGACACATTATATTAATGCACACAACAACTTACAGCATGCATGGCATCTTTTAAAAGAATTGCAGAGATAGCACAAAGGGGTTTACAGGGAGGCAGTATTGGATTAGAATCACTTCTGCATTACAAAGGAAATCTCACTTGTTTTTATGTTTTCATGCATGTCAGATATTGAACATTATGAAAATGAATATGAGAATGGGCGCACGAGAGGAATATTGCGGAACGATCCACTGGCTAACAAACTTGGCATGGTGGAGGATGGCCTATCTTATTCACCCATCAAGGTGCTTGCTCTAACTTTGCAAAGTTGTATTGGTGCTTTATATTTTGCATCTGACCTCTTGCATTTCTTCTACTTTGTTACACCATCTGCTTAGTTTAAGCATCATATATGAGTATATGCCATAACTATCCATTTTCTGTACCTATTCCATGTGTCGTCACACTATGTTTTTCTAGTCAAATGTTGTTCTTTCGTGATAGATGTCCAAAAGGAAGAGGGTGAGTGCAGATCCTCTAGGAGAACAAACTAGGTATTTGGAAAAGGTAGTGGTACCTGTTAAATCAGATAGATCAGCAGCCACAGAAAACACAAGCCCAACTGTACCACACTTTACCCCTACTCCAGTGGCCAAACCCCTATTAGAACTGCTGGGAGCCCAGCGTCAGGTACTATCTATGATATCAATTCAAAATTTGAACTCCTAAATTTCTGCTTGTGCCTTACCTTCTCTCTTGTATGAAAACTAATTTCAGATGAATCTCCTTGCTCAAAGGATCATACGATCTCAAAACAATAATGGGCTCTGCATTGCTCTTGTCAGTACCTCTCTCCCTTTTGCCTTGTAACGCTGTACTTAATTAATTGCTATTTGATTATGTATCATCAGTCTGCACCTGAGCTTCATTATCCTCTGTTTCTTCCAATATTATTTGATCTATATTTACTCTTTGCAAAATTTAGAATAATGGCAACGCTTATAAATAATTTTCTTTGGGGAATTTATTGAATTATCCTTCCATCAACATGGAGAAGGGCTTTGTCCAGCCCGTGTTAACATGTAATGTAAGTTCATCCTTCTCAAGCCTTCAAACTTTGTTCTAGTATAGATTTGGATAGGCAACATTGCCTCCACTGCTGTTTGCTTTGCTGTTTACATCTGATTGGATGTTTGCAACAACTACCAGTTTCAAATTGTAGTTGTAATAACATGTTCCTTATGCAGAACAGATCCATTTATTTGCTTATATAATTGTGAAACCTGTTACGTGTCTCCTTGTTTCTCTTTCAGAGTCGTATCTCTTACACCAGGCAGAACTTTAGGGAAGATAGCGAGATGACCCCAAGGTCTTGTCTTGATGAAGACAGTGAGTTGAAGCTACTCACTAGCAGGTGTGAGACAACCTCTGTGCAGTTGCTGCCTCAATCAGTTTGACTTCTTCAGTCTCAACTTAAAGCAGAAAGGCTTGCTTCAGCACAGCTCCGACTTGAAGTCAAAGATGCAATGAAGATGTCGGAGGACTGCCGTGTGCACCATCATGCCTTAAATCTAGTGTTGATGCATCTATCATTGACACAACTGAGGTCTACTCAGCTTCTTCAGTTGTTTGGGGGCCCCGACCTGGCCAGGCCTAGTGCCTTCTGAAGTGCTCTCAGTTTTGTATATTCTTTTGTCGGCGCGTTTATTTGCACTGGTGGCGAACTTTGATGCCCAATGGATGTAGTATGTGTGATAGCCGTGATAGCCTAGCGTAAGTTGCTTGCTTATTTATTTCCTTGTTGTCTTGTTTATTTGTTTGCTTGTAGTCATTGCAGTTCTTTTTCCGCGGTTTGCTAGTGGCTGCAATAACCTATTTTTTAAAACTAGGCCACAATAACCATGGGCTAATATTTACTGTAGTGACACTGGGCCTCCTACGGGCCGTAGAAAAAGTGGGCCTTCTACGGGCCGTAGAAACAATGGGCCTTCTACGGGCCGTATCATCAATGGGCCTTATACGGGCAGTATGATCGATTGGCCAAACATTGGCCAATAACAGGCCGCATTATGACTGTAAACGGGCTAGAGTTGGAATCTTCCGTTCATGGGCCGACCATAATGGGCCGTCGTTAATAGGCCGTATTTAATGACGCTATGAAAACGGCCCAACGTGTTAACGGACCACAAACGGGCCGACTGTAACCACGGGCTGAATTTGGCCCATAAGCGTAAAAATGACGATAATGGGCCGTAAGTAAGCGAATCTTTGAAATGAGCCCAAGAATAAATGGGCTCGAGAAGGCGAAAGATAACATGGGCTGGAAAGCCCAGCGGAATAACGGGCCCTTAATGGGTATAAAGTGATACTTCGTTCATTACGGGCCGATTTCACCACGGGCCGTTAATGGGTGTAAAGTGATACACTATTCATTACGGGCCAGTTTCACCACGGTCCGTTAATAGGCCAAGAGTTACATAGGGCCTCATATGGGCCGAAAGACGTCATGGGCCATACATGGGCCAGAAGTGAAAACGGGCTGGAATCATATTGGGTGGCCCAGATGACGCTACTGGGCCTAATTCGGATAGGGCGTAACGGGCCTTGGGTTAGCGGGCTGTAAATGGGCTACATGCGAACATGCCGTTAACAGGCATTACATGGGCCGGCCCGCCACCTTTTGACCAAGTTAAACGGGCCGGCCTTTTCACAGGAATGGGCCTCTGTTGGGCCGTGTCACGTGTTGACGTATCATAGGCGCCTTCTGTCCAATGAGTGGATGACATCTGTCCCAACGGTGAGCCCACACGTGTTTCCTCCAGCCAATGATGATTTTACACGTGGAAAATCCCCATTGCTCGGGGATGTTAACGGGTTATCGGATCCAAAACCCGACCCGATAGCTTAACGGTGTTCCGTTACGGTGGATGCCACGTGTCGGTCACCCTTGACGAAAGCACTTCTGTGACGCGTGATCTATCGTCATGGAAGTGGACACTTCCGTGATGATAATTTTGGTAATGTCAGGAACACTTCTACGACAGCACAGGTGAAAGGACATGCGGTGCCCCCATGTGTGGTTTTGGTAATTAAAGACATTCTCTATGGACTAATGGTTGCATTGAGTTATATTTGAAGGATTTGTCCATAGGCATTTCTTGAAGTCCATGTGTTGGTTTCAAGGAGTTTATGTGTTGACCAAGGTGCTATTAAGGAATTATCCAAAGATTGGTCATGTGAGTGTTGAGCTTATTGCAAGCATGTCTTGAAGAATAAGATTGTGTGATCATTCATGTTTACCTTCAAGACATCATCCAAACTAAGAGAGTTGGAAAGATTCAAGGTTGATCAAGACTAAGTCAAGAGTGAATCAAGTTGATCAACTCACAAAGCGTAAAAGATGTACCGAGAGGGATCAAGTGATCCCATGGTATGGTAAGCATTGTCCATTGCACTTTGTGTACTAACCCATGGTCTATGTGAGAGTTCTATGTGGGGTTAGGTACATGTCCATGGGCTTGCGTCAAGAGGAATATATCATACAACCCATGGAAAGGATGACATCAAGTAGTGATCGTCATCAAGATTGTCATGTGCAAGTTCAAGTGTAGCATCACGAAGAGATCAAGTGCTTGAAGCTTGCCATCCATTGTGGTGTCAATGGACTTGTGAAGATGTGCCGAAGAGTGGCTCACCATAGTGGAGTATGGGGGAGCAATCATCTAGTCTCCATCGACCCAACGCAATCAAGAAAGGTGGTCCATCTTGCAGAGGACAAGATCGACATCATCTAGCTCAAGTGGATCATGTGCAAGGCAAAGCTTTGCCCTTGATAGGTTTTCTATTTTACCGGTGTCATGGTGGTAGTTGGGAGACCGGGTTATAGGATCGATAGTCGTACTATCAAGGGGGGCTCTCAAGTGAGTAGCTTGATCGTATCGTTCGTCGAGAGCTCAAACCATTGCATTCTTGCATCATGTTTCTTGGCTCTTGTTTGGTTCTCCTTGTGAGTCTTAGAGCTTATGGTCATCTTGATGACAATCTTGAGTTCATCGAAAACGGACTTTGCGTGCATCTTCTACGATGTTTTCGGTGTTGAAGGTTTTACCGGTCTTCTCCGAGGAAGGGTTCTCACCATTTTCTTTTGGGCCTTTTCTCATTTGCTTATTATTGGTATTTCTTTCAAGATTGTGTTAGCCCTTGTCGCTAGCTTTCCAACAAACTTGGTTTCGTTGAATTCGGAGTCCGTTTGCAAAAGTTGTGGCTATTTTGGTAAAGGCTGCAGCGGTACTACCGTGACTAGAGCGGATGTAATTTTTTACTACCGCTCCAGAGCGGTACTATCGCTGCTCCTGAGCGGTAGTACCGCTCCAGAGCAGTACTACCGTGGCTCCTAAGCGGTAGTACCGCCCCGGACCAAAATCTCGTGTTTTCTCTCTCATTTGGGCTGTTTTAACCGTGCTAAGCGGTAGTACCGCTCCTCCAAGCGGTAGTACCGCTTGTGCACGACCTGAGCACATAACAGTTGGATTCGGGAGGTCCTATAAAAGGGGGTCTTCTTCCCCAATGAACCTAATCCTTTGAGCTCGTGTTCTTCCCCCATTGTTGACCTTCTTTGAGCTTGCTAACTCTCAATCCCTCCATGCATTCTTGCTAGTTTTTGAGGGAAAAGAGAGAGGAGATCTAAATCCACGTTTCCACCAATCACTTTCTCGTCTAAGTGAGGGGAACCCCTTGGATCTAGATCTTGGAGTTCTTTGTGTTCTTCCTTCGTTCTTCCTCTCATTTTCCTCCCTAGCATTAGTTGCTTCGGTGGGATTTGGGAGAGAAGGACTTGGGCACTCTGTGTGCCCTTGCCATTGCATTTGGTGCATCGGTCTGAGTTCTCCTCATGATACGTGGAAGTTACAAGTTGAGAAGCTTATTACTCTTGGGTGCTTGGTGCCCTTGAGCTTGTTCCTCTTGGGTGCTTGGGCGCCCTAGACGGTTGGTGGTGTTCGAAGCTCAATCATTGTGGTGTAAAGCTCCGGGCATGCGTCGGGGTCTCCAATTAGGTTGTGGAGATCGCCCCGAGCAATTTGACGGGTTCCGGTGACCGCCCCTAAGGGTTGCCAAAGTGTACGGGTTCGGTGACCGCCCCCAAGGGTCGCCATTTGTACGGGTTCGGTGACCGCCCTCAAGGGTCCCTTAGTGGAATCACGGCATCTTGCATTGTGCAAGGGCGTGAGGAGATTACGGTGGCCCTAGTGGCTTCTTGGGGAGCATTGTGCCTCCACACCGCTCCAAGCGGAGATTAGCATCTGCAAGGGTGTGAACCGGGATACATCGTCGTCTCCGCGTGCCTCGGTTATCTCTTACCGAGCCCTTTACTTATGCACTTTACTTTGTGATAGCCATATTGTTCTTTGTCATATATCTTGCTATTACATAGTTGCTTATCTTGCTTAGCATAAGTTGTTGGTGCACATAGGTGAGCCTAGTTGTTTTAGGTTTTGTGCTTGACAAATTAACGTTAGGTTTATTCCGCATTTGTTCAAGCCTCAACGTAATTATTTTAAAGCGCCTATTCACCCCCTCTAGGCGACATCCTCGATCTTTCAATTGGTATCGAGCCTCGTCTCTCTTTGTTGGGCTTAACCGCCTAGAGAGTAAAGATGTCGACTAGAGGATTAGGATTCTCTGACACTCTTAGTTTCGATGGCACAAATTTTGATGTTTGGGTAATTCACATGCTTAATCTCTTTAGGGTCATGGACCCAAATTTAGAGCGAATTGCAGATATGGGTTTTTCTCCTCAAAAGAATCCCCAAAGATTATCTTCAGAGGATGAGAAAAACTATTATCTCAATGCTCAAGCCTCTAATGTGCTTTTCGATGCTTTGAGCAATGTAGTTATATTTCAACTCATGCCGTTCCGGGATGCTCATGAGTTATGGACAAAGCTTCAAGATAAATATGGTGTGTCCAAGATTTGTGGGGATGGTTGTTCTCCCTCCACCTTCGGTCATATAGTCTTCTCAACTTCTTCTACTTCACCTACATGTGGTTTGCCACAAGGTAATGATATGGTGAGTAGTGTTGGTCATTGCAATGATGATAGTATGCTTATTGTGGATGATCCTTCTTCACTATATTATTGCAATGCTCCCTCTTTGGGCTTTAACACTTTGAGCACTCCAAATGTTTCACATGCTTGTGTTGATAGTCCTTGCATATCATGTAGAAATTGCTTGACTAAATATCATGATGATATGATTGCTATGTCTTGTTACCATGATAAAAATGCATCCATTTCCTCGAATTGTTGTGCTAACAATGTAGAGGAAACCGAACACTCCATGGAACAAGATATGGTGTTTAATGGTGCCTCAAGGGATCCTACATCATCATCTATTGCGTTTTGCCTTATGGCTAAGGCGTCAAAGGTATCTCCTACTTTGTACCCCAATATGTCTCTTTATGATGATGTTGATGCTAATGATGATGAGGATAATGATGAAGAGAATGATAATGTTGCCTCCTTAAAAATTAAGGGGGAAATGGTTTTTAAAGCTCTTCATAAAAATAAAATTGCTCGTTCCAACTTCATGGAAATTATTTCCATTGCTATTGAGAGCAAGAAATATATTGATGAGTTGGAATCTCATCTTGAGGAGCATGAGGTCACCATTGATAAAATGGAAGGTCATGGGCGTCGTTACGCTAATGAGATTGCGGACCTCTCTCAAGCTCTTGAACTTGAACAAACCACCAAGGAATCTCTTGAGGAGACTTTTGCTCTAGAATTGTCTAGAGTGAAGGAATCTACTGATAGACCCCTTGAGGTGGCCAATGTTTTTGAAACTAAAAATGCTAAGCTTGAAGTTGCTCATGCTAGACTCCTTGAGGATTTTGGGCACCTCGAAAATGGCTCAAGGGTCATCAAGGGTGAGCTCATCAAACTCACTGAGTCTCATGCTCAACTTGAAGCTTCTTATTTAAAAGAGCTTGCCAAGTTGCCTTCTCCTCTTGTTGTTAATGATGATGCTTGTGCTACTAATTCTATTACTTGTGAAGCATCCATTTTGAAGGAGAATGTTGAGCTACGGGCTCAACTTGAGGTGCTATCTTGCAATTATGGGAAATTGGAAGAAAGTCATGAAAAGCTCTCAAGCTCTCATGATGATCTTCTAGTATCCCATAGTGTGCTAACGATAGCTCATGAGGCCATGATTGCTAAGGTAACATCTAGTGAGCCTCATGTGGATACTAACACTACTTCTAGTCAAAATAGTATATTTCCATTGGCTAGTCCTTGTAATTCATCTACTCACAATGTTGGTACATCTTGTGATGAATTGCTTCCCTTGCCTTGTTGCTCTAACGATGAAGCTTATACTTCCTCTAGTACTTGTGTTGAGACTAACCATGTAGAGGAAATCAAAGAGCTCAAGGCCCAAGTCACTTCTTTGAAGAAAGACTTGGAAAAGTGTCATGAAGGGAAATCCGCACTCAACAATATCTTGAGTGTGCAAAAATCCCCCAATGACAAAGGTGGACTTGGATTCAACTCCAATAAGAAGAAGAAGTCCAAGATGAACAAAAAGGAGGGCCAAGAACAAGTCAAGAATTCGGCCAAGATTGTTTGCTTCAAGTGCAAAGTAGAAGGGCATCATGTTAGATCTTGCCCATTGTGACGCCCCCGATTCAATCGTACACTAATCATGCACGCAAACGTGTACGATCAAGATCAGGGACTCACGGGAAGATATCACAACACAGCTCTAAAATCATAAATAAGTCATACAAGCATCATAATACAAGCCAGGGGCCTCGAGGGCTCGAATACAAGTGCTCGATCATAGACGAGTCAGCGGAAGCAACAATATCTGAGTACTGAGACATAAGTTAAACAAGTTTGCCTTAAGAAGGCTAGCACAAAGCTGGGATACAGATCGAAGAGGCGCAGGCCTCCTGCCAGGATCCTCCTAACTACTCTGGTCGTCGTCGGGCGGGCTGCGTAGTAGTAGGCACCTCCGATTGTAGTAGGAGTAAATAAATCGACGGTGGTGTCGCTCTGGACTCCAAACATCTGGTTGTGACAACCAGAAAGAAAGGAAAGGGGAAAAGGGGAGAAAGCAACCGTGAGTACTCATCCAAAGTACTCGCAAGCAAGGAGCTACACTACATATGCGTGGGTATATGTGTAAAGGCCATATCAGTGGACTGAACTGCAGAATGCCAGAATAAGAGGGGGATAACTAATCCTGTCGAAGACTACGCTTCTGGCAGCCTCCGTCTTGCAGCATGTAGAAGAGAGTAGATTGAAGTCCTCCAAGTAGCATCTCCAAGTAGCATCTCCAAGTAGCATCTCCAGTAGCATCGCATAGCATAATCCTACCCGGCGATCCTCTCCTCGTCGCCCTGTAGAAAAGCGATCACCGGGTTGTCTGTGGAACTTGTCTGGGTGTGTTTTATTAAGTATCCGGTTCTAGTTGTCATAAGGTCAAGGTACAACTCCGGGTCGTCCTTTTACCGAGGGACACGGCTATTCGAATAGATAAACTTCCCTGCAGGGGTGCACCACATAACCCAACACGCTCGATCCCATTTGGCCGGACACACTTTCCTGGGTCATGCCCGGCCTCGGAAGATCAACACGTCGCAGCCCCACCTAGGCACAACAGAGAGGTCAGCACGCCGGTCTAACTCCTATGGCGCAGGGGTCTGGGCCCATCGCCCTTTGCACACCTGCACGTTGCGAACGCGGCCGGAAGCAGAACTAGCCCCCTTAATACAAGTGCAGGCTTACGTTCCAATCCGGTGCGCGCCACTCAGTCGCTGATGTCACGAAGGCTTCGGCTGATACCACGACGCCGGGATACCCATAACTACTCCCACATAGATGGTTAGTGCGTATAGACCAATTGGCCAGACTCAGATCAAATACCCAGATCTCGTTAAGCGTGTTAAGTATCTGCGAACGCCGAACAGCGCCAGGCCCACCTGTCTCCTAGGTGGTCTCAACCTGCCCTGTCGCTCCGCCACAAAGTAAGAGTCGGGGGCCGTCGGGAACCCAGGCCCACCTCTACCGGGATGGAGCCACCTGTCCTTTCAGCCCCCTTATCAGAATCACTTGCGGGTACTCATCGAGCTGACCCGACTTTAGTCACCATCTGTACAGTATGTATGTATGTATAGTATATACCCGTGATCACCTCCCGAGTGATCACGGCCCAATAGTATAGCAAGGCAGACTGACAAGAATGTAGGGCCAATGATGATAAACTAGCATCCTATACTAAGTATTTAGGATTGCAGGTAAGGTATCAACAGATGTAGCAACAATGTCAGGCTATGCCTCAGAATAGAATTAACGGAAAGCAGTAACATGCTACACTACTCTAATGCAAGCAGTATAGAGGAGAATAGGCAATATCTGGTGATCAAGGGGGGGGGCTTGCCTGGTTGCTCTGGCAAGAGAGAGGGGTCGTCAACTCCGTAGTCGAATGGGGCGGCAGCAGCGTCAGTCTCGTAGTCTACCGGAGAGAAGAGGGGGAAGAAGCAATGAATACAATGCAAACATATCCATAATGACGCATGACAAAGCATTGTGTGGTGCTAGGCGTGCCCTAACGCGGTATGAGGTAATACCGGCGAAAGGGGGAAACATCCGGGAAAGTATCCCCGGTGTTTTGCGTTTTCGGGCAGAGGAGCCGGAGGGGGAAAGTTGCGAGTTCGATAGGTTAGAGAGGTGTGGCGGACGAACGGGTTGCGTATCCGGAATCGTCTCGTCGTTCTGAGCAACTTTTCATGTAGAAAGTATTCTAATCTGAGTTAAGGATTAAAAGATATGATTTTCTAAAGATTTTATTAATTTCTGAAATTTAATTAATTACTTCAACATTATCCAGAATAGTAAATGATGACGTCAGCATGACATCATGCTGACGTCAGCAGTCAACTGTGCAGTTGACTGGGTCAACCATGTGTGGGGCCCACAGGTCATTGGCTGTTTAGTTAGTAGGTTAACTAAACAGTGTCAATTAGTTTAATTAGTGGTTAGGTTAATCTAATCAGGTTTAATTAGTTTAATTAATTCTTTAACTAACTAATTAATTATCATTTTAGTTATTATTTATTATTATTTATTTTTTCATTTTTTATCAATTTAATTATTATTATTATTATTATTATTATGTTTTGTTACAGGTGTAATGCATCTGTCATTATCACGGGGGGGGGGTCTTAGCGGGCGCGTGGGGGGCAGGTGTGGGCGTCTTGCGCCGGTTATTAGCAATAAGCCTGGCTGGCACTCGAAGCCGGGTCTTGAGGCGCCAGCAGTCTGCGGCAGTGGCTAGAGCCACGCACGGAGGCGGCAGCCACAAATAAGAGCGAGGAAGGCGAACGGCAGCGTGAGGGGAGGCCTTGAGGTTGCCGAGCGCCGAGGCAACAACGCCTAACGGCGATTCTGGCGGCGCCCGTGCGCGATCTGCGGGACTCGAGCGTCTGAGCACGGGCTGCGCGAGGCCGGGCGAGATCAGCGCGAAGCGGTTGCGAGGCGGATCGCGCGACCGGCATGGCCAGCGTAGGGGCCACGGGCAGGGCGCGGGCGGACGTGCGAGTGGCGACGGTGACGACGCATTGAGTGGGGCAGAGAGGAGAGGGGGGGGGCTCGCTCACATCGTTGGAGAGAGGAGGACGACGAAGCTTGGAGAGGCCGGGTCGGGGAGGAGGCGTTCCGGCGAGTGGGCAAGCGGCGTCCAGCGAGGAGGAGTCGAGGACGGCTATGGCGATCTGGTGACGAGGTCCAGCGCGTCGAGGTGGCGAGCCACGACGGCGTGGAGCTCCGGGCGGCGGTGAATCGAGGACGAGGCGGCGGCGTCCTTGCGTGGGGGGGGGGCGAGCTCCGGGTGCCGGTGCGGTGAGGGAGCACGGCGACGGCCAGGGGGTCGTGGTGGAGGCGACTTCCGGTCGGGGCAGGGAGGATCACTACTGGCGAGAGGAGTGGGGGGTTTGCCTCGATCCCAGATTGGATCGGGAGGGGGGGAAGGTGGCGACGTGGGGAAGTGGGGATGGATCGTGCGGGGGGCGAGTGGTGAGGGAACCGCTAGGGTTCCGGTTGGGGTGGGGGTTAAGGGAGGCCGGCTGGGCCTGTGGCCGAATGGGCCGGCTAGTTGGGTCGGCTGGGTCGCGTGGGTGGCCAGCTGGGCCAGTTGGCCCAGTTGGCCGGGGGGTCCCCTTTTTCTTTCTTTCTTTCTTTCTTTCTTTATTTTTCTTTTCTGTTTTATTTCATTTTAAAGTATTTAGGCATTTTCTAAAAATGTGTTCACTTCACCATAATTACCTACGCAATATTTGGCACCCCCCGAACATTTTTGTTTCAATTTTTGAAAACTTTTGTTGTTTGACATATTTAGAATTTAAATTTTGAAACGGTTTCGAATCATTGCGAGGTTAGCAACAGTAACCGTGGCGACGTGGCATCATTAGCATGGGATTACTGTAGCTTAATTATCCGGTCGTCACAAATCTCCTCCACTACAAGAAATATCGTCCCAAGATTTAAGGGGGACTAGGGGGAAAGGTCTGGTTACGAAATCCTAACGAATCTTCTCGTCTTTGGTTGCTCTTCTCAAAGAGGTGGATCCATTACGTTGAAGTCTTCATTTCTCTGCTCCAGGTCATCATGATGGAGCCGTCATCCTTTATTCAGGATCTCCAATGTACTAACGAATCAATAAGGGCAGCTCGACTACGACAAAAATGCTTATGACGAAACAATCTGGGGTTAACCCAAGAATGAGCATAAGAGTATCTCTTGAGTTGAACATATAAAATACATCGAGAGTAAGGTACGAAGGTACAATAAGAGGTTCCAAGCGGATAGATAGTTGCTCGAGGTCTGAGCCAGGGTGAGAAAGGGGTTCAGAGCAACGACAGTAAGGTTTGCGTCTGCTACCAAAATAGAACACTAGGAAGGTGGCCCGTGAATTACATACGAAGTCAAGCTCGAGGAATAACTTTGACAGCAGGGTGTACAGGAGAGTCAGGTTTCGATCCTGGGGATCTGTGGGTTATGGGCCCACCATGTCGGTTAAGAGTAGGAAGGCGATGACGTCTTACACAATCATGTAAGCAAGGCATGTCAGAGGGTAGTCTGTCAGTTATGTCGGCAACAACATCGGTACCAAGGGCGAGGGACGAAGAGAACCATTTTCCTGCTCGTTTAACGAGGCGGGCCAATAGGCAAGGTTCTCGTCCATCGGTGGCTATCGAAATGTTATCAACAATAATGTGTGGTTTTCTGACGGAATTGTGCACCGAGGTGTTTACATAAGTAGTGAATCATTATTGCTTAGATTATATAGATCACAAGAGAGGTCAAACAAACCCATGGAAAGGAAAAGTGATTATCAGGTTTAAACAGAACAATGGAAAGGAAAATGTGTTTAAACACATATTTCAAGGATATATCCTTACCAAGGAAAAGTAGAGAATGATATCCATGACATGAGACCAAAGGCATGACCATTCAGATAAAAGGGATAAGAAGAATCATGATATGTACCCATACAACGGTGTTTGGATAACTGATAAGGAAAATTTAGCACTGTGCTTCAAATGTTCTTATTTATGATAGGAGTACCACATACATGCTTCGAGATAGCATTGACATGGTCTTCAAGCAAAGGTCGGTCTTTGCATACGCAAAGGATTCATCAGGAACAACTTATAAAATAAGTCTTACAATTTCCACACGGAAGAATGACTAACCTTGCCAAAAAGGAAACTATAACAATAGATCCTCCAGCCAGGTGTGCTGGACATGCCATCACCTTACCGGGTCATACAAAGGCCCATGTTATATCTCATGGAAATATGTTCCAACCATCATATCTTACCGAGATTTAGATCTGATCGGTGTTAGGATACGTCAGACTCAGGATGCCTGAGAAGAAAGTGCAATGTAAATTGTCGAGATGACATTGTAAGATTCTCGGGAATTGAACTATGGAAGCGAGTTCCGAAACAAGAGCTCATCATTAAACCAAGGAGAGAATGAGGGGTGGCTGATGGTCTCAGCGACAATTCTTCAAGATTCCCAAAAGGATGGATTTCCACAAGTAGGTGAACAATGAGATAACATTTGTCAGATCCAATGATATAATGATGTAGGTTCGAGGAAACATCCATAATCAAACATTGGTTGACAGGTGCACCCGAATTATGGGATGGGTTGCACGATAAATGTTAGAACGGCGACTTCACGATCAAAACAGTTAAAATGAACCCATCGACCATTCACTTCAAAGCAATAGGATTGCTAAAAGTCTTGAATTCACACATCATAGTTCAATTGTCGGTATTCTGGTTAGAAACAACACGGGGACCAAGAAAGAATGGTGATGGTGAGAAGTATTACTATATCAAGAATTCTTAAGAGGTGCTGAAATTCTCACGACATTCTTGACATAAAAAGATGGTAATGCTCCAAGGTAAAGAAGAACATATGCTGGATAGTAAGGAACTCAAGGTATAACACAAAACACGGACACGTTTGTGTTGAACGGAAGGTAATAAAGTGGACGATGATAATACCAATCATCGAGGGAAAGGATGGTATTTCTCATCATGAATTCAATTGATATCCTGGAAGAGCTCAGAACGATGATGATGATCATGACAAATTCTGTCGAGAGGTTTCCTGGAGATGTAATCGATCGGCGATGACATCAAGTCAAAGGAATGATGAAGCGAAATGATCTTGGGACCATGGGTAGGACACAAACTCGAATTCAAGCTTGTCGTTCAAGGTGGAACGGTAAGACAAGGAAGATCGATGTAAGCTTAGCTCATCACCGAAATTGTGCTTTGGGAGTAAGGACCAGGTAGCACAGTTAAAATTTAGCACATTGATGATATAGCCAATCAGGCTAGGAATGACTTGAAGGATTAATAAACTCATAAGCAATGGAGATTAATTAGAGCTATTGAATCAGAGTGCGAAATTGATTCACTTATCGGTGTCCTTGAGTGTCTAACAACTCATAATCCGAGGAAAATTGGAATCGGTGAGAAACAATACTTGAAGAACTCATAAGAAGTAATATGGTTCTGTGTTATTATCGAGATACCACGGGGTAATACTCGAAGGTAGATCATAATAGAGGTTGGACGGGTGCATTGATCGGAAGAGGACAAGTGGTTCAACTTGTCTGTGAAAAGGATCAAAGATCATCAATCATGGTCGGAACCACGGTCGCAAAGGACCAACATAGATACAAGATGAACTTATAACAAGGGGACCATTATAAATACAAGAAGCTTTCATGATAGATTTCACATTGGGTCCATGGGCATGAACACAAAGTTCAAGATCGACTCCCACTTCTCGAAAGCAGAACCTTACATTCACTTCTCGTTTTGATAATGGTATTAGTGCTGAAAGTTTTACCTGGTGAAATACCAGATGAGTATGGCCCGTGAAATCTTTCGGGCTCACATAGATTAGTTAAGGTATTGGTTCAACCCATTGAGGCGTCTTAGGAACATATACCACAAATTTTTAGAAGTAATTAACACAAGCTCGAAAGTAGAGCATGGTTCTCAAAAGTAGATGATACAATTTACCAAAGGCACTACGTATCAGGGAAAGAACTTCCAAAGTGATTGAATATGAAGGACGTTGTTGGATAAAATCCAACAAGGCTCTGATGGTCCATAAAGGATCTGATGTGAGTAATCGGCTCACAACTAGAGGAAGAATCAATGCAAAGACATTGGATTATAGAAACAACTGAGTAACTTAGAGCTCAACTGCAAAGGAATTATGATTTACATAGCAAAGGATCAGAAGCAGACACTCCGATCAAGGATGGATAAGTTGAACATACTTAGGGGCACAATCGACGACAATTTGATTGGCGAGAACCAGCTCACGTTTGAAGTGATGTCTGAGCCGGAAGGACGAATTCTAGGATATGACTGAGGATTGAGAGCATTCACATCATATTGGATCAACAGACTTAAAATGATAATGACAAAGGATGCCAATAAGATTACCAGACTTATAGGATTTAAACCCAACGCAAGCAACCAAGAATTTCAAGAGCAATAGGTTGTTGAGGATCTTCGAAAAATCGAATGGTATTTCAAAAGCTTTTGTGAAATACCAGAATCAACTGGAGATGAGCAGATACTCGATGAGTGCGAGAAATTATCCGTTGGGGTATTCAGGTGGCAAAGAACTCCAAGGCAGTAGCCACAAAGTATTCTCGGAACAATAGAGAGAATTTTCGGTGTATCTTGTATTAACAAGAGCATCCGGGAATAAAGGTAAGAACGACAAGTGTATGTATTTATCCATAAGGATATATCGATGATAGGGAATTGCAAAAGCGACGGGCACAAGGTCTCGAGAGAACATCGGCGAGTAAGTTCGAAATCTTCTAGTGTAGCAGGCGATCATCTGTAATAAGTGGCTCTCCGGGAGAAATTTGTTACGAGAATCTAATGTTAGAGTTTTAGCAAATTCATTTAACCCGAAGAGAAGAGAGTTTAGAGTCCCAGAGTAAAGGACGATGAGTAAAAGATCCTAGTACCACCAGATGGCGACGTGGGCCCGTAAGGCACACATCCAAGTTAGTAAAAGTTTTTGCAATGTCTAGACTCGACTTCGGCCAAGGAGTGTGGAAGGGGGATTCGTACAGGCAGTCGGCTCTGATACCAACTTGTGACGCCCCCGATTCAATCGTACACTAATCATGCACGCAAACGTGTATGATCAAGATCAGGGACTCACGGGAAGATATCACAACACAACTCTAAAATCATAACTAAGTCATACAAGCATCATAATACAAGCCAGGGGCCCCGAGGGCTCGAATACAAGTGCTCGATCATAGACGAGTCAGCGGAAGCAACAATATCTGAGTACAAACATAAGTTAAACAAGTTTGCCTTAAGAAGGCTAGCACAAACTGGGATATAGATCGAAAGACGCGCATGCCTCCTGCCTGGGATCCTCCTAACTACTCCTGGTCGTCGTCAGCGGGCTGCACGTAGTAGTAGGCACCTCCGGTGTAGTATAAGTCGTCGTCGACGGTGGCGTCTGGCTCCTGGACTCCAGCATCTGGTTGTGACAACCAAAAAGAAAGGAAAGGGGGAAAAGGGGGGAGAAAGCAACTGTGAGTACTCATCCAAAGTACTCGCAAGCAAGGAGCTACACTACATATGCATGGGTATATGTGTAAAGGCCATATCAAGGGGTGAAGCTGCAGAATGCCGTAATAAGAGGGGATAACTAATCACGTCGAAGACTACGCTCGCAGCCTCCGTCTTTGCAAGCATGTAGAAGAGAGTAGATTGAAGTCCTCCAAGTAGCATCTCCAAGTAGCATCTCCAAGTAGCATCTCCAGACCATCGCATAGCATAATCCTACCCGCGATCCTCTCCTCGTCGCCTCACAGAAAAGCGATCACCGGGTTGTCTGTGGAACTTGTCAGGTGTGTTTTATTAAGTATCCGGTTCTAGTTGTCATAAGGTCAAGGTACAACTCCGGTCGTCCTTTTACCGAGGGACACGGCTATTCAATAGATAAACTTCCTGCAGGGTGCACCACATAACCCAACACGCTCGATCCCATTTGGCCGGACACACATTCCTGGGTCATGCCCGGCCTCGGAAGATCAACACGTCGCAGCCCCACCTAGGCACAACAGAGAGGTCAGCACGCCGGTCTAACTCCTATGGTGCAGGGGTCTGGGCCCATCGCCCTTTGCACACCTACATGTTGCGAACGCAGCCGGAAGCAGAACTAGCCCCCTTAATACAAGTGCAGTCTTACGTTCCAATCCGGCGCACGCCACTCAGTCGCTGACGTCACGAAGGCTTCGGCTGATACCACGACGCCGGGATACCCATAACTACTCCCGCGTAGATGGTTAGTGCGTATAGACCAAATGGCCAGTCTCAGATCAAATACCCATATCTCGTTAAGCGTGTTAAGTATCTGCGAACGCCGAACAGCGCCAGGCCCACCTGTCTCCTAGGTGGTCTCAACCTGCCCTATCGCTCCGCCATAAAGTAATAGTCGGGGGCCGTTGGTAACCCTGGCCCACCTCTACCGGGATGGAGCCACCTGTCCTTTCAGCCCCCTTATCAGAGTCACTTGCGGGTACTCATCGAGCTGACCCGACTTTAGTCACCATCTGTACAGTATGTATGTATGTATAGTATATACCCATGATCACCTCCCGAGTGATCACGGCCCAATAGTATAGCAAGGCAGACTGACAAGAATGTAGGGCCAATGATCATAAACTAGCATCCTATACTAAGTATTTAGGATTGCAGGTAAGGTATCAACAGATGTAGCAACAATGTCAGGCTATGCATCAGAATAGGATTAACGGAAAGCAGTAACATGCTACACTACTCTAATGCAAGCAGTATAGAGGAGAATAGGCGATATCTGGTGATCAAGGGGGGGCTTGCCTGGTTGCTCTGGCAAGAGAGAGGGGTCGTCAACTCCGTAGTCGAACGGGGCGGTACCAGCGTCGGTCTCGTAGTCTACCGGAGAGAAGAGTGGTGGGGGAGTCCTGGACTAGGGGGTGTCCGGATAGCCGGACTATCAATATCCGCCGGACTCCAAGACTATGAAGATACAAGATTGAAGACTCCGGCTCGTGTCCGGATGGTACTTTCCTTGGCGTGGAAGGCAAGCTTGGCAATACGGATATGTAGATCTCCTACCATTGTAACCGACTGTAACCCTAGCCTCCTCGGTGTCTATATAAACCGGAGGGCTTTAGTCCGTAGGACAACATACATCTCAACAATCATACCATAGTCTAGCTTCTATGGTTTAGCCTCCTTGATCTCGTGGTAGATCTACTCTTGTACTACCCATATCATCAATATTAATCAAGCAGGACGTAGGGTTTTACCTCCATCGAGAGGGCCCGAACACTGGGTAAAAACATTGTGTCCCTCGTCTCTTGTTACCATCCGCCTAGACGCACAGTTCGGGACCCCTACCCGAGATCCGCCGGTTTTGACACCGACATTGGTGCTTTCATTGAGAGCTCCTACGTCGCCACCGATAGGCTTGATGGCATCTTCAACCAGCAACGCTGTCGTGGTGAGACTTTTCTCCCGGACAGATCTTCAGATTCGGGCGGCTTTGCATGCGGGCAATTCACTTGGCCATCCGGAGCAGATCGAAGCTACGCCCGCCGTCAGTCAGATTTGAAGCTTAAACTTCACGGCCGATGACCGCGGAGACTTGATCTTCGACGGACTCGAGCCTGACCAATAGCGCGCCAGACTTTGTGGCGATGGGCACGATCTAGCTCTGCCGCGGACGGTGCCTTGATGGCGGCTTTTCGGATCCGCTTCGCCATTAGCCCGAGCCGATCGCCCGGATCGAGGGTCGGTGGATAGACGCCGCCCCGGGGGCTTCCACATCCACGGTGATGGAGCGAACATCGACCTTGTCCCTCGCGAGACTCGTGATTCCGAGGCGCGGACTCCTCGCTGGACTCGAACCTCCGCGCCCTACCAATCGGTCCGGATTAGGCGCGGTTATGGAATTCACCGCCGGACATCTTCCAACACTCGCCTTTTGGCGATATCCTAAATTCATTAAAGCATCTCGTTATCGGGAGAGTCTGGCGGACTATGGCGGGATGGTTGGAGTACGGACGACGAAGAAATTCAGAGCCCACCCACCACCCACTTTGTAGCCACTTTTGAGGATTTAACCGACATGCTAGACTACGACTCCGAAGACATCGACGCTATGGACGACGATGCCGGAGACGAACAGGAACCAGCGCCTACAGGGCACTGGAAGGCCACCTCGTCATATGACGTATACATGGCGGATACCCCAAAAGAAAGGGATGGCAAAGAAGCAGCGGAGGCAGACTCTTTAAAGAAGCAGCCCAAACGCCGGCGTCAGTGGCACCGCTCTAAATCCCACCACAGCAAGAATGGAGATTCCGGCACAGGAGACAATAACACTCCAGTGAGCGCCGAAGACAATCCCCTCCAGCAAGACTCAGCGCAGGAGGATGCAGAAGCAAGCCCCCACAAGAGGACGGCAGACGAAGGGGTTGAGGATGATAACTATATGCCTCCCTCCAAAGACGAAGCAAGCCTCAACGATGACGAATTCATCGTACCTGAGGATCCCGTCGAACAAGAGCGCTTCAAGCGCAGGCTTATCGCCACAGCAAACAGGCTAAAGAAAAAGCAGCAGCAACTTCAAGCTGATCAGGACCTGCTGGCCGATCGATGGACCGAGGTCCTCGTGGCCGAAGAGTATAAACTCGAACGTCCCTCCAAAAGTTACCTAAGACGCAAGCTGCTCCCTCGATTAGAGGAGGAAGCATAAAACCTTCATCACCAGCGCACGACATGGCTGACCGACCACCCCGTGGTCGCGACAGAGAGGCATCCAGGCCCACAGCCAAGACCGTACCCCGGCATCGCTCCAAAAGTACGAAGCCAAGAGGGAACGCACCGGACTTGCGAGACATACTGCAGGACAAGGCAAGGCAATCCAGATCCATTTACGGATCACGTGGGTGCCCTACGACCCACGACGAATACCGTCGCGCCGGACACAATAACCCCGGCCGGGCCAAACACAGCAGACTGCGCTCTCTCGAGCTGCGTCGCGATATCGCTCAATCTGGGCGCCAGACACCTCTACGCTTCATCGACGAGTAATGGATCATCAGATCCCCGAAGGGTTTAAACCCGTAAACATTGAATCTTACGATGGCACAACAGACCCCGCGGTTTGGATTGAAGACTATCTTCTCCACATTCACATGGCCCGCGGCGACGATCTACATGCCATCAAATATCTCCCACTCAAGCTTAAAGGACCAGCTCGGCATTGGCTTAACAGCTTGCCCGCAGAGTCAATTGGGTGTTGGGAAGACCCGGAGGCCGCGTTCCTTGATAACTTCCAAGGCACATATGTGCGACCACCAGACGCCGATGACCTAAGCCACATCATTCAGCAGCCAGACGAATCGGCCAGACAATTCTGGACACAGTTCTTGACAAAGAAAAACCAAATCGTCGACTGTCCGGATGCAGAGGCCCTCGCAGCCTTCAAACATAACATCCGGGACGAATGGCTAGCCCGCACTGGGCAGGAAAAGCGAAATCCATGGCAGCCCCCACATCGTTAATGACCCGCTTTTGTGCGGGAGAGGACAGCTGGCTAGCTCGTAGCAACAATCTCCGTAAAAATTCTGGCAGTCCGGATACTAAGGATAACAACGGCAGGTCACGTCGAATCAAAAACAAGCGCCGCATTAACGGTGACGATAAGGAGGATACGGCAGTCAATGCCGGATTCCGAGGCTCTAAACCCGGTCAGTGGAAGAAGCCATTTAAAAGAACCACTCCGGGTCCGTCCAATCTGGACCGTATACTCGACCGCTTATGCCAGATACATGGCACCTCTGAAAACCAGCTAATCACACCAATAGAGATTGTTGGGTGTTCAAGCAGGCTGGCAAGTTAATTGCCGAAAACAATGACAAGGGGCTAAATAGCGACGACGAGGAAGAGACCCGGCCGCCGAACAATAGAGGACAGAAGGGTTTCCCCCCACAAGTGCGGACGATGAATATGATATACGCGACCCATATACCCAAGAGGGAGAGGAAGCGTGCACTACGGGACGTCTATGCGATGGAGCCAGTCGCTCCAAAGTTCAATCCATGGTCCTCTTGTCCGATCACTTTCGATCGAAGAGACCATCCGACCAGCATACGCCATGGCAGATTCGCCGCATTGGTTCTAGACCCAATCGTCGATGGATTTCACCTCACAAGAGTCCTGATGGATGGCGGTAGCAGCCTGAACCTGCTTTATCAGGATACAGTGCGCAAAATGGGCATAGACCCATCAAGGATTAAACCTACAAAGACAACCTTTAAAGGTGTCATTCGAGTGGAGGCCAAGCTATGCAGGCTCACCACACCGAAGTGGTCTTGGATCCCGGATAATTTCGAGCGAAGAGTTAATCTTGACATAGTCCCGTTTGCAGCGGCTATCATGCTCGCTTTCGGACGAACGCGTTCGCAAAATTCAACGCGTGCCGCATTATGCATACCTAAAGCTCAAGATGCCAGGCCCTCGTGGAGTCATCACGGTCAATGGAAATACGGAACGCTCCTCCGTGCGGAGGAACATACAATGCCCTCACAAAGAATCTGAGCAGCCTTCTCGGGCAATTCTCAAGTCCGGGTTAGAAAGCCGGATACAGCAAAGCGCCCGAGCAATACCAACCAAGACCACTGGCGTGATCGAGCTCACAGAGTAATGCGGCCCCAACCCTCGCCCGCGCATGATCGCAAGAATAACATTCTGCGTACATCATTACGCTTTGGAGATACCATGGGCGCAGGGAAAGGGGCACGACCACAATGGACCCAGAGCGCGGTTCAACCACACCAGGGGCTCGCAAGTGTGCCCCCCTTTTCTTTTTTTATTTTTCTTCTTTTATGAACACAGGACTCTCTTAACCAGAAGCCCGTCTGCCATTTAACCTGCCGAACTCATGATGCAACATCGAGGGACTAAAGAAGGCGCGCGAACATTTGGTGGTCTCAATTACGAGCACTAAATTCGATTATATACACCCAGTCTGCAGCTCATCCCTGGAGGGGGACATGTTTATTTAGTCCAAATCCCTTGCTTACCGCACTATTTGTATCAGTCTGCTCTACTAGCAGACTTTCTTCCATAAATAGTGCAACACCTTTTTATTTGCAATTGCGTTATCTTTTATATATGTTCATTATATGACATCTTGCACCCGTATATTTTGGTACGGCCGAATACGCTAGGGGCTTCTGTTCCCGAAATTATGGTGTGATAAAGTCCGAACACTTTCACAAGTGCGGCACCCCGAACTTATAGCATTATATGAATCGGCTCCGAATCATGTCTTGGGTCAATAGTTGGGTTTGCCGGCTCCCATGTTTTGGTGCCTTACGCCCGTTCCGTCGGCTAAGGTAGCACTGGGAGAACCACTGCGATTGCGCCCTGGTTGAGCCGGGTTAACGCCTTAGTGGAGAAAGCTAAAACTGACTGGCATGATAAGGCGAGAGACTGGTCGCTGTTCGAGAGGTTCTTTCGGGTCCTTAAAGACTCACGCCGCTTCAAGCGAAGTTTCGGATAATGTCCGATGAAGGCGTGGATAGCGCCCCGGATTCGGTCTTCTGAATACCAGGGGCTTCGCCAAAATTTAAAATTATAGAATTCTATGAGTAAGTGAGAGTGTTCAAGCATTATAAGTCTGGTTGCCTTGTTTGTCGTTTTGAGCGCCTCCCTAGATGGACCCAAAAATGGGAACAAGAGTGCTCAAGTTTATCACCGAACACCCCAGCACTTGTGGCTTGGGGGCTGAAGCCAACGACTTGCCATCTCTCAGATTTAACAAACGGCCGCACAGAAGGTAATATTTTAAATTAAACAAGCGTTGCTCATGGCGCATATAAACGAAGTTTTAGCGCCTGAGGATAAACACACAATGAGTTCACTCAAAATTACATTCCGGGAGCACTCATCTGCAATATCGCAGGCTCCCTTCAGGACAACTTTATAATACCGCTCCGGCGTGCGATGCTCCTTGCCCGGCGGTGGGTCCGTGAGAAGCTTCTCCGCATCAAGTTTGCCCCATTGCACCTTTATGCGGGCAAGGGCCCGACGAGCGCCTTCAATACAGGCGGAGCGCTTGACTACATCCAGCCTTGGGCATGCATCCACCAGCCGCCGCACGAGGCCAAAGTAGCTCCTGTGCATGGCCTGTCCGAGCCATAGCCGGACTATGAGGCCCTTCATGGCCTCCTCGGCTACCTTGTGGAGTTCGACCATTGCTTCACCTGGTCGCTTGAGGCACCGGATGGCGGCCTTAGCGCATCGAGACCGAAGACCTTCTCCGTCGAGCTCCCCTCCTCGCCACGATAGAATGCGGCGGCATCAGACGCACTACGCGGCAGATCTGCAAACGCCCCTGGAGAGCTCCGAATGCGGGTAAGTATCAGGTAATTCACATTAACATGCCTGCTTTGCATGAAAAATGCCTTACCCGCCGCTATCTTCTTCATGTCCTCAACCTCCTGAAGGGCCTTACGGGCCTCGGCCTTGGCGGACTTGGCACTTTCGAGAGCCAAGGCAAGCTCGGACTCTCGAGTCTTGGAGTCACGCTCCAAACTCTCATGCTTTTCCATGAGAGCCTGGAGCTCTTGCCGAACTTCCGCCACACGTGCCTCTTGCTTTTCTCGCTCAGCCCATTCCGTGGCTGCATTGCGTTCGGCCGCGGACACGGCATCCTTCAGGGCAGCCACCTCGTTAGTGGCCCCTGCAATACACATATTATCCTTGTTAATTTTATTTGCAACCGAAATCCTTTTCTGTAAGGTACTTATTTAAGTGGTGTCACTCACCTTCTTTTTCCTCGAGCTGCCTCTTGGCATGGCCGAGCTCTTGCTCGGACCTCTCGAGATCCTTCTTCAGCACCTCGACCTCTGCCGTTAATGCGGCAGAGGTCAGAAGTGCAGCCTGCAAACCCATATTGATATATTTTAAGCAACCCTGTGTATATCTTGTTAGATCCTCAGTCCGGCTTTTTCCTCCCGAACACCGAACTAAGCATCAGGGGCTACTGTCTATGCGGTATTACATTACATAATTTTAACTTCTTACCTCAAAGCCTGTTAGAAGTCTGCTGCAGGCTTTGGTCAGCCCACTCTTGGCGAGCTGAACCTTCTCAATCACCGCACTCATAATAGTGCGGTGTTCTTCCTCGATGGAAGCGCATTTAAGCGCCTCCAACAGGTTATCCGGCACCTCCGGTTGGACGGAGGCCGCCGGCGTCACGGTCCTGCCCTTCTTTCGAAGGGGCCGCTTGCCGGACTCTGGAACCGCTACGGGTTCCGATGTAGAGTCCGGCGCAAAGTCCAGGAGGTCGCCGACGGGCGCCCGAGCCTCCTCCTGATGGGTCCCCTCTTGGGATCCCACCTCGGCGTCCTCGTCGGCGCGTGGGGTAGAGGCGGTCGGGACGGAATTTACGTCCGACGAGGCCAACGACCCGCTCATTGAGTCGGGGAGATCGTCATCGACCGGACTACGGACAGAATGCGGCGTTAGAAGGATACTACGTGACATGAAAGGTACGGCATATAAATGATCCGAATACTTACGATCCGGCCGGACGCCTGGCCCTTGGAGGCCACTCATCCCCGCCAACGCTGATGTTGGCGAAACTGTCCGGGGGGATAGTTCTCGCCCTCTTTGACCCTTCGGCCGCCCCGATTGGGGAAGCCTTCCTCTTCTTCTCTCCCTTCTCTGGGAGAGAGTACTCCTCCTCCTCGTCTTGAGGGGAGGAGTCCTCGTCGTCGTCACACGCCTGATTGCGGGAACTCTTTCGAGTCCCCGCGGCCACCTTCTTAGCCTTCTTCTCCGGCACCACGTGCGGTGCCGGAACCAGCAGCCCCGCTAAGCGGGCGTCCACTGGGTCTTCTGGCATGGGAGCCGGGTTGATGAGCAGCTTGGCCTTCTCCATCCATTCCTGTCAAAGGAAGAGGCAGATTAAGACCTCACTAGAGTCAATCTAATTACCACAAGTGTCCCGTAATGGGGTTGAATCACTTACCTCGTCAGTCGGAGACTGCGAGCTGAATCCGCGGTCTTGATCGCGGATGTGAAACCGGCGCCCTTGAACAGCACCCTCCAGGCACCTTCGTGTGTTGTATCGAAGAGCCCGCTTAGCGTCTGGTGCTGTTCTGGATTGAACTAGCACAAATTGAATGCCCGTTCTTGGCATGGGAGAATCCGCCGGAGGAGCATGACTTGGACCACGTCGACGAGCCGGAGCCTATTGCTCACCATCTTCTTGATGCAGGCTCGGAGTCCCGTCACCTCCACCGGATTGCCCCACTTCAAGCCCTTCTCTTTCTAGGAGGTGAGCTGCGTGGGGATTCCAGATCTAAACTCGGGGGCCGCCGCCCATGTGGGCTTGCGCGGCTCGGTGATGTAGAAGCACCCCGATTGCCACCCCTTGACGGAGTCCACGAAGGTCCCTTCTAGCCAAGGGACGTTGGGCAATTTGCCCAACATGGCGCCTCCGCATTCCGCTTGCGTGCCCTTCACAACCTTCGGATTGACGTTGAAGGTCTTGAGCCATAGGCCAAAGTGGGGCTGGATGCAGAGGAAGGCCTCGCACACGATGATAAATGCCGAGATGTTGAGGATGAAGTTCGGCGCCAGATTGTGAAAATCCAGGTCGTAGTAAAACATGAGCCCCCGGACAAATGGATGGAGCGGAAAGCCCAGTCCGCGGAGGAAGTGGGGGAGGAAGACGAACCTCTCATGAGGCCTTGGGGTAGGGATGAGCTGCCCCTCGTCGGGCAGCCGATGCGCAATATTGCTGGAAAGATATCCGGCGTCGCGCAGCTTGGTGATGTCCTCCTCCTTGGCGGTGGAGGCTAACCATTTACCTCCCGCTCCGGACATATTCAGAGAAGGTCGAGGCGAGATGCGCGAGCTTGGGCGTTGGAGCTTGAGTTCGCAGGGATGGATAAGCAAAGGAGGAAGAAGGCGTAGGTGAGAAGGTGAATCCTTATAACTTATATATAGGCGGACAGAACTATGCATCCCCCACCGGCATGGTAAAACTCGCTTATCTCCCAAGCACCACCATCAATGGCGCGGTTAGGTTACCCACGCATGTATTGATGAGAATCCCGGAATAAGGGGAACACGATCTCTGCTTTGACAGGATGTGCCAAGGAAACCGCTTTGCTAAACGTGCTGAGGTGGTATAGTAATTCAAACAAAGGCTTGGTTGCGGTGTGATGACACGCCGCATAATACGTCAGCAGATTGAGCTAAGTGTATATTTTATTCTCTCTACGGTGGAATTTGGAAATTATTTTTGCAGAGCCGGATACTATCCTGGTGTTCATTATCCTCTCCGGATTATTCAAGGGAGGAACCCGCCTAGCAATGCCGAACATTATGCACGCCGGACTTATCGTCATTGAAGACTGGTTCAGGGGCTACTGAGGGAGTCCTGGACTAGGGGGTGTCCGGATAGCCGGACTATCAATATCCGCCGGACTCCAAGACTACGAAGATACAAGATTGAAGACTCCGGCTCGTGTCCGGATGGTACTTTCCTTGGCGTGGAAGGCAAGCTTGGCAATATGGATATGTAGATCTCCTACCATTGTAACCGACTCTGTGTAACCCTAGCCTCCTCCGGTGTCTATATAAACCGAAGGGCTTTAGTCCGTAGGACAACATACATCTCAACAATCATACCATAGGCTAGCTTCTAGGGTTTAGCCTCCTTGATCTCGTGGTAGATCTACTCTTGTACTACCCATATCATCAATAATAATCAAGCAGGACGTAGGGTTTTACCTCCATCGAGAGGGCCCGAACCTGGGTAAAAACATTGTGTCCCTCGTCTCTTGTTACCATCCGCCTAGACGCACAGTCCGGGACCCCCTACCCGTGATCCGCCGGTTTTGACACCGACAAGGGGGAAGAAACAATGAATACAATGCAAACAGATGCATAACGATGCATGACAAAGCAATGTGTGATGCTAGGCGTGCCCTAACGCGGTATGAGGTAATACCGGCGAAAGGGGGAAACATCCGGGAAAGTATCCCCGGTGTTTTGCATTTTCGGGCAGAGGAGCCGGAGGGGGAAAGTTGTGAGTTCGATAGGTTAGAGAGGTGTGGCGGACGAACGGGTTGCGTATCCGGAATCGTCTCGTCGTTCTGAGCAACTTTCATGTAGAAAGTATTCTAATCCGAGTTAAGGATTAAAAGATATGATTTTCTAAAGATTTTATTAATTTCTGAAATTTAATTAATTACTTCAACATTATCCAGAATAGTAAATGATGATGTCAGCATGACATCATGTTGACGTCAGCAGTCAACTGTGCAGTTGACTGGGTCAACCACGTGTGGGGCCCACAGGTCATTGACTGTTTAGTTAGTAGGTTAACTAAACAGTGTCAATTAGTTTAATTAGTGGTTACGTTAATCTAATCAGGTTTAATTAGTTTCATTAATTCTTTAACTAACTAATTAATTATCATTTTAATTATTATTTATTATTATTTATTTTTTCATTTTTTTATCAATTTAATTATTATTATTATTATTATTATGTTTTGTTCTGGGGCGTGGGCCCCATCTGTCATTGTCACCGGGGGGGTCTTAGCGGGCGCGTGGGTAGACGGGTGGGCGCTGGCGCCGGTGAACAATGGCCTACTGGCACTCGAAGCGGTCTTGGGCGCCGACGCAGCAGCGGCCAGTGGCCGAGCCACGCACGGGAGGCGGCGGCCACATCGAAGAGCGGGGGAAGGCGGAACGGCGAGCGTGAGGGGAGGCGCGGGGGTTGCCGAGCGCGTCGAGGACGACAACGCCCAGCGGCAGTTGCGGGCGACGCCCGGTGCCGCAGTCCTGCGGGACTCAGAGGCGGGCGAGCACGGGGCTGCACGAGGTCGAGGCGATATCAGGCGCGAGCGGTTGCAGGGCCGGATGCGCGCACTGGGCATGGCCAGCGCGGGGGCCACGGGCAGGGCTCGGGCGGACGTGCGAGTGGCGACGGTGATGGCACATTGAGTGGGGCAGAGAGGAGAGGGGGGGGGGCTCGCTCACATCGTTGGAGAGAGGAGGACGACGAAGCGTGGAGAGGCTGGGTCGGGGAGGAGGCGTTCCGGCGAGTGGGCGAGCGGCGTCCGGCGAGGAGGAGTCGGGGACGACTGTGGCGATCCGGTGACGAGGTCCAGCGCGTCGAGGTGGCGAGCCACGGCGGCGTGGAGCTCCGGGCGGCGGTGAATCGAGGACGAGGCGGCGGCATCCTTGCGTGGGGGGCGGCGAGCTCCGGGCGCCGGTGCGGTGAGGGAGCACGGCGACGGGCAGGGGGTCGCGGTGGAGGCGACGTCCGGTCGGGGCAGGGGATGGATCGCGGCTGGGCGAGAGGAGTGAGTGGGGGGGTTTGCCTCGATCCCAGATTAGATCGGGAGGGGGGGAAGGTGGCGACGTGGGGAAGTGGGGATGGATCGTGCGGGGGGCCAGTGGTGAGGGAACCGCTAGGGTTCCGGTTGGGGTGGGGGTTAAGGGAGGCCGGTGGGCTGTGGCGAATGGGCGGCTAGTTGGGTGGTTGGTCGTGGGTGGGTTTGGGCCTGTTGGCCTGGGATTGGCGGGGGTCCCTTTTTCTTTCTTTCTTTCTTTCTTTATTTTTCTTTTCTGTTTTATTTCATTTTAAAGTATTTAGGCATTTTATAAAAATGTGTTCACTTCACCATAATTACCTACGAAATATTTGGCACCCCCCGAACATTTTTGTTTTAATTTTTGAAAACTTTTGTTGTTTGTAATATTTAGAATTTAAATTTTGAAACGGTTTCGAATCATTGCGAGGTTAGCAACAGTAACCGTGGCGACGTGGCATCATTAGCGTGGGATTACTGTAGCTTAATTATCCGGTCGTCACACCCATTGAAGAAGAAGGCCATTAGTGTCAAGCAACAAGGGAAGAGGGCACAAGTTCAATCTCATGCTCAACCTCAAGTTGAAGAAAGGCCACTTCCCAAGAAGACTCAAGCTAATGCTTCTCTTGTGGAAAAATCAAGTGAGAAGAAAGTGAAGAGTAGAAGTTGCTACTTATCTCGTGAGAAAGGTCACGTCGCTTCTTCATGCACTAGTGGTAACTTATCCAACCCAATTATTATTGATGATATCTATTCTCTTGGGAAGGATAAGGTTGGCAATGTGTTTGCCAAGTTTGTTGGTACTCAAAGTGGTGTCAAGAAAAGAACCATTTGGGTAGCCAAGCCTATTGTGACTAACCTCTTAGGACCCAACTTGGTTGGGGACCAACAAGCTCAAACTTGATCAATAGGTGTTTTTGGAGGGCATTGGAGACTTGGCTACATTATGAAGAATTAAGGGGACTTCATCATTCTTTTTGTCACAAGCCAAGTCAATTTGATTATCAAGTTTCTATCTTATATCCAATGTGCCTCCTTGCGGTAACTTGTACCTAAATTGTTTACGAAAGTTACTTGCCCCCTTGCATGTTTTGGTTTTGTTCCTTGCATGTGTTTGTATATGTTGCGCTTCCAACTTGCTTATGTATGTTGGTCTGCACTTCATGTACGTGTGAGTTGTGTGTTGAGCCTTTGTGCATCTTCTTTGTATCTTAGTTGGCTCTTGTGAGAGATTAATGGAATATCCCATTATTGGGAAGTGATGCGCTTTGTGCACCTCACACTCCTATAAGTGTGTGTACATGAGGAATACCATCTAGTATTGATATTACAAGATTATCTAGTCACTATGTGGTATGTCTTCTCATGAGAAATTCAAATTCTAAATTGTCCATTAATTATCTCTTGTTGGATCCTCTTATTGCCTCTTGTTAAGTTTTCTTCATTGGTATCACATTATGGGGGAGTAATATGCTATGTATATTACTAGCTTAGAAAATGTGTACATTTGAGATATTGTCACCTTGTGTTGATATTGTAGATTATCTTGTTCCTAGGTGGCATGTTAGCTCTACAAGTTGCAATTTGCTTGTGTTTGTTGTGAAGATGATGTTGGATATCCTTGTTATCTACCACCGGGAATTATTTCCAAATACTTCTTGTCTTTTGACAAGTGGTAGTCACTTATGTGTGGTAGAATTTATTGATCATCTTTACATTGGCTTTGTTTTTATTTGCTTTATCTCTTGCCTAGGATTGTGTCAACTCCCATTGTATTCCATACCACTTGTGGATCTTGTTAATTTCTTGACCTTGTCTAGTGTTTTCTAGATATAGTGAAAGTGGTGATCCCACCTTGTGCATTTTGTATTCAAATGCAAATTCTCTATAATGCACTAGTCTTGGGGGAGCTATCCTATTATCTATAAAACACTCATCTTGTGATCCTTATCAAGTGTGTGTTTGTGGAAGGCAAGCCATTTCTTTTTGTTACTTTGTACCATCATGAAACTTTGTAGAGGGCTTGGTTTGTTTGGAACCATTCTCTCTTTTGGGAGTTTGACATCTTTCTTTTTGAGTGTATCAATGGATATCTCATTCCTTGATGTATCTTTTATGGATATCCTCCAAGTGTTGATTTATTCATTTGGTATCTTTTCTTCGCTTGGTATTTTGGTCTCGGTTCTTGAAAGTCTTGAGCATGCATATTTACTTCTTGTAGTTTCTTTGGCATGCTTTCTTTCTTTGACCCAATAGATAGGGGGAACTCCACCAAGTCTCAAATTGGATGATATGTGCATAAAATTCATTCCCTTCTCTATATGCACATATTTATGTGGGGTTTGTCCTATGTATATTGGTGTTTCTAACTCTTTGGTCCCAATGAGTTTGGGTACTATTTTGTTTGTGTTGTTGTTCTAAGAACAAGTGGAGATGCATTGGATGCTCGGCTCACTCACAAGAAAGGTGTTTTCACCATGTGCTTATTGGAGTCAAGCTAGGATGATCAATGAACTACTTTGTACCTTCAATTGGTATCTACTTCATCCTTCCAATGTTATCTCGGTAACAAGTATCTTCATATACTTCACGCACACATTTCTTGCATCAACCTTGTGTAGGTTGTATCATGGCATGTTATCCATTCTTTCTTGTCATACTTGTTTCCTTTCTCAAAGCATCCCAACAATGACGTCTTGTTGCTAGTTGTGATGTCTTTGATGTTCGTGTGGTTGGAATTCATTTATATACAATAAGACCATATCTAGCCATGTGCTATGCTCTCAAGAAAATATCTTATTGGTATATGTATGACTTCCTTTTGGATATCTTGTTCCTTCATGTTGTAACTATTTCGGGTGTACATCCTTCTTTGTAGATATATATCATCATGATTTCGTCTACCTAGAACATTATACACTTGAGAGAAATTACATCTCTAGATGATATCCTTTCTTTCACGTCCACCTTGTCTCTCTTTTGTTATTTCTTTGGTGGCTCCGTGAAAGCTTTTGCCTTGAGTGCATGTCGTATATCATTGCATCTTGATGCACTCTTATGTGGTGAAGATTTTTTTCCTCATGCTTATCTCTACGAGGCTTTTGCCATCTTAATTGGTATCCCTTGTCTTGATGAGGACTTCATCTTCTTTCTTCACCATGGGTGGTCGCAAGCTTTGTTGCTAATTCTCTTTTTAGTGAGCTTGTGAACCCATTTGCTAGTTGGGTGTGTGTGGGGAGGACATGTCATGCACCGTGTATCTCTTTTATCCAAGACTATGTAGATGCTTATGCTCATCCTTACATTAGTCTTCTCAAGTGCATTGCCTTGACTCACACACATCATTTTGGTTGAGCACTTTCTTAAGTTGCCTCTTTTACTTGTTGCTCAACCTTGTGTTTGTTCCAAGTACTAGGCTTTGTTTCCTATATGCTCACTTGCACTTGTTGTAAGTTTCTATTGATTTTGGAAGAGCTATGATCCTATTTTGTGCACTTTGTATCCAAATACAAATATTCTTATGCATGCACAAATCATGGGGAGCTTCTCTAGTTTCTTTAGAAAACTCCTTTGCTCATATCATAATATCCTTTATTCATGTGGGTCGTAGGATCTTTGGTCTAGTTGGTTCAATTGATATCCTTTGATTGCTTGCTTCAATTGGTATCTTTTGATTGCTTGTTTCTCTCTTTGTTATGTCTTTGTGGCATATCTTACTTTTGCAATCTTTGGGCCTCAATATAGTTTGTCTTCCTCCAAGTATTTACCGTTGGATATGTGTATTTCATTCCACTCTCTTGTTGAGAAATACACAATTTATGGAGGAACACATTTTATATTGGCCTTCTAAGCTTTTTGCCCATTTTGGCAATCGATGCCAATGGGGGAGAAGTTTCAGAGTGTTTTGTGGAGAAGTTTATAGAGTATTCTCCTTATATAATTCCTTATATAAACTCTCTTTGGTTTGTTCCTAAGCATTTGCATCTCATACACATGCATTCTTGGTTGTTGCATTGCATGGTGATGCATAATTCCTTATATAAACTCTCTTGAAAGTGATTGTCATCAATTACCAAAATGGGGGAGATTGAAAGGACATGCGGTGCCCCCATGTGTGGTTTTAGTAATTGATGACATTCTCTATGGACTAATGGTTGCATTGAGTTATATTTGAAGGATTTGTCCATAGGCATTTCTTGAAGTCCATGTGTTGGTTTCAAGGAGTTTATGTGTTGACCAAGGTGCAATTGAGGAATTATCCAAAGATTGGTCATGTGAGTGTTGAGCTTATTGCAAGCATGTCTTGAAGAAGAAGATTGTGTGATCATTCATGTTTACCTTCAAGACATCATCCAAACTAAAAGAGTTGGAAAGATTCAAGGTTGATCAAGACTAAGTCAAGAGTGAATCAAGTTGATCAACTCACAAAGCATAAAAGATGTACCGAGAGGGATCAAGTGATCCCATGGTATGGTAAGCATTGTCCATTGCACTTTGTGTACTAACCCATGGTCTATGTGAGAGTTCTATGTGGGGTTAGGTACATGTCCATGGGCTTGCGTCAAGAGGAAGATATCATACAACCCATGGAAAGGATGACATCATGTAGTGATCGTCATCAAGATTGTCATGTGCAAGTTCAAGCGTAGCATCACGAAGAGATCAAGTGCTTGAAGCTTGCCATCCATTGTGGTGTCAATGGACTTGTGAAGATGTGCCGAAGAGTGGCTCACCATAGTGGAGTATGGGGGAGCAATCATCTAGTCTCCATCGACCCAACGCAATCAAGAAAGGTGGTCCATCTTGCGGAGGACAAGATCGACATCATCTAGCTCAAGTGGATCATGTGCAAGGCAAAGGTTTGCCCTTGATAGGTTTTCTATTTTACCGGTCTCATGGTGGTAGTTGGGAGACCGGGTTATAGGATCGATAGCCGTACTATCAAGGGGGGCTCTCAAGTGAGTAGCTTGATCGTATCGTTCGTCGAGATCTCAAACCATTGCATCCTTGCATCATGTTTCTTGGTTCTTGTTTGGTTCTCTTTGTGAGTCTTAGAGCTTATTGTCATCTTGATGACAAGCTTGAGTTCATCGAAAACGGAGTTTGCATGCGTCTTCTATGATGTTTTCGGTGTTGGAGGTTTTACTGGTCTTCTCCGAGGAAGGGTTCTCACCATTTTCTTTTGGGCCTTTTCTAATTTGCTTATTATTGGTATTTCTTTCAATATTGTGTTACCCTTGTCGCTAGCTTTCCAACAAACTTTGTTTCGTTGAATTTGGAGTCCGTTTGCAAAAGTTGTGGCTGATTTGGTAAAGGCTGCAGCGGTCTACCGCGACTAGAGCAGATGTAATTTTTTACTACCGCTCCAGAGCGGTACTACCGCTGCTCCTGAGCGGTAGTACCACTCCAGAGCAGTACTACCGTGGCTCCTAAGCGGTAGTACCGCCACGGACCAAAATCTCGTGTTATCTCTCTCGTTTGTGCTGTTTTGACCGTGCTAAGCGGTAGTACCGCTCCTTCAAGCGGTAGTACCGCTTGTGCACGACCTGAGCACATAACGGTTGGATTCGGGTGGTCCTATAAAAGGGGGTCTTCTTCCCCAATGAACCTAATCCTTTGAGCTCATGTTCTTCCCCCATTGTTGACCTTCTTTGAGCTTGCTAACTCTCAATCCCTCCATGGATTCTTGCTAGTTTTTGAGGGAAAAGAGAGAGGAGATCTAGATCCACGTTTCCACCAATCACTTTCTCCTCTAAGTGAGGGGAACCCCTTGGATCTAGATCTTGGAGTTCTTCGTGTTCTTCTTTCGTTCTTCCTCTCATTTTCCTCCCTAGCATTAGTTGCTTCGGTGGGATTTGGGAGAGAAGGACTTGGGCACTCCGTGTGCCCTTGCCATTGCATTTGGTGCATCGGTTTGAGTTCTCCACGTGATACGTGGAAGTTAAAAAAGTTGAGAAGCTTATTACTCTTGGGTGCTTGGTGCCCTTGAGCTTGTTCCTCTTGGGTGCTTGGGCGCCCTAGACGGTTGGTGGTGTTCGGAGCTCAATCATTGTGGTGTAAAGCTCCGGCAAGCGCCGAGTCTCCAATTAGGTTGTGGAGATCGCCTGAGCAATTTGACGGGTTCCGTGACCGCCCCAAGGGTTGCCAAAGTGTACGGGTTGGTGACCGCCCCAAGGGTCGCCATTTGTACGGGTTCGGTGACCGCCTCAAGGGTCCCTTAGTGGAATCACGGCATCTTGCATTGTGCGAGGGCGTGAGGAGATTACGGTGGCCCTAGTGGCTTCTTGTGGAGCATTGTGCCTCCACACCGCTCCAAACGGAGATTAGCATCCGCAAGGGTGTGAACTTCGGGATACATCGTCGTCTCCGCGCGCCTCGGTTATCTCTTACCCGAGCCCTTTACTTATGCACTTTACTTTGTGATAGCCATATTGTTCTTTGTCATATATCTTGCTATCACATAGTTGCTTATCTTGCTTAGCATAAGTCGTTGGTGCACATAGGTGAGCCCAGTTGTTTTAGGTTTTGTGCTTGACAAATTAACCGTTAGGTTTATTCCGCATTTGTTCAAGCCTCAACCGTAATTATTTTAAAGCGCCTATTCACCCCCCTTTAGGCGACATCCTCGATCTTTCAACAGGTATGACTATCTTGATTCTATCATAATTTTTTCATGGATGTACATGCATGACAAAAAACACGACCTACTATGACAAACACGTATCATCACGGAAGTGTAATTTTTTGTAGTGCTAGTATCCACTATGTTCTGAGATTGATGTTGCTATGACTTTGCTATGCTTAATGCTTGTCACTAGGGCCCGAGTGCCATGATTTCAGATCTGAACCTATTATGTTTTCATGAATATGTGTGTGTTCTTGATCCTATCTTGCAAGTCTGTAGTCACCTATTATGTGTTATGATCCGACAACCCCGAAGTGACAATAATCGGGATACTTCTCGGTGACGACCGTAGTTTGAGGAGTTCATGAATTCACTATGTGCTAATGCTTTGTTTCGGTTCTCTATTAAAAGGAGGCCTTAATATCCCTTAGTTTCCGCTAGGACCCCGCTGCCACGGGAGGGTAGGACAAAATATGTCATGCAAGTTCTTTTCCATAAGCACGTATGACTATTTACGGAATACATGCCTACATTACATTGATGAACCGGAGCTAGTTCTGTGTCACCCTATGTTATAGCTATTACATGAGGAACGCATCCGGCATAATTATCCATCACCGATCCATTGCCTACGAGCTTTTCACATATTGTTCTTCGCTTATTTACTTTTCCGTTGCTGCTGTTACAACTACTACAAAAACCCAAAAACTATTATCTTTATTGGTGCCACCGTTACCTTTATCATCATACCACTTTTGCTACTAAATACTTTGCTGCAGATACTAAGTTATCCAGGTGTGGTTGAATTGACAACTCAACTGCTAATACTCAAGTATATTCTTTGGTTCCCCTTGTGTCGAATCAATAAATTTGGGTTGAATACTTTACCCTCGAAAGCTGTTGCAATCCCCTACACTTGTGGGTTATCAAGACTAATTTCTGGCGCCATTGTCGGGGAGCATAGCTCTATTCTTTGAGTCACTTGGGATTATATCTGTTGATCACTATGAAGAACTTGAAAGACGACAGAACCAATATTTTGCCCTCAACTACGAGGGGAGGTAAGGAACTGCATCTAGCTCTGCACTAGATTCTCCTTCCGTTATTAGTAAGCTTGCGACACCTAAACCTGCTACTGCTATGAATTCTGATATGTCGCATGTTATTGATGATGCCACTTCTGCTATGCATGATGAAACTACTTCTGTGCGTGATACTACTTTGCTATTAGGTGAATTTCTTGATGAACAACTTGCTAGAGTTAGGGGGAATGAAAATATTGAAGATGCTATTATTGATGATAGTGATGATGAAAATTCTCCCAATGATTATGAATTGCCTGTTGTTCCTGAGGGTTATGTTATGAATGAAGAAGCTGCTAGAGCTATCTTTGCTTGCAATGATAGATATGATCTTAAGAAATTATTAGCTAAATGGAAGCAGCAGTCTCTTAATGCTAGAATGAAACCTGACCCTGCTTTTGCTACTTCACCTATCTGTGTTACTGATAAGGATTATGAATTCTCTGTTGATCCTGAGATTATTACTTTAGTTGAATCTAATCCTTTTTATGGTCTTGAATCTGAAACTGTTATGCACATCTTACCAAGTTGAATGATATAGCTACCCTGTTTACTAATGATGAGAAGTCTTGCTATTATTATAAAGATATTTCCGTTCTCGTTAAAGGGTGATGCTAAGACTTGGTATAATTCTCTTGCTCCTGGTTGTGTGCGTAGTCCCCAGGATATGATTTATTACTTCTCTGCTAAATATTTCCCTGCTCATAAGAAACAAGCTGCCTTGCGAGAAATATATAATTTTGTGCAAATCAAAGAAGCGAGTCTCCCACGAGCTTGGGGGAGGCTTCTCCGGTTACTTAATGCTTTGCCTGATCATCCTCTTAAGAAAAATGAAATACTCGGTATATTTTATAATGGACTAACCGATGCTTCCAAGGACTACTTGGATAGTTGTGCTGGTTGTGTTTTAAGAGAAAGAACAGTCGACGAAGCTGAATTATTATTGAATAATATGTTGACTAATGAAAATAATTGGACTCTTCCTGAGCCAATTCCTGAGGCAATTCCTGAACCAATTGAGCCAACTCCTGAGCCTATTCCTAAACCCACTCCGAAGAAGAGAGGTGTTTTATTTCTCAGTCCTGAAGATATGCAAGAGGCAAAGAAATCAATGAAAGAAAAAGGTATTAAATCTGAAGATGTTAAGAATTTACCACCTATTGAAGAAATACATGGTCTTAATATACCGCCTGTTGAAGAACCACATTGTCTTGATAACCTGACACAGGTAGTAAAGGTAAATTCTATCTATAGATATGATAAAGTTGAAATCCCCTCTACTTAATTTCATAGCCCATGCTTAGATGAATTTAATGACTTTATGGCTAGACAAGAAAGTTTTAATGCTTATGTTGGTAGAGAGTTAAAGAATAATGCTTTCGAGATAGGATGCGTGAGCGATAATATGGCTAGAGTTAAAGGTGAACTTAAACTCATTAGCAAATATACTTCTATGGTTGCTACTCAAGCTAAGCAAGTACTTAAGGCTCAAAATGATTTGCTTGATGAATTAAATAATAAAAATGACTTTACTGTTAGAGTGGCTACTAGAACTGGTAGAATGACTCAGGAACCTTTATATCCTGAAGGCCACCCTAAGAGAATCGAGCAGGATTCTCAGAGAAATAACTAAGAGCCACCTAGTTCTTCTAAAAAGAAGAAAAAGAAGAATGATAGAACTTTGCATGCTTCTAGTGAACCTACTGTAGACACACCTGAGAATCCCAATGATATTTCTATTTCTAATGCTGAAACACAATCAGGTGATGAACATGAACCTAGTGATAATGTTAATGATAATGTTCATGTTGATGCTCAACCTAGCAAAAACAATGAAGTAGAGATTGAACCTTCTGTTGATCTTGATAACCCACAATCAAAGAATCAACGTTATGACAAGAGAGATTTTGTTGCTAGGAAGCACGGTAGAGAAAGAGAACCATGGGTTCATAAACCCATGCCCTTTCCTCCTAAATCATCCAAGACAAAGGATGATGAGGATTTTGAGCGCTTTGCTAAAATGATTAGACCTATCATCTTACGTATGCGCTTAAGTGATATGCTGAAAGTAAATCCTTATGCTAAGTATATGAAGGATATCATTACAAATAAAAGAAAGACACCGAAAGCTGAAATTTTCACCATGCTTGCAAATTACACTTTTAAGGGTGGAATACCAAATAAACTTGGAGATCCCGGGGTACCAACCATACCATGCTCCATTAAAAGAAATTATGTTAAAACCGCTTTATGTGATCTTGGAGCCGGTGTTAGTGTTATGCCTCTCTCTTTATATCGTAGACTTGAATTGAATAAGTTGACACCTACTGAAATATCTTTGCAAATGGTCGGTAAATCAACTACTATACCTGTCGGTATTTGTGAGGATGTGCCTGTTGTGGTTGCAAATGTCACTATTTTAACGGACTTTGTCATTCTTGATATTCCCGAGGACGATAGTATGTCGATTATCCTTGGTAGACCTTTTCTTAATACTGCAGGGGCTATTATTGATTGCAACAAAGGCAATGCCACTTTTCATGTTAATGGTAATGAGCATAAGGTACACTTTTCGAGGAAACAATCTCAAGTTCATAGCATCAATTCTATTGGAAAAGTTCCAACTATCATTATTGGAGGTTTTAAATTTCCTCTCCCTACTGTCGAGAAAAAGTATGATATTATTATCGTTTGGGATTTTCATATCCCCGTTGAGGTAACTTAGTGTTATTCGAAATTTCTCCGGTTCCGAGTTATTCAGAATGAGTTTGTTAACAAGACTTGATCAACCTTGTTAGTGGATTCATTTTGATGATCATGAGATGGATGAAACTAGATGGCACAACCTTCTATACCCACTTTTTACTTTCTGTTATTTAGAATAAATAAAGCAAAAATAGTATTATCCGTCTGTTTTTTGAATTATCCGTGCATTAAAAAATATCCTGAAAATAAAAGTGCTCCAAATGCCCTGCAAATTTAGTATGATTTTTTATGGAATATTTGAGGATTTTAGGCACTGAAAACACCGCAGGAGGGGCAAGCACCAGGCCACGAGAGTGGAGTGCGCGCCCACCCCACCTGGGCGTGCCCCCTGTCTCATGGGCCCCTGGTGGCCCCCCTCCACTTATGCCAGCACCCACACACCTCATCTTCTACCCAAAAAATCCCCATCCAGCTCAAGCACGAGTTCTAGCTCATTTTGCTGCGATTTTCGATCTCCTTGCTCAAAGCTCCATTCACAAAACTGCTTTGGGAGATTGTTGCTTGGTATGTGACTCCTCCATTGGTCCAATTAGTTTTTTTTCTAGTGCTTTATTCATTGCAAATTTTTGCTGCATAGGTGACCATGTTCTTGAGCTTGCATGTAAAATTTATGAGGTCCCAAGCAATTCTAATGCATGATATAGGCTCTAGGCACTTGTAGGAGTGGTTGCTACCAATCTTGTTTAGTTTCATTCACTTTTATTTTGAAGTTACTGAAATTTCAGAAATATTTCAGAAAAAGAATTATGCTTAGAAGAATGTACCAAGGTGGTTCCTCGGTGAAGAAAAGGCCCAGGATTGCTATACGTGAGCAAGATGTTGAATTGCCGAGGGACGCGGATGTACGAGCTTGTGAGTGGCCATCCGATGATTTTATGGTCGAAGCAGGCTTCAAGGAGGAATTTGACACGTATATGCGTAATGCCGAGCTGGAGGACTTCTTACAAGATAAGTGTCTGCAGTACTATCAATTGACTGATTCTTTTGTGCGGAGGTTTTAATATAACTGTGCGCGTAATTCTCCTAGTGTCATATTTGATATTTATGATACATCTTATACCATGGACTTAGAGGATTTTACAACCGCTTGCAAACTCCCGCAGTGGAGTAATATTAATGATCCTCACAAATCTGAATTTAGAGATTTCCTTGCTAGTATTACTGTGGGAGAATCTAGGGACATAACACAAGCTACCATAGGGAGCATTCATTTTCCTGCTATACATTATTTTGCTCTCTTCATTGGTAGATGCATTAACGGTAAGGATGAAGCATGTCACATGTGTGTCCCTGATCTGTGTGTCCACAAGAGTGCTGTGTTAGGTTATAAAGGTTATAACTTGGGGGCAATAGTTGTACGTAGGTTGCAGAATAATAGTAGAAAGGGAAATTTATTTGGAGGCATTTATGCAACCCGTGTGGCTAATTATCTTGGTATAGCCCCACGAGAGGGAGATATGATAATACCTCCTGTTATTTGGATTCTGAAGCTATGGTCAATCATCAGTTTCTTGGGAGGAATGAACAATTCCTCCAATATCGACTAATCTATGACAAACGCAACGTTGTCCATGTTACTCTTCCTGCTCCCTACCTTTTTTATTATCAGGCAAAAGGAAGATATGTTGTCAGCAGGGAGGAAGCAGCTGAACACGAGGTGAGAGCGGAGGCATCTCGCCAACACGACGCAGATCAGGAGGCGGTTGCCGCTGCATCTCGGTACGACCCCAGTTTCACTTACGGATATCAGCCAGGCGGTCCTTGGTACTAGACCAACTTAGGCCAAAAGCCTAAGCTTGGGGGAGTACGTATTTCTCATCGACTTTACATTCATGTTCACACACTAGTCGTCGGTGCTCATACTCTTTCATTGTAATATCCATGCTAGTTTAATTTTCTTTTTCTAGTTTTCTTCTTGTGTGTTTCATAAACCTTAAGAAAAACCAAAAAAAATAGTTAGTTTAATTTCCATGCTTGTAGTAGAAATTAAAATGAAAACCCAAAAAGATTTCTAGTTCTTCTTTTTACTTGTTGGGAGCTTTTCCGTGTAAATAGTTTTATTTTTCTTTTCTTTCCATTGGGGGTCGAGAAGACCATATTGAAAATGTTTAGTGGCTCTCATATGCATGATTGTTTATTTAATTTAGAGCCCATATTATCTTGTCTTCTCTTTTGAGTTGAATGCTTGCAGATTCCAGCTTAGTCCAATGCACGTGCACTCTTATTATTATACACATCGTTCGGTCGTGCTAGTGAAAGGCAATAATGACGATATATGATGGACTTATTGGGATGAGAAAAGCTGGTATGAACTTGACCTCTCTTGTTTTTGTAAATATGATGGGTTCATCGTTTCTGAGTCTGCTTATTATGAGGTAAACATATTTGCAATGACATTTAGAGATTATAGTTGCTTGTGCCATGCTTGATTAGCTATGAGTTATAATGGTTTACCTTGCGTGCCAACATGCTATTAGAATGATTATGATGTGATATGATGGGATGGTATCCTCCTTTGAATGTATTGAGTGACTCGACTTGGCACATGTTCACGCATGTAGTTGAATCAAATCAACATAGCCTTCATGATATTTATGTTCATGGTGGATTATATCCTACTCATGCTTGTATTCGGTGTGAATTAATTTTAATTCATGTTTATGACTGTTGACGCTCTCTCAGTTGGTCGCTTCCCAGTCTTTTGCTAGCCTTCACCTGTACTAAGCGGGAATACTGCTTGTGCATCCAAACTCCTTAAACCCCAAAGTTGTTCCATATGAGTCCACTATACCTTCCTATATGTGGTATTTACCTGCCGTTCCAAGTAAATTTGTATGTGCCAAACTCCAAACCTTCAAATGAAATTATGTTTTGTATGCTCGAGGAGCTCATGTTTCAACTAGGGCTGCCTATATCTTCCATGCTAGTTGGGTTATTCTCAAGAGGAGTGGACTCCGCTCCTCATTCACAAGAAAGGGCCGGTAACTGGGATGCCCAGCCCATGATCCAAAAAGATCAAAGCAAATCAAAATAATTAAACAAAACTCCCCCAGGGCTGTTGTTAGTTGGAGGCACTCGTTGTTTCGAGCAAGCCAAGGATTGATGCTTGTTGGTGGTTGGGAGAGTATAAACCTTTACCATTCTGTTTGGGAACTGCCTATAATGCATGTAGTATGGAAGATACAGCCATCTCATAGTTTTTGCGTTGACAGCGAAAGTATGCCACTCAAAATGTCATTCAATCTCTATTTTAAAATCGAGCTCTAGCACCTCTACAAATCCCTGCTTCCCTCTACGAAGGGCCTATCTATTTACTTTTATGTTGAGTCATCACCCTTCTTATTAAAAGCACCCGTTGGAGAGCACACTATCATTTGCATTCATTACTATTGGTTTATGTTGGGTATGACTTGGCTGGATCTCTTTTACCATGAATTACAATGTTTAGTCAGTCCTTGATCTTTAAAGGTGCTCTGCATTTATGTTTTGCGGTCTCAGAAAGGGCTAGCGAGATACCATTTTCTTATATCATGTTATGATTGTTTTGAGAAAGTGTTGTCATCCGAGTTTTATTATTATGGCTCGCTAGCTGATTATGCTATTGATATGAGTAATTGTGAGACCTAAGTGTTATTGTGAGTATGGTTAGTTCATAATATTTGCTGGAACTTGAATGCTGGCTTTTCATGTTTACAACAACAAGAGCAAACAGAGTTTGTAAAAGTTTTTCTTTATCACTTTCAGTTTATCAACTAAATTGCTTGAGGACAAGCAAAGGTTTAAGCTTGGGGGAGTTGATACATCTCCAACGTATCTACTTTTCCAAACACTTTTGCCGTTGTTTTGGACTCTAACTTGCATGATTTGAATGAAACTAACCCGGACCGACGCTATTTTCAGTAGAACTCCCATGATGTTGTTTTATGTGTAGAAAACAAAAGTTCTCGGAATGTCCTGAAAATCCACGAAGGCACTTTTTGGAATTAATAAGAATTATTGGGCAAAAGAAATACACTAGGGGGCCCACACCCTATCCACGAGACAGGGGGCGCCCCCCCTCCTCCTGGGCGTGCCCCCGTATCTCGTGGGCCCCCTGGACCTCCACCGACCTCAGCTCCAACTCCATATATTCACGTTCGGGGAGAAAAAAATTAGAGAGAAAGTTTCATCGCGTTTTACAACACGGAGCCGCCGACAAGCCCTAATCTCTCTCGGGAGGGCTGATCTGGAGTCCGTTTGGGGCTCCGGAGAGGGGGATTCGTTGCCATCGTCATCGTCAACCATCATCCATCACCAATTTCATGATGCTCACCGCCGTGCATGAGTAATTCCATCATAGGCTTGCTGGACGGTGATGTGTAGGATGATATTTACCATGTAATCAAGTTAGTTTTGTTAGGATTTGATCCCTAGTATCCACTATGTTGTGAGATTGATGTTGCTATGACTTTGCTATGCTTAATGCTTGTCACTAGGGCCCGAGTGCCATGATTTCAGATCTGAACCTATTTTGTTTTCCTGAATATATGTGTGTTCTTGATCCTATCTTGCAAGTCTATAGTCACCTATTATGTGTTATGATCCGACAACCCCGAAGTGACAATAATCGGGATACTTCTCAGTGATGACCGTAGTTTGGGGAGTTCATGTATTCACTATGTGCTAATGCTTTTTTCTGGCTCTCTATTAAAAGGAGGCCTTAATATCCCTTAGTTTCCGCTAGGACCCCGCTGCCACGGGAGGGTAGGACAAAAGATGTCATGCAAGTTCTTTTCCATAAGCACGTATGACTATTTACGGAATACATGCCTACATTACATTGATGAACTGGAGCTAGTTCTGTGTCACCCTATGTTATAGCTATTACATGAGGAATCGCATTCGACATAATTATCCATCGCTGATCCATTGCCTACGAGCTTTTCACATATTGTTCTTCGCTTATTTACTTTTCCGTTGTTGCTGTTACAACTACTACAAAAACCCAAAAACTATTATCTTTACTGGTGCCACCATTACCTTTATTATCATACCACTTTTGCTACTAAATACTTTGCTGCAGATACTAAGTTATCCAGGTGTGGTTGAATTGACAACTCAACTGCTAATACTCAAGAATATTCTTTGGCTCCCCTTGTGTCGAATCAATAAATTTGGGTTCAATACTTTACCCTCGAAAGCTGTTGCGATCCCCTACACTTGTGGGTTATCAGACGTCAACAACAAAAACGACGTGTTGGTTTGCAAATAGTCCTCAAGAGATTAGCACTAGCATCATGAATGTTTCTAAGAACATTATTACTTAAGTAATTGAAAGAGCATGGTGTCCTGTCGGTGTCAGAACCGACGGATCTCGGGTAGGGGATCCCGAACTGTGCGTCTAGGCGGATGGTAACAAGAGACGAGGACACAATGTTTTTACCTGGTTCGGGCCCTCTCGATGGAGGTAAAACCCACGCCCCGCTTGATTAATATTGATGATATGGGTAGTACAAGAGTAGATCTACCACGAGATCAAGGAGGCTAAACCCTAGAAGCTAGCCTATGGTATGATTGTTGAGATGTATGTTGTCCTACGGACTAAAGCCCTCCGGTTTATATAGACACCGGAGAGGGCTAGGGTTACACAGAGTCGGTTATAATGGGTAGGAGATCTACGTATCCGTATCGCCAGGCTTGCCTTCCACGCCAAGGAAAGTACCATCCGGACACGAGCCGGAGTCTTCAATCTTCTATCTTCGTAGTCTGGGAGTTCGGCGGATATTGATAGTCCGGCGGTCCGGACACCCCCTAGTCCAGGACTCCCTCAGTAGCCCCCGAACCAGGCTTCAATGACGATAAGTCCAGCGTGTTTATAGTCTTCGGCGTTGCAAGGCGGGTTCTCCCTTCAAATTCCATGTACCGCCGAATAGTGTCGGCTTCATCTTGAATCTTGTGTTCCTCGCTTCTACGCCAAATAATGGCCCTCTTCCATGCGTCGCACGAATGCGAAAAAGCCGTGGTGTCTTTACATTTCACCCCTAATTGTGCGAAGTCGTCCGCCTATAAAAGAGGCAAGAATCCAGATCCAAACCGCACTGCCTTCCTCCCACAGATACTCCATCGAAGCGCCTCTGACCTAGAAATCCATTCCACCATGGATCGTCAACGCGGCTCTTCTTCACGCGCTCCCAGCCCACCGCCGGGGAATTGGAGGAGATGCTCTGTTTCGCACAATGAGCTAGAAGCTCCAAACGGAGGGGTTTCTCCCTCCGGCCTTCATGGTCCCAGTCCGGGCCGGACTGGTTACTTATCAAGGTGGGAGGCAGGCGGAGGACACTCCAAGCCCCAATAAGGGGGAGCGAGTGTGCTTTGTCCCCTATCTGATAAGGGGGCTCGGATTTCCAATACATCCGTTCCTCCGCGGGCTCCTGAAGTTCTACGGACTCTAGCTCCACCACCTCACGCCCGCCTCTATGCTGCATATCGTGGGCTATGTAGCTCTTTGTGAGCTATTCCTGGGCATCGAGCCCCATTTTGCATTGTGGAAGAGGTTGTTTTGCCTCGTACCCCGTTCTCACCAGGGGTCCATATATCAAGTGGGCGGCGCCGAAATATGGCGCATCGCCGGGACCGGATATCTATCCGGCACTCCCAAGAAGGCGTCCGAAGACTGGCCCTCGGAGTGGTTTTATATAGGAGACGCTCCGTTGCCCGACCCAGTCCGGATCGGCCTCCCCGAGTTTGATCTGCTGCCCTTGAAGAAACGCCACCAATTGGCGCCCATGAGCCCCGCTTGAGGAAGACAAGAGCGTCCATTACTTGATGGGCCGGAGAAGATTAATGGCTCGTTTCGGCTTGACCATGATCGGAGTCATGGCGACGTGCATCAAGCGAGGGGTGCAGCCACTGCAATACAGAGGCCACCCCATGTGGGATTTCAACGGGGAAGACGATGCTACCCGCACGACGCCAAAAGGGCCGGATTCGACCGAGGATCTGGTGAAGATCCTGTCCGGCCTGTACAAGGGGGAGAAGGAGTACTTCCTTCGCACGAACCCTTTGGATGGGTTTTCCATGGTCAACCCTAGAGGATGGGTAAGCGAACACCTCGAAGGGCTCTACCCGTGCTTTCGAAGTTTAAGCTTCTTACATTATGTCTTCGGCGCAGGGTCTACGCAGGACTATGGAGGACATGGTGAGTCCTGCTCCGCAACCCGAAGATCCAGAAGGATCCTTGGGCCCGGCCTCCGAGGAGGACCCGGACATCGAGGTGGAGCTGATCGACGGGGTGTATCACCAGCTCAGCATAGACAATGCTCTGGTTGCCATTACGGCAGACTACCCCGGACTAAGTTCGGCTTCCCAGGTGACTGCGACCGAAGTCCGGACACCAGTATCTCTTTCCTGCCCATTTCTGACCTTCGCGAACAATGGTATTTTGTAGGAAGCGCCTTTACGGCAGGAAGCCGAGCCCGCGGCGGCTGACCAACAGAGGCCAGTCCGAACCAGCAGGCGGAAAAGGAGCGCAGTGCGGACGGAAACGTCGCCGCAAAGGTATAGCTCGTATTCGAATTTTCAGAGCAACGTTCCGAGGAAACGCCTGAGTGCTCATGATCTTAGTAGGAGAAAAAGCGCTCGCCGGACTGCGAGCGAAGGAATTGCCGATCCGACCAACACCGGCCAGGCTCCAGCGCCCGGACTGGAGGGGGAGGCAAGCGCAAGACGCGAGCCGGATCCTCCTCCAACGGAGGATACCGACAGACTGTCCACCACCAAGTCTAAAGTGGAGAGCGCTATGAACCATAGGCGCTGCCGGACAGTATTTCAAGAAGCGTGCTTTTCCCATGAGGCATTGGATGCCTTTAACGCAGGGGACGCGCATCTCCGTGAGGCTCAAAATAGTTTTACCAGAGCCACGGAGCAGTATGTGAAAGACATACGGGTAAGGGAATTTTAATGGTTGTATACACCAAGAGTTCTCGAGACTTAAATTAGTTATGCTAACTGATTTAAGGATCATTGGAAATTTCAGGCACTTAACGAGAAGAACGCCCAGCTGTCTCGGGAGCTGCAAGATTGCAAGGCCCAACTTGAGGCCGCACTTGCTGCCGCAGGAGGAGACGGAAAGGCCCCTCCTGGTAACACATTTTTATTAATAAATATAAGTGCTGTGCGGCGTGTGTGCGAGTCTAATAATGACATTGCAGGTACCGCCGGACAAGATCCGGACAGGCAAGCATTGCTGCGCCAGCTTAAGGCCGGCGAGAGTGTGCTAAATAGGGTTCAGCAGGAAAGGAACAAGCTCCAAGATGTCAACGCCAAGCTCGGAGAAGAGCTGAAAGGCGCACAGGCCGAGCTGTCCGGCTCCGTTCAGGAGAATCAGCGGCTTCGTCGCGACATATATAGTAAGTGCTTGAACGGACTCTTTTGAAAAGAAGAGTTCGGCAAGGAAGTGTTTTGACATGATATGTCTTGTAGGTATACTCACGGGCCGTCCTGTAGAGGAGATGCCCATATCAATGGGTGATAAACTTCCCGAACTATTGCAGCTACTCGAACGAAGTTCGGCAGCAATGAGCGGCGTTGTTCGAGCTTTATGGCGGCCCTCACCCTACCCGAGGGCCTCGGGAGCTTATGGAGAAGCTGCAGGAGTGCGGCAGCGCCTGCTTGTGGAAGATTTCGCTTGCCGTCAAGGTGCCAGGGAGGCTTGGGCCATGGTGAAGACACGGTACAAGAAGGCGGACCCCAACCATATGGCCGAAGTTGGACCAGTAGGGCCTGATGGGAAGGAGATCCCTGTGAGTTTAGTGTACAGCCAAGTAGAGTTGGCTGCTAAATTTTCCCAACGGGACTGTAAACTAGACAGCCTGTTAGACGGGATTGAGGAGGAATACAATCAATAAATGTGACAATGTATGTTATCCTTTAAAGTGACATGTTAAATGCCTTCTAGCCGGATTGTAGATCGTCTGTCTTTGCCGACCTTTTCGCTTCGACCTCGGGACCCTAGAGTCCGGAGTGTGTCCGAATACCTTCTTGGTTATGAAAAAACCGGGGTATGCGTGGAGACCAAGCGTAGGGGTCATTAGTGCTTTATCAGACAAGTGCCCAACTAGTTATGTTATATTACATGGTTAGTAAGAAACTTCTTCCAGGGAGAATAGTTCCGTTAAGGGTTCCTTTTTTGGGAGGCATGCCCTAAAGTGCATGTCCGGACTACAAAGAAAGCAAAAACATCCGGGGCAGATAGATAAAATAGGTAAAAAGTCATCTTTTAAATCACCGACCGAATATTCCCTTAAGAACGCTAGCTTTCGGCTTCACCCAAACCGAGGTACACATCCGGTGACCGGCAAGAATAATCGCAGAGGTGCTCCCTTTACCTCCTAGCCGAACAATCGGGAACGTAGGGGTAAGCACAGGAGCTAGGCAACCCAGCTTGGCCAAAACGTATGTCATATCGATGCATATAATGGCGAGTAAAAGGTACATGTGGAAGCTTGACACATGCGTTGGGTATGAAACCCGTGTAATTGAGCTTTTGTAAAAGAAGCCCCCAGGAATAATGAGTGCAGATGGCACATCATGCGTATGCAAAGAATGCAAAAATAGGCCCGGATGGGCTTTTAAGTCAAAAGGAAAAAAGAAAAACAAAAGACAGCCGAAGTATAAAAGTTTGGACGGGGGAAGGGGACGAACTCTTAGTCCGGCGCTAGGCATAGAATCGTTGGAGGCGGGCTGTGTTCCATGGGTTCGGCTCGAGTCGGTTATCTGACGCATTTCGTAGACGGTATGCTCCGCCGGTCAGTACTTGATCGATGATGAAGGGGCCCTCCCATCTGGGCTTGAGCTTGTCCTTTTTCTTGTCCTGCAGGCGTAGAACTAGTTCACCAACGTTGTAAGTCTTGGCCCGTGCTTCTCGCTTTGATATCTTCGGCCTGCTGCTAATAGAATGCGGAACGAGCCTTCGCGACGCCACGTTCTTCCTCCAATGTGTCCAGCTGTCCTGCCGATCAAGCTCGGCCTCTCTTTCCTCATACATGCGCACTCGAGGTGAGTCATGAGTAATGTCACAGGCAAGACGCCTCTGCGCCAGATACCATAAAAATGGTGTGAATCCGGTAGTACGGTTAGGCGTTGTCCGCAGCCCCCAGAGTACGGAGTCGAGCTCCTCGACCCATTGTGTGTCGGATTTGGTGAGTGACCTCACTAGTCTGGGTTTAATGCCGCTCATTATTAGACCATTTGCTCTTTCCACTTGACCGTTGGTTTGAGGGTGATAGATCGACGATAGTCGAGCTTGATGCCCATATTTTTGCACCATGACTTAACCTCATCGGCCGTGAAGTTCGTGCCGTTGTCGGTGATGATGCTGTGGGGGACTCCGTAATGGTGTACCACCCCTGATATAAAGTCTATCACTGGTCCGGACTCTGCCGTTTTGACCGGTTTGGCCTCTATCCATTTGGTGAACTTATCCACCATGACCAATAGGTACTTTTTCTTGTGGGTTCCCCCTTTAAGGGGTCCAACCATGTCAAGCCCCCAGACCGCAAACGGCCAGGTAATGGGTATGGTTTTAAGGGCGGTGGGTGGCATATGGCTCTGATTAGCAAAGAGCTGTCAACGAACGCATCGCTGGACCAAGTCCTGTGCGTCTGCCCGAGCCGTCGGCCAATAAAATCATGTACGGAATGCCTTTCCTACAAGGGCCCGGGCTGCTGCGTGGTGTCCGCCTAGTCCGGCATGAATTTCAGCCAGGAGGTTTCGCCCTTCTTCTTCGGAGATACACCTTTGAAGGACTCCGGTAGTACTTTTCTTATAAAGTTCTCCCTCATGGACCTTGTAGGCCTTCGATCGCCGGACTATGCAGCGGGCCTCATTTTGGTCTTCGGAAGTTCCTGCCTAAGTAGGTAGGCTAGAAAGGTTCTGGCCCACGCCGCGACATCGCCATTATAACGTGGGCGGAGGGTGTTATGTCATCTGCCGAATCACCGATTGGTGCGGTTTTCTCCGGTTTGTCGCTACCGGGCTCCTCTTCCCATAGTACGGATGGCTTGAAGAGCCGTTCCAGGAAGATATTTGGATGGACAGCATCCCATTTCGCACCGATGCGTGCCAGGACGTCGGCCGCTTGGTTATTATCTCGGGCTATGTGATGGAATTCGAGTCTGTCAAACCGAGCTGATATTTTTAGGACAGCGTTGCGATATGCTGCCATTTTCGGATCCTTGGCGTCGAAGTCTCCGTTTATTTGGGATATTGCAAGGTTTGAGTCCCCGCGCACCTCTAGGCGTTGAATGCCCATGGAGAGCGCCATCCGGAGACCATGTAACAGGGCCTCGTATTCGGCTGCATTGTTGGAGTCCGTGTACATTATTTGAAGTACATACTAGACTGTATCTCCGGTGGGGGATGTCAGTACGACCCCAGCCCCCAGTCCGGCCACATTTTGGAGCCTTCGAAATGCATAGTCCAATTGGAGTATGCGCCGTACTCTTTAGGGAGTTTGGCTTCGGTCCATTCGGCGACGAAGTCAGCCAAAACTTGTGACTTTATAGCTCGTCGAGGTTTGTAAGTGATGTCGAATGGTAAGAGCTCAATGGCCCATTTTGCTATCCTGCCCGCTATGTCGCATGTTGTTTATAATGTCATTGAGTGGTAGTTCAGAGGCCACTGTTATCGAGCACTCTTGAAAGTAGTGCCGAGCTTCGAGACGCCATGAACACCGCATATGCTATCTTCGATAGTGCGGTAACGGATTTGCAGGGGTTAACACGGTGGATACATAATACACGGTTTTTGAAGAGGGAATTTATGCCCTTCGTCACTCGCTCGACGACGAGGACCGCGCTTACAACTTGATGCGTTGCTGCGATGTATAACAACATTGGTTCGCCCAAAGTGGGCGCAGCCAGACCGGATTTGTTGCCAATATGGCCTTTATTTCTTCGAGTCCGGCAGTGGCGGCATCCGTCCACTCGAAGTGTTCGGTGCGCCTGAGGAGGCGATAGAGGTGCAACGCCTTTTCTCCTAAACGGGAGATAAAGCGGCTTAAGACTGCCACGCATCCTGTTAATTTTTGTATTTGCTTGAGGTCTTTTGGAATATCCAACTGTGACAGAGCTCGGATTTTAGCCGGATTTGCTTCAATTCCTCTACCGGATACGATGAAGCCCAACAGCTTTCCGGTTGGTACACCGAAAACGCATTTTTCCGGATTCAGCTTGATGTCATATGCTCTGAGGTTGTCGAATGTGAGCCTCAAATCGTCTACTAAAGTTTCGACGTGTTTTGTTTTGACGACTACGCCGCTCACGATGCCTCAACTGTTTTGCCGATCTGGGTGGCGGACATGTTTGAATCATGCGCCGATATGTTCTTATTGGCGTTTTTTAGTCCGAAGGGCATCGTGTTGAAGCAGAATGGTCCATATGGAGTGATAAACGCCGTTGCTTGGTCTGCTTCAGCCATCTTGATTTGATGATAGCCAGAGTATGCGTCCAGGAAGCACAACGAATCATGCCCTGCTGTGGCATCGATAATTTGATCCATGCGGGGGAGAGGGAAGGGATCCTTTGGGCAAGCTTTATTGAGGTCTTTAAAATCGACACAGAGGCGCCAGGATTTATCCTTCTTTGGTACCATCACCAAATTTGCTAGCCAGTCCGGATGTTTAATATCTCTAATGAATCTGGCTTCCAATAGTTTGGCTAGCTCTTCTCCCATTGCCTGTCTTTTGGGCTCGGAATATTGTCGAAGAGCCTGTTTGACTGGCTTAAATCCTTTTGGGATGTTTAGGCTGTGTTCTGCCAACCTGCGAGGGATTCCGGGCATGTCCGAAGGATGCCAGGTGAAGATATTCCAATTTTCCCGAAGGAATTCACGCAGTGCGGCGTCAACTTCGGGGTTCAACTGTGCCCCGATGGAGGCCGTCTTTGTTGGGTCCGTTGGATGGACCTGGAATTTTATTATCTCATCTGCTGGTTTGAAGGAGGTGGACTTGGGTCTTTTGTCGAGTATCACATCGCCCCTGTTCACCGTGAGAGCGCAATATGGTGAGTTCCTCTGCCGCTAGGGCTTCGGATAGTGCCTCGAGGGCTAGTGCGGCTGTCTTATTTTCGGCGCGGAGTGCTATGTTCGGATCACTAGTGAGAGTGATTATTCCGCCGGGCCCAAGCATTTTGAGCTTCATGTACCCGTAATGAGGTATTGCTTGAAAAATTGTGAATGCCTCTCGTCCTAGTATGGCGTGATACCCACTGCTGAACGGGGCCACCTGGAACGTGACTTCTTCGGATCTGTAATTTTCCGGAGAGCCGAACACCACATCGAGTGTGATTTTTCCGGTGCAGCGCGCTTCCCGGCTAGGGATTATTCCTCTAAAGGTTGTGCTGCTTTGCTCAATACGGCTCCAATCGATTTCCATTTTTCGCAGAGTTTCCTCATAAATGAGGTTTAGTCCGCTGCCGCCATCCATGAGGACTTTTGTCAGCCGAAAGCCGTCCACTATGGGACTAAGTACCAGTGCGGCTGGGGCTCTGGTTGTTCGGAATGTGGGCTCGTCGCTGGCATTGAAAGTGATAGCTGTGTCGCTCCATGGATTTGCTGTTGCTACTTGGTAGACTTCGGTGAGTTCGCGGATTGTTCATTTTCGCATATTATTTGATGCGAAAGTCTCGAAGACCGTTGATACGCGGCTGGTATTGTTGGAGTGGCTTCCTGAGCTAGGAGCTCTTCGCCACTTTTGGCCACCGCCGTAATATCCAACATGCTCGAAGGTTATGTGTTGGGACGGCTCCTCTCGTACTATGAAGTTTACAGGTCCATTGAGCCATCCCTCCAAGACGGTTCCGCTTCCCTTATTGGGTTTTTGTTTTTCGTTTTTGCATCCGGGGCCCGAGTATAAGGCACTCTTTATCATGGATCGGGTTTGGGGCGGATTATCCCAAAATTGATTTTCGGACTTCCGAAACTCTCCATCGACAAGATACTTTCGACAATGGATGCGGATCGGTGAAGCGCGTAATTTTGCGACGATCAATGGCGTTTAGTATTCCTTGTCCATGCGATTATTGCGAAGATTGATATTGCGTTTTCCTCTCGGCAGTCCTTTATCCTGTCCATGACCAGGAGGAATCTGGCCCAGTAGTGATGTACTGTCTCAGTAGGCTCTTGCCATATTAGAGATAGATCGCATATGTCTGGGCGGGTGGGTGGAATAAAATCCGGATCCCTGCCCATCTTGAGGCTCAAAGGCCAAGGAGTTTCCGAATTCGGAAATTTGGTTTGCTGGACGCAATCCAGCGAGTCCGGGGCGATGCATGATTTTAAGTTCGATGCTCGATCGAAGTCCGCCCCTCCGGAATCCGCATGGAGGGTTCGGGAATCCGGACATGAATTGTCTTCAACACCGCAAAGAGTTGCCAGATTGCTCCTCTACCACCGCGACGTGGTGGGTGGCCCGGGAGAGTTAATCTCTCTCGATCAGTTTTAAGCCCAATCTGGTTGTAGTCCGTAGCGACTCCTGTGGAGGCGATGCGATCCAAGAGCTCGCTAATGCACGAGAGCTCTATTGATCTAACTGTTCGGCAGCTTTAGGGCTGACGCGAAGATTGCTTCGACGACTTGAGAAGTCATTGCCGAGCGGCGGCCGGACAGCGGTCATGAGAAACCACCAAGCCGGATAGTTTGGCGGCGGCCAAGGCCCTCCGGCGAAAAACACCGCCTTTGAAGACGGGTGGAGGCATCCGCCTATCGGGCGCATTTACACAGAGGAACTCTCAATGAAAGCACCAATGTCGGTGTCAAAACCGCGGATCTCGGTAGGGGGTCCCGAATCGTGCGCCTAGGCGGATGGTAACAAGAGACGAGGGACACAATGTTTTTACCTGTGTGGGCCCTCTCGATGGAGGTAAAACCCCACGCCCTGCTTGATTAATATTGATGATATGGGTAGTACAAGAGTAGATCTACCACAAGATCAAGGAGGCTAAACCGTAGAAGCTAGCCTATGGTATGATTGTTGAGATGTATGTTGTCCTACGGACTAAAGCCCTCCGGTTTATATAGACACCAGAGAGGGCTAGGGTTACACAGAGTCGGTTACAATGGTAGGAGATCTACGTATCCGTATCGCCAAGCTTGCCTTCCACGCCAAGGAAAGTACCATCCGGACACGAGCTGGAGTCTTCAATCTTCTATCTTCGTAGTCTGGGAGTCCGGCGGATATTGATAGTTCGGCTGTCCGGACACCCCCTAGTCCAGGACTCCCTATGTCCCATGTGTGATTTTGGTAACTGATGACATTCTCTATGGACTAATGGTTTCCTTGAGCTATATTTGTAGGATTTGTCCATATGCATTTCTTGAAGTCCATTTGTTGGTTCAAAGGAGTGTATGTGTTGACCAAGGTGCTATTCAAGGAATTATCCAAAGATTGGTCATAGAGAAGAAATGATACAAGGTTGTTCAAGACTAAGTCAAAGAGTGAATCAAGTTGATGAACATACAAAGAGTACAAGATGTACCGAGAGGGATCAAGTGATCCCATGGTATGATAAGTATTGTCCATTACGCTTTGTGTGTTAACCCATGGTCTATGTGAGAGTTCTATGTGGGGTTTGGTACGTTTCCATGGGTTTGCATCAAGAGGAAGATCTCATACAACCCATCGAGGATGACATCAAGTGGTGATCGTCATCAAGTTTGTGTGTGCAAGTTCAAGTGGAGCATCACGAAGAGATCACATGCTTGAAGCTTGTCATACATTCACTACCAGGGAAAAGGCTAGCAGTAGCGCCGGTTTTAGGTATATCAGTAACGCGGGGTGGCGCACTACTGATACATCACTACAGCTAAAGTGTATCAGTAGCGTGTGCTTGGCCGCGCACTTCTATACGTGCTTAGCAGTAGCGCTTTTGGTGCCAGAGCGCTACTGGTAGTTACTAGCAGCGCACCTCCCTATCTGCGCTACTACTATTGTTGGGTATTTCTTTTTTGTTTTATTTCATATTCATACGCCATACAAGTTTTCATACAGTAGCAATTTAGAGATTGTTTTTTACATCAGAATGAGTTACTACATCATTGGGTGAAAGAACCATGGATTAGTTTCAAGTGCATGGTCACTTTGGATCCATGCACTTGAAACTAAACGATGGTTCTTTCACCCAATGACATAATAACTCATCATCATCATCATCATCATCATCATCATCATCATCATCATCATCATCATCATATCATTAACAACTTATCATCATAATACATCATTGTCATATAACACTTCCTCATGATCATCATTTTTATCAATGAGACATCATATAGCAAGTTGGTCAGTAGTCATAATCACAACTCCTCATCATCATCAACTCTAACACATTGTACCACATAATAACACATTGTACCTAGGACCTACTTCTCTCTCATAGGACCTACTAGGTTCTCTTAGGTAAAATAGCATAAAACAAGATAGGCCCTGACTCTTCATTATGGAGAATGGAGATTATCCTGTCTCCAATTCTTGTCCTTCGCCTAATGTTGCTTCCAAGTAGCTCCCTACGAGTGACCATACATTTTTTCCAATCTTTAATTGTCATGTCTTCATTGGTTTTAGAAATCTGATATGAACTGGAGTGATTCGTAGGATGACCTGGCCGTATATTCAAAACATCAAGGCGACCTTTCTGAAATATCAGATGAGGCACACACTCCTGCGGGATTATCTATTGAAAAACATAGTAATAAACTCGTAGTTAGCAATATAGTTCGGTTTTAGAAGAATTTATGCAAAAGATGCACAAATGTCGTAATACTAAAAAAATCTTACCATGACATCTCCATGGATGTTAGCATAGCTCAACACGTGCACTAGTGGCACATATTGACAATAATGTGGAGGAGTTTGATAATACATATTGTAATTCTCAAGATCACTAATAAATGCGATCAGATGATTTTTCTCCTGATAAGTTAATTCTGAGCCATCGGCGTAGTAGGTTCTGTCTACGATCTTCCGCACATTCTTTGAAGAATGAAAATAAGCTATCAATGGAAATAAGCTGTCAACTATTTTGAAATAAACAATATAAGTTACTTAATAACCATGTTTGAGAAACTCACATAGCGGTAGAATTGGCAGCGTATCAACAAGGACCCAAATGTCCAAATTGTCTTCCTCAGTGTCAGGATCACCAAGATCCATGGTGACAAGCATACCCTCTTGAAAATCATACATCTTGCAAAGTGATTCCCAATCCGGGCAACCAAAATGGGATACGCTCTCAGAATTGAATAGATTTACCTCAAAATCCATATCATGATGGGTCCTTAGGTGAATTTTCTTTGTTTCCATACTCTCATGATCTTCAAAATCCATCCTCTCCAAGACATAGCGTCTTGCATGGCATGGGATAAGCTAGTCGAATTGTAAAAGATGAAAATTACACGTTGAAGTAGTAGAAGTCGAGCTTAATTACGAAAAAACACTTTGCGTTGTAGCGTACTGTTTCAACATCGAAGGCTTCCTGGAGCTTAATGCTGAAGCACCGACCTTCTACCAAGTGGGGCCTGTCGTAGAAACCCCGGTTGTCGTCGCACCAGGAGCACTCCGCGAGACTTTCATCCGACGACATTTCCTATGTTCATAATTCAAAGGTTAAACTTCTAAAATTCAATATATGTACTACAAAAACTAAATTAGATCATTATTATTTAGCACGGGTTGACTATCAGTCTGTCAAGTCTTTTTTTAAAACTCTCAGCTCACGTGATGTATATATTCGACCGTTGGTGATGGTCGCTCCTCCCTTCGTCCCCAAGTGCATTAAACCAAAATGTCTAGCACACGAGAACGAAGGAAAAGTGACCCCCATGACAACAGTCAGCATTCTTCTTCTCTCATATATGGTGGACACACTCCCTCACTGATTTTTCGAACGTCGGTGATGGTCATTACTCCTCCTTCCCCTAGTGCCTAAAAAGGTCTAGCACAAGGAGAAGAAGGAGAAACAACCCCCACGACAACAGTCGGGTTTCTTCCTCTCTCATATATGGTGCAAACTTTCTCCCTCCCTCATTTTTTGATTGTTATTTATGGAGCCTTGATAGACTTAAAGTCAACCCGAAATGTCGTTTAAGTATCTTTCTAGAAAATCCAGGCCACTCGATATTTCCTACATATTCTAGCACAAGTCATGCCAAAATTCACGGAAGAATCCGGCATGACCTTTGCTAAAAAAGGATATATCGAGCGCCTGAAATTTGTCAGAACGGAAATTAATCAACACTCCGGCAAAACATAGGCCACTTGTAGGTGTTACCTGCAAACATGGCCACTTGGGCAAGCTACTTGCATTCAAACTTGATGGTCATTGCATTCAAACTTGATGGTCATTGCATTCAAACTTGATGGTCATTGCATTCAAACTTGATGGCCATTGCATTTCAATGGTTGAAAATATGAACAAAAACATTTCCAAATATCTTATAGGACTCATATTGACATGGAGATTTGGCTAGTCTCACCTCGAGGTCGGAGGGGGCCTGTGACGGGGATGACAGTGGCGATAACATGGAGATTGGGCTGCAAAAACAAAATAGTATTCAGAATAGTGCTCTCCAATTTGAGCATTCAAAATGGGAGTAGTTCTACAATTTGAGCATTCAATAAGCAAAACTAAATCATAAAATAAATCAGTATTCAAATTAGCATGCATTCAATAAGCAAAACTAAATCATCTCTAGCGTCCGTACATCGTCGAATATTATCACTAATACATCTCGAATAGTCTCATACATATAACCTCACTAATACAGCTAAAACCCTAGCGAACGACGGGTATTGGACCGGGCGGTGGACACCCAAAGAGAAGGAACCATCACAGGATCATAGCTCCAGTGAGATCCCTCAAGAACCTGCCAGGTATTGGAGAACCTGCCCTCCAACGCAACCATGTAGCAACGGACGTGCTCGTCCTCCTCGCTGACATGGTGACGTACCACCTCCACAGGGTCCTCAAGCCTCCGCACCGTCACTGGCCCACGCGACCGCCATCAAAGAAGGTTCGGGTCAACGACCGGCTAGCTCCTCACCAAGCTGCGCCTCCCGAAAGGTAGCACATCCGAGTACCAGCCCGGTGGAGCCCAGTCCCGGACATGTCCCCTCTGATCAAGCAGGCCTCCTCCGCAGAGTCGACGATGAGTATGCGTGATAGGCATCGTCAAGGTCGATGCGGGAATAATTACTTTTAACTAAAAAAGTAAACTAGTTCTATTAATTTTCATACTAAAAATAAAATAGTTGTATTAATTCAACTAGTTCAATTAAGCACTTACTATAAATAAAAATAAACTAGTTCTTACTAAAAAATAAACTAGTTCCACTAGTTCTATTAATTTTCTTACTAAAAAAACTAGTTTTTACTAAAAATAAACTAGTTCAGCTAGCTCTATTAATTTTGTTACTAAAAATAAACTAGTTCTATTAATTCAACTAGTTCTTACTAAAAATAAACTAGTTCAACTAGTTCTATTAATTTTCATACTAATTTTATTAAACACTTGCTAAAAAACAGTAAAAAAAGTAGTTAGATGAACTCTAAAGTTTAACCCTAACTAATTTAATGAACTCTAAAATTTAACCCTAACTAATTTGATGAACTCTAAAATTTAACCCTAACTAATTTGATGAACTCTAAAACTGATTCTCTTCAACAACTACTGCCCTAATTAGCATCTAATTTGATGAACCCTAACTAATTATATGAACTGTAAAATTTAACACTAGGAACCCTACCTATGCAGAGGTAGGGGAGGAGGAGGAGGGCATGCTCACCTCGGGCACCGAAGGAGTTAGGGAGCGGCCGAGGGAGAGGAGCACGCGACGTCGAGGTCGGGGACGGGGTTGAGGTCGGGGCTCAAGCGCACGGCGAAGGGCGGCGATGTAGGGGGCGTCGAGGTCGGGGTCGGGGGCGGCGTCGACGGCGTGCGGAGGGTGATGGGACAGCACGCGGCGGCCGGGCGACGACATCAGACAGGCGCGTTGGATTTGGGGGAAGTGGCCGTGGGGAAGAAGAACCGCGCATGGCTAAGTCAAAAGTAGCAGTAGCACGTTCCAGGGAATGCGCTACTGCTACATTAGCTATAGCTAAGTTAGCTGTAGCGATGGATGGAAACAAGTGCTACTGCTAAGTTAGCGATAGCGCATGTCCAGAAAGCCCACTGCTGCTACGTATTTCTCCTTTATTTTTCTTTTTCATTTATTTTCATTCACATTTTCTTTTTTTCCTTCCCCTTTTTCTATTTCTTTCATTTTCATTTACTTTTCTATATGTTTTTTATTTTATTTTCCTTTCCTTAGAAGTAGCGCTTTCTGCGTAAAACACGCTGCTACAACAATCTTAGCAGCAGCGCGCTTTCCTTAAGCACGCTACTACTATTGGTAGCCTGGCAAGAACAGTAAGGGGAATTGTAGTAGTAGCGCTTCTACCGTTAGACGCGCTACTGCTACGAACTTAGCTGCAACGCGTTTATTTTACACGTCCTTGTGGTAAATTGTAGTAGTGCTTCTTTTTAGCCCGCGCTAGTGGTAAGTTTCTATGTATAAGGTTTTCCCTAGTAGCGATTGTGGTGATAATGGACTTGTGAAGATGTGCCGAAGAGTGGCTCACCCATAGTGGAGTATGGGGGAGTGACCCACTTGTTTTCGTCGAGCCAATGCAATCAAGAAAGGTGGTCCAACTTGAGGAAGTCAAGATCGTCATCATCTAGCTCAAGTGGACTATGTGTAGACAAAGGTTTGCTTGATAGGTTTTCTATTTTACTGGTGTCATGGTGATAGTTGGCAAACCGGGTTATAAGATCGATTGTCGTACTATCAAGGGGGGATCTCAAGTGAGTAGCTTGATCGTATCGTTCATAGAGAGCTCAAACCATTGTATCGTCTTTCTTGGTTTTTGTTTGGTGTTTCTTTGCGAGTTTTGGAGCTTAGTCCATCTTCATGACAATCTCAAGTTCATCAAAAACAGAGTGCATATGCATCTTGTATGATGTTTTCAATGTTGGAGTTTATGCTGGTTCTTCTCTGATGGAGGTTTCACACCTCTATATCATAGGCATACTTCCCCTGCCACTTCTTATATCCAACAAGCTTGAGTTTGTTGATTTTGGAGTTCGTTTGTAGGAGTTATAGTAGTTTAAATTTTGGAGCTTCCTTCTATTTTGCTTGAATAGTTTTTCAGTTCTAAGCGGCTGTACTGCTCCCCCGAGCGGTAGTACTGCTCCCCCGAGTGGTAGTACCACTTGTGCAGTACTTCTGCTTCCTTGTAATGCAACCACTTCTGCTTACTTTTATGCTTCTGTTGCCCAAACTGCTCGAGCGGTAGTAGAGAGCGGTAGTACTGCTCGCCCGAGCGGTAGTACTACTCCCTCGAGAGGTAGTACCTCTCTGGCAAAACTACTGCTCTTGTTTTTCTATCTCATTGGGCTAGTTTGACCGTGCTAAGTGGTAGTACCTCTCCCCCGAGCGGTAGTACCGCTTGAGCACGACTTGTGGGCATAACAGTTGGATTCGGGGGGAGGGGGGCTATTTAAGGGGGCCTTATTCCCCAATGGTCCCTATCCTTAGAGCTCGTGTTTCCCCCCCACTGTTGACCTTCTTAGATCTTGCTATCTGTCAATCCCTCCAATGATTCTGTCTAGTTCTTGAGGGAAAAGAGAGAGGAGATCTAGCACTGGTACATCGAGTTGCTATACAAATGGGTTTTAACCCCTTTCCGTGATGGAGTTTTAAAGCGTCACCAGGACAATGTGGGTGACAGGGGGTCCTTTCCACACCACCCAGAAACCGTCGGGGATAGGGATTAGCAATGCATACGTTTTGCATAATTAACCATATGCGTTGTCGGCATGTATCCTAGATTCGAGTCTTCAGACAACTGTTTCTGATATCTCGCATATCCCGAACGCTCCATCCTTGCTACTCGTTTGTTCTTGCATTACCATCGCAATTGGTATTCCGTGGTGCTACGTTTACGATGCGTGCCCCATCACAAATAGTTCACCATTATAGAACGCGTATATAAACAGACAATCACACAAATTTACTTTCCCTCGACCATATGCAATTCGATGAAATAGTGCATACAGTAATCCCTATAAAACTGTATGCGACGCTTGAATATATCCCACACGATTCATCCGTTGTACACGCGTCGGATGAGGGCCTATCACACATGTTCTTCTATGAGCAAACATTTACGATGCACACGACATCATAAACAATACATAATTGCGAAGCGTGTGTGATAAGGTGGCTTTCACAAACATTTAATAAGAAGGACATGTGTGCGCTATTGTTGTTAATCTCGCACGTTTTTTCTTGGTTGATCGTGTGTGCAGTAGAGATTCATCGCACACATAATGGATCTGAGAAACGTGCATGATCTCCATGTTTATCGCAGATGTTTTGCTTTCGCAAACAATGTGCAGTGTACTGGCTTGCAGAACCTATTTTATCCCTAATTTAATCCCTGCATTTAGAAATCACAGATTTTTAATTTGAAATTAGGCAATCACTTATTTCATATCGAACCATGTTTATTACAAATATAGGTTCAAGCACAAATGCATAATTCTATGCACATGTACATATACTGAAGAACTACAGAAGCACTAAATAAAGAATGATGAACCCCATTTGTACTAAAGACTGTAAAGAGAGAGGCAAAAGACATTATGGTTCTGGATAAGGTGAAGCAGAATGCCGATATTGTGCCCTCCTCCAATGCATAATGCACGCACGACTCTAGGCCAACCCCTTGTGATGTCTCCCCGCCCATCCTTCACTGTCTTCACTATGACTTCTCGATGCTCATTGTAGTCTTGATGAAATACTTTAACCTTCATTGCATGTCCACCAATCATGTACTCTGCGAGGTAATCTTGAGTAAATTGCTTTGGGAACCACTTCAAACGAAAAAGATTCACACATTGTTGTCTAACAACTCATTATTGGCAGTAAAAAGAGAAGGCTACAGAGTTTGTGTTGGGGAAGATAGCATGCAATTTCAAAAAAATTCCTACGATCACGCAAGATCTATCTAGGAGATGCATAGCAACGACAGGGGAGAGTGTGTCCACGTACCCTCGTAGACCGAAAGCGGAATCATTATGTTAACGCGGTTGATGTAGTCGAACGTCTTCACGATTCAACCGATCTAGCACCGAACGTACGACACCTCCGAGTTCAGCACATGTTCAGCTCAATGATGTCCCTCGAACTCTTGATCCAGTAGAGGGTCGAGGGAGAGTTTCGTCAGCACGACGGTGTGATGACAGCGTTGATGATGTAAACCGTGCAGGGCTTCGTCTAAGCACTACGATGATACTATCAGAGGAGTAAATGGTGGAGGGGGGGCACCGCACACGGCTAAGACAATGTTGTGTCTTTGGGGTGCCCCCTGCCCCCGTATATAAAGGAGGAGAGGAGGGGGCGGCCGGCCTAGAGGGGGCGCTGTCGGTGCCAAAACCGGCAGATCTCGGGTAGGGGGTCCCGATCTATGCGTCTGAGGATCGAAGGTAACAAGGAGGCAGGGGACACGATGTTTACCCAGGTTCGTGCCCTCTTAATGGAGGTAATACCCTACTTCCTGCTTGATTGACTATGATGAGTATAGGGGTTTACAAGAGTTGATCTACCTCAAGATCGTGATGGCTAAACCCTAGATGTCTAGCCTGTATGGTTGTGATTGTCTCTACGACTAAACCCTTTGGTTTATATAGGCACCGGGGGGAACTAGGGGTGTACAAAGTCGGTTTACAAAGGAAGGAAACTATATATCCGGACGCCAAGCTTGCTGTCCACGCAAAGGAGAGTCCCATCTGGACACGGGAGAAGGCCTTCGGTTCTGTATCTTCACGGCCCATCAATCCGGCCCATATCACATAGGTCGGCTCTCTGAGGACCCCATAATCCAGGACTCCCTCAGTAGCCCCCGAACTTTCCTTCAATGACGATGTTGTATCCGGCTTCATATTTTCGGCTTTGCAAGGTAAGTTCCCCCTTATGCTTCATATAGTTTGGCTTTTGCATTAAATATTGTACTCTTCAGCTTCTACACCGTTGTTGCCTCGGCTTCCACGTGTCGGACGAATGTGAAGGGTCCATGCATTTTTAAAAATAACCCCTTGATCATGTAGATAGGGCGCTTAAAAAGAGAGATCGAATCTCAGATTCCATTCCTCACCAGACGAAAATCCTTAGGTCTTGCCACAAGAAACCAACCAAAGATGGCCAACGCTCCTTGCTATTCCTCGCATCCCCAAGGCCCTCAAGAAGGTGGCTGGGAGAGCTGCTCGGTGTCCCACGCTCAATTGGCCAAGTTGCAGGTGCAGGGATACCTCCCTCCATCGGGTCTGGTCCCCGTTCGGGCGGGATTAACCACCTACAATGGAGAAGCCCTGGCGGAGAAATTCCCCAATCCCAATCAAGAGGAGCAGGTGTGCTTCGTTTCCTTCTTGCTGAGGGGCATGGGATTTCCAATCCACCTTTTCCTCAGAGGTCTTCTGGAGTACTACGGTCTCCAACTGCACAACCTCACGTCGGGCTCCATTCTACACATCGCAGGCTTTGTTGCTCTTTGCGAGCTGTTCCTAGGCTGCGAGGCCCACTTTGATTTATGGAGGAAATATTTCTGCCTTGTCCCCCGCTCCCAGAAGGGATCTATTTTCGAGGTGGGTGGTGCTGAAGTATGGCATATAGGCGGAACAGGATACCTGCCCGGCACTCCGAAGAATGCATCCGAAGAGTGGCCCTCGGAGTAGTTCTACATTGAAGATGTTGTACTTCCGGACCCTATCCGGAAGGTCTTCCCGAATTCTCCTCTGCTCCTTTAAAGAAGCGCGCCAATTGGCATCCCCGGAGCTATGAAGAAGAAGATAGTGCGGAGGTTAAGCAGCTAGCGAACAAGATCCGAATACTTGCCCACTCCGGACTGTCCATAGTCGAGGTAATGGCGATTTCAATAACGCGATGCGTTTAGCCGCTTCAATCCAGGGGGCTTCCCATGTGGCATTACAACGGTGAGGACGACGCCTCACGTTGTGGGCGCAAGGGTCCAGCTAATTTTGCCGCATTAGGCTCCGCATTGGCTGACCTTTTCAAAGGGGAAAAGGAAGACTTCGCTCGCCTGAAGTGTAGAGAAGGTTTCTCCATGTATACCCCCATTGAATGGATGAGTCTTTGATTATAGGCCTTAATTGATCTTTTTTGCTTAACTATGCTTTATAGACGAATTTAATCTGACTGCCCTTAATAGGAATGGAGAAAGGTCATCGAGGGGATCTACAGCCCCGCCCCGCAGTCGGAGGACCACAATTGAGACCTTGACCCTGGATACGAAGAAGATTCAGACATATTCGTGGATTTTGAGGATGGAGTCTTTAATTAGACAAGTTGTGACAGCACGCAGGTGGCCATTATAGCCGACTACCCCGACCTCCTTCCTTCCTCCCATGTAAGTACCTAGGAGACATCTCTTCAAAAAGAGTTTTCCCATTGTGACTCACCCACCGCACTATATCATGCTCCCAAGGGGCGACGCTCGCACCAGCGTGCTACAACAAAGGCATCCTCTAAGAAGACGACGCTTGCACAAGGCGCCTCTTTGAAAAGAAAGGCGAACAATGATACAGCCGGGCCTCCTCCACGTCGAAGAGGTATAATCCTTTAGTATGCACTTAGCGAATAGATCGGATAGTGACATTCCTTGCGGCGCCATATTGCAGGAGGAGTGTACGCTGGACTGCATCCGGAGACCTAGCCGGCCATGCACAGACCGATCCAGCCCCGGACCCTGCCACAAGGATTGGAGGGGATGCGGGAGCAGTGCCAGATTGTCATCTCCCGGAGGATTCGGATAATGTATCCGTCACAAATTCTGAAGTGGAGAGTGCGATGGGTCACCAGCAGCGAAGAGCGGCTATGCGCGATCCACATTTTACCGAAGAGGCTTTTAATTCTCTCAGCTCAGTGGATGCTTATATCCGAGCTGCTCGTGATGGAGTTGCTGGAGCCACTCACCAGCTTTCAAAGGACATGCGGGTAAGAATTTTGGCGTAGATTCAGTAATCATATGCTAGTAGCCCCCGAGTCTTGAAGCAGTTGGCCCAACTGATTCAAGAGTCGTTTACATTGCTAGGTACTCACGGAGAGGAGTAACAAGTTATTGAAGGAGCTTGAAGAATGCCGAACAAAACTGTCTGCTGCCACTGCCAAACTCGAAGATTTGAAGAAATCCAAGAAGGCACCTGATAGTAAGTGCAACAGCAGTTCGGAGATAAGGTTCTGTGAACATAACAAGGTTTCTTAATTATGCTTTTGTCTCGTTGGTAGGCTCGACAGATCAGCTGGAGGAGAGGCTAAGGGCTGCTCAAGCAGATAAGCAACATGCCGAAGGGCAAGAAGCTACTGGTCAACGTGTTTTGACACGAACCATTAATGAGAAGAACAAACTTCAGGATGCAAACATCAAGCAGACCGAAGAACTGAAGGATTTGAGAGCCCAATTATCGGATGCTTTGAAGGACAACAAGAAATTGAAAGGCGGCATATTCAGTATGATTTGTAACCTATCTGTCAAAACGGTCTCTGGTTTGAAATTTTGACAAGTTTGCTTCTGTAAGTGTGCTAACCGGACGTCCCGAAGGAGAGGTGTCTGGATTCCAAGGCGACCTGCTAGCAGAGCTGGTCAGAGTGCACGAGCAAGCTCGGAAAGCATTGATGAACATGGAGAAGGCTTTATGGCCGGCTGATCCCCTTCTAGGAAGTATGGATGAGATTGCAAATTTATTCAAGAGAGTTCGTCACCGTTTGGAGCCATGGAAGATATCACCCTTTCGGAAAGGCGCTCGAGAAGCCTGGGCCATGGTGAAAACACGGTATACCAAGCTTGATCCGAATCATATGGCCCGGGTCAGACCTCGGGGACCAGATGGACAAGAAATTCCTGTTAGCTTAGTGTACAACCAAGTGAAAACAACAACTAAGTTTTCTCAACAGGATTGTAAACTAGACAACCTACTAGAGGGTCTAGAGGAAGAAGAAGTTTTTGGGTCCAAGTAGTAATGTACTTTATCAACAAACTTTTCTCCAGCTGTCGCGCGGCGATGGGTGGCGCGGCACCTATGGGGCCGGGGCCCCTTCGTGTGTTCGGTACGAGGGCGGAGGGTGCGCGGAGAGCAGATCGAGGCGATGCACGCTGGGATTTTACCCAGCCGGGCCGCGATGGTCGCAGAAACCCTATCTGCTGCATTGTGTTGTATTATGCTCGAGCTTGAAGAGCTACAAGAGTAGCTACCGGAGCGGGAGTTGCGAATGAGTCGAACCTCCTCTACGTTGTGCATGGGCCTCCTTTTATAGGGCAAGGGTCACCGACAGTGTCAACGTAAGGTAGAGGGGTAAAACGTAAAAGAGGTGGTAGTTGGAACGGCGGGAACAAAGGCGGCTACAAGTTGCTTGAACAAAGGATTCTACCTACTTTTGACAGAGGGGACAAGAGCATTAAATGCCCGTCGCCGCCGCCCCAAAAGCTCCCGCCATTGCGTCTCCGTTTGCCACGGGCGCGGCCACCACCGTGGAGTGCCACCGCACCCCTCATGCAGCACATGACCACCCGCCACGCGTCTCTGGAGAAGGCCGGAGGCGACGCTGGGCGAGATGAGCTGGAGTGCGGCACGTAGCATAGCTCTCCCGGCAAACACCTTGCCGGGTCTTGATCTTGCCGGCCCGGTGCTTGTCGGGCTCTATGACTTGCCGCTCCCCGGTCTCGCCGGGACGCGCACAGCCGAGGCGTGTCTTCGTGATGTGATCTTCTAGTCCTCCCGACGCAGCTCCTCTCGCCGGGATCTGCAGGAGTGATGTAGTCTTGAGCCAGGAATGGCCTTCCGGCAAGCTCCTCTTGCCGGGTCTTGAGCTTCTGCCTTGTACACTTTGTTCTTGAATGGCTTGGTATGGAGTGGGAGATGGTCTCCGCAAGCATTTGATGGATCTAGCTGCTGGGAGCCTCATTGCCTGCGGTACGTTGGGGTACCGAGGTACCCCTACCTTAGTACACCGACAGAGCCCGGGCCTGGGCCACACACGGTGCCGAAGCGCTGTTGGGCCAGGCCCAAGACAAGGCACGGCATGCGAGGCCTACGGCGTCCGAATCCGCTGCCAGATCTGTCGCCTCCCCTCCCCGCAACGGCACGCCGCCGACCGGCGTCGTGGGAGACGTGGGCGGCGCATGCAGCCTTTAAGGCATCCACCCCGTGATCGTGGCGCAGAGCGGGGTCGCTTCACCCGTCGCTCCGGCTCCACTTTTTCGCCACGCGGCTCCCATGCACGGGGGGTCGTGGGCGGCGAAGGTGGGAGGTCGAGCCGTCACGAGGCGGAGAGGGCGAGTCGGCCCCGCTCCTCTGGCCTCCTCGCTTTCTGATTGGCTGAGCGGGGCGGTTGAGCCCCCACCTCGCCCCTTTAAAAAGGGGCGGAAGGGGAGCACAATGGCCACACTCATCCACTTCTCCTTTCATCTTCATCTTCTGTTCTTCTCGCCGCCATGGAAGGAGGGAATCCCGGCTCTTCGACGGTGGCGGCGCGGGTCGCTTCCCGGCAGCGCACCATTCTCATCCCGCCCCGTGTGGCGGAGCCGCCACGAGAGGGAGAGGGAGGGGCGTGGCCGCTGACGAGGCCGAGGGCGTGGCCGAGGCGGTCGAGAGGTGGCCGAGGCGACGTGCCTCCTCCATCTCCCGGCGTCTCGACCACGGCGCGTCCACACGGAGATGACCCCAGGAGTTCTTCATCAAGCTTCGCCGGGCGCCGTCGCCTCCGGCTGCCGGCCCCGCTTGCAGACGCGATGGGGCGGATCCACCCGACGTGATGGAGTTGCGATGAGGGGCTGCGGGATCAGCGGCACTCGGGTGAGTGTCGTGTCCCCAGCCCCGGCGTGATGTTCTTCGACCGAGGGTGGAAGACGTTCGCCGGATCCATAGCTTGACGGCGGGTTCACCTCCATTTCAAGTTATTGGATGGTGACCTCCTCGCCGTCAAGGTCTTGGCGACTATGGAACCCGGTGCGCTGCTGTGTGGACAGCTCCTCGGATAGCGAAGGCTCCTCCCGAGCGAAAGTGACGAGGAGGAGAGCGGCAGCGGCGGCGGGGATGGCGGGCCCGACTAGGCGTCGGACACCGCTGCCTCAAGCGCCACCGCAACCCCATCTTCGGGTTGCGGGCTCCTGAACTCCCCGGGCCGTCTCCTTGGCGGCCGGGCGGAGAGAGCAGCAGAAGAGGAAGAGGGGACGGCGGCAAGGCCGTTAAGTCGAGTACGAGGGCGAGGTGCCCTCGTGCCGATGTCCCACCACTCCGCCTTCAAGCTCTGCCTCCGACGCCCGACTCCGCCAAGCTCTGGCGGCCCCGGGTGTTCTCTTGGGTCTTCGCGCCCGTGGCTCTCCGCTGGCCAGGACTGCCGCTGGCTCCCGGGCATGCGTTCCCCATGCCCGCCACCTGCGCAGCTCTGCGCGTGGCGTCGCCACCGCCACGCCTTCTAGGCGCTCCTTCGCCTCTTCCCGACAAGCTCCTCTTGCCGGGTCTCCTCTCCCGGCAAGCTTATCTTGCCGGGGCTCCTGACCTGCCTCCTGAACTCCCTGAGCAGAGAAACAGGAGAGGATCACAGGCACCTTATCTTTTTAACTTGTAAGCCCTCGGGCATTAGCTGATTTAAGAACTTGTAATCCTCTCTATCATGTTTTTCATCCTCTATGGACTTGTACTAAACTGGATGTTTTTAATGAAAAGAGGGGAAAGCTTGCCGGACTGGGTCTTTTACTTGACCGCGTGCCTTGTGTGTTCTTACGCTATCGGGGAGCTTGCCGGGGGGAACACGCTTAGCGACCGCGGGACAGCCCGCTGGTGGTGTCGCTTCCGGCAAGCAACCTTGTCGGGCCAGTTGCGACGCCTACCTTGCTGAGCAGGCTCGGAAGCAAGATAGGGGTGCAGCGGCACACTTGTGTTTGTTGAGCGGACTCGGAAACAAACCAAGTACGCAACTGGGCCGCGACTCGGCTCCTCCACGTACGGGTTTTTACAAGTCACGCTCGTTCAAAGACGCAGTCCCGCATCTCCCGGTCCATGAGAGGATGCATGACGAGGGATGAAAAACTTATCTGAGATCGCAGCCCCAAAGAACACTAGCTTGCGGAGGCGAATCTCGATGTCAGAGCCCCAGCCGAGGCTGGCTCGCCGGAGAAGAGCCTCGGCACCCGCAGCCCCCGGCGACCCTGGCTTGCCGGGCCCCAGGTGCTGGTGTGATCTTTTGGTTCCTCCTTGTTGCTGCAATTGCAGTCATAAAAAACAGCTGATGTAGATATGCAACTGTCCAACGCGCGACGTATCGATATAAATCTTGATCGCAATGCGATGCCGAGCTCAGTCCTTCAGTATGTTTGTACTTCACGCCTTGGGGAGCTTGCCGGGCTTAACACGCTTATCGATCGCGGGACAGCCCGCTGGTGGCGTCGCTTCCGCAAGCAACCTTGTCGGGCCGATTGCGACGCTTAACTTGCCGAGCATGGCTCGAAGCAAGATAGGGTGCTGCAGCACACTTGTGTTTGTTGAGCGGACTCGGAAACAAAACAAGCACGCAATCGGGCCGCCTCCGCTCCTCTCGCGACAAGCCTCTCATACGGCGACATCTCACGGCAAGGGCTTGCTATGTTATACCCCCGCTCGCATCCTTTGTGCGTTTTCACCCCACGCTTCTAGGGAACTTGCGGTGCTTAACGCGCTTGCTGAGTACGGACATCAAGAGTCCGGCCGGCTGGCGCCGCTTCCGCAAGCAACCTTGCAGCGCCTAGTTCGCGACGCGCTTAACTTGCTGAACAGACTCGAAACGAAACGAGGGCGCGAAGCTGGTCGCGATTCACTCTTAACTCGTTGAGCGTGTTCGAAGCAAAGTAAGGGTGCGACCGTTCGCAGGCAGGCTCCTCAACATGTGTTTCTCGCACAAACGATGACGCGAGAGGGATATAACAGATAAAAGCATGGAATTAAGAAGCGCTACACAAAGCGCGAGCGACTTAGCTTTTCTTTGCATTTGCCGATGAAGCTCGATGGCGCGTCCTCGACGACAGCGCAAAGCACCGGAGAGGTGCGTTTGCGGACGAGCACCAATGCTGTCTTTGCGGGCTTATAGCGCCCGAGGAGCCGTGCTTGTCGGAGTGAGCGCCAGAGCCGCCCTCGCCGGACTTAGAGCTCGATGGTGCGTTCGATGACAGCGTATGCTTCAAGGGGACACGCTTGCGGGCGGAGGGGAGCGGAGGAGCGCGCGCGGAACAGGTCGTGCTCGGTCCCCTAGTAGCGATAGGAGGAGCAAGGCCCTGCTCCGGCACTTTCGCTTTGCTCATGCCCGGACTGCAGTCCGGAGCGTCCCGCGAGCCTCCGGCCTATTCTTGCCCCAGCAGGCGGATACCACCTCTCGTGGCATGGCACTGCTGGGATGGGCGTGGATCTGCGGAGACCGAGGCGTGGTCCTCCGTCCTGTCCCTGGATCTGGTGGCACCGCGAGAGCCCTCGCCGGCGTCCACCCTTCCACCGCCGTCTCCTCCGCCCACCGCTGGCTCCGGTGGCGGCGGGAAGACGGAGATGGTCTGCGACCTCAAGCTCTACTTGGGGCCATGGCGCAGCTTGTCGGCGAAGCCGAGAGGTTGATGAAGAAAGCGGCCGCGCGAACACCGGATCAGGTCCGCACAACCTCGACGCCCCCTACCTGGCGCGCCAGAGATGTCGCGCGGCGATGGGTGGCGCGGCACCTATGGGGCCGGGGCCCCTTCGTGTGTTGCACGAGGCGGAGGGTGCGGAGAGCAGATCGAGGCGATGCACGGGGATTTTACCCAGCCGGCCGCGATGGTCGCAGAAACCCCATCTGCTGCATTGTGTTGTATTATGCTCGGGAGCTTGAAGAGCTACTGAGAGTAGCTACCCGAGCGTGGGAGTTGCGAATGAGTCGAACCTCCTCTACGTTGTGCATGGGCCTCCTTTATAGGGCAAGGGTCACCGACAGTGTCAACGTAAGGTAGAGGGGTAAAACGTAAAGAGGTGGTAGTTGGAACAAAGGGAACAAAGGCGGCTGCGGCTCTGCTTGAACAAAGGATTCTACCTACTTTTGAGAGGGGGACAAGAGCATTAATGCCCGTCGCCGCCGCCCCAAAAAGCTCCCGCCATTGCGTCTCCGCTTGCCACGGGCGGCGGCCACCACCGTGGAGTGCCACCGCACCCTCATGCAAAGACATCCACCCGCCACGCGCCTCTCGGAGAAGGCCGGAGGCGACGCAGGCAGATGAGCTGGAGTGCGGCACGTAGATAGCTCTCCCCGCAAACACCTTGCCGGGTCTTGATCTTGCGGGCCCGGTGCTTGTCGGGCTCTATGACTTGCCGCTGCCCGGGCCCTCGCCGGGACGCGTACAGCGCCGAGGCGTGTCTTCTGTGATGTGATCTTCTAGTCCTCCCGACGAGCTCCTCTCGCCGGGGATCTGCAGGAGTGATGTAGTCTTGAGCCTGGAATGGCCTTCCCGGCAAGCTCCTCTTGCCGGGGTCTTGAGCTTCTGTCTTGTACACTTTGTTCTTGAATGGCTTGGTATGGAGTGGGAGATGGTCTCCGGCAAGCATTTGATGGATCTAGCTGCGGGGAGCTTCAGCTGCCCGTGCACAAGTTGGGGTACTGAGGTACCCCTACCTTAGTACACCGACACCAAATTTAATTGTAAAATGATTGTCATGGTAGACTTTCAGCTTCGACCTCCAGAACCTGAGGTTTGGAGTGCTTCCGGATATTTAATCCATTGGTAAACATCAAGGCATGCTCAGAAGCTAGGTAGTCCAGTCATAGTTTCTTGAACAGAAAAGTTGTATTCGGGGAGTTATGTTATATTACATTTGATCGTAAGAAACATCTTCGAGAGTGAATAGTTCTGTTAAGGGTTCCTTTCCATAGGTCAGCATGCGTTTTTGTGCATACATAAACCGCGATGCGAGAAAGTACACTTTAGAATTTGGGGGCATATATTGCAACGTGGGAAGTTCGTCTCTTGTCCGCCGACCGATTATTCCCTTAAGAACGCTAGCTTTCGGCTTCACCCGTCTGAGGTACACGTCCGGATAACCTGACTATAACAATCGCAGAGGTGCTCCCTTTATGCCCTAGCCGAACAAGTGGGAAGATAAGGCATAAGCACAGGAGCTAGGCAACCCAGCTTGGCAAAAACTTAAGTCACAAAGGTGCATATAATGGCGAAGACAGGACGCATATGAGTAGACAACACATATATACGGTGAGCTTGACGCTCCAAAATAATAATCAGAATAAGCTTTTGTAAAAAGAAGCCCGCAGGTGATATGGCGTATGTACATTTAATGATGTATACCCCCAAGTGTGCGGTTGATCCGAACACTAGTAGAAGTTGTACGAAAAGAGGGGTGAGAGGGAGAAAAGAAGAAAAAAGTTACAAGTGTGGATTTAGGCGTAGAATCTTCGGAGCCAAGCAGCATTCCATGGGTTTGGCTCCAAACGATTATCTGAAGCATTGCGAAGGCGATAGGCTCCTCCAGTGAGAACTTCGTCTATGATGAAGGGACCCTCCCATTTGGGTTTGAGCTTGTCCTTTTTGTTCTCTGGTAGGCACATGACGAGTTCACCGACATTATAAGTCTTTGCCCGTACTTCCCTGCTTTGATATCACCGAGCTTGCTGTTGGTAAAATGCGGAACGAGCCTTCGCGACATCGCTCTCCTCCTCCAAGCCATCCAGATCGTCCTGCCGATCGAGCTCGGCCTCTCTCTCTTCATACATGCGCACTCGAGGTGAGTCATGAATAATGTGTCAAGGAAATACTGCCTCGATGCCGTACAGCATGAAAAAAGGTGTGTATCCGGTCATGCGATTGGGCGTGGTACGCAGCCCCCAGAGTACAGAATTGAGTTCTTCAACCGAGTGCTTGTCTGATTCACGCAAGGATCATATTCGTCTAGGTTTAATGCCGCTCATTATCAAGACGTTATCCCGTTTGACCTGATCGTTTGTCTGAGGGTGATATACAGAGGCGTAATCGAGCTTAATACCCAAATTAGCGCACCAAGTTTTACCTCATCCGCCGTAAAGTTAGAACCGTTGTCAATAATGATACTATGCGGGACACCATAACGATGCACCACGCTGGATATGAACTCTATAACTGGTCCGGCCTCGGCCATTTTGACTGGTTTGGCTTCTATCCACTTAGTAAATTTGTCGACCATAACCAGTAAATATTTCTTCTTATGGCTTCCCCCTTTAAGGGGTCTGACCATGTCAGGCCCCCAGACTGCAAAAGGCCACGTAATGGGGATTGTTCGCAAAGCAGTGGGCGGCATATGACTTTGATTTGTGAAAAGCTGACATCCAACACATTGCTCTAGGAGGTCTTGTGCATCTGCTCGGGCCGTGGTCCAAAAGAAACCCATACGGAAGGCCTTACTTACAAGGGCCCGAGCGGCGGCGTGATGGCCACCAAGACCAACGTGTATTTCGGCCAAGAGTTGCTGTCCTTCTTCTTCGGAGATACACCTCTGTAGGACACTGGTGGTACTTTTCTTGTACAATTCCACCTCATGGATTTTGTAAGCTTTCGAGCGTCGAACAAAGCGGCGGGCCTCCGTCTGATCATCAGGGAGCTCGTTCCTAGTAAGGTAGGGGAGGAAAGTTTTGGTCCATGGGGCGATTACATCCATGATTTTGTGGGTCGATGGTGTTATCTCAGTGCCCGAACCCTTGACGATATCAGAGCTGTGTTCGGAATCTGGGGGTATGGTCGGCTCTGGAACAATGTTGCCTCTACCGTCCTGCCAAACTACGGATGGGTTGAAGAGCCTATCTACGAAGGTGTTAGCTGGGCGGGGTCGCATTTAGCACCCATGTGGGCAAGTATGTCTGCCGCTTGAATACTCTCTCGAGCCATGTGATAAAACTCGAGCCCTTCAAACCGAGCTGAAATTTTGAGGACGGCATTATGATAAGCCGCCATCTTTGAATCTTTTGCATTGAAGTTTCCATTTATCTTGGATATTGCAAGGTTTGAATCCCCACGCACTTCAAGGCGTTGTATGCCCATGGAGACGGCCATTCGGAGACCGTGCAATAGGGCCTTGTATTCGGCTGCATTGTTAGAATTTGTGTACAGTATTTGGAGCACATAACGGATTGTGTCTCCTGTGGGGGATGTCAAGACGACACCAGCCCCTAACCCGGTTAACATCTTAGAGCCGTCGAAGTGCATCATCCAGTTGGAATATGTGCCGTATTATTTAGGGATTTCGGCCTCTGTCCATTCGGCAACGAAGTCAGCCAACACCTGAGATTTAATAGCTCGGCGTGGCTTGTAAATTATTTCAAATGGTAAGAGCTCAATGGCCCATTTGGCGATCCGGCCAGTGGCGCCCAGATTGTTTATAATATCGTTAAGTGGTACTTCGGAAGCGACCGTGATGGAGCACTCTTGAAAGTAGTGTCGTAGCTTGCGGGATGCCATGAAGACCGCATATGTTATCTTTTGATAATTTGGGTATCGGCATTTACATGGTGTAAGGACCGTTGATACATAATATACCAGTTTTTGAAGTGGAAATTTGTGTCCCTCCTCATCCCGTTCGACGACGAGCACCGCACTCACTACTTGGTGAGTTGCGGATATGTAGAGCAGCATCTGTTCGTCGACGTTTGGTGCGGCCAGGATTGGGTTGTTCGCTAACAGAGCCTTTATTTCCTCCAGTCCGGTTGTCGCAGCGTCCGTCCTCAGGAAGGTGTCAGTGTGGCGTAGCAAACGGTATAGTGGCAACGCCTTTTCCCCTAGTCTGGAGATAAAACGGCTTAAAGCTGCCACACACCCAGCTAATTTTTTGACCTGCTTGAGGTCTATTGGTGTTGCCAACTGTGACAAGGCTCAGATTTTAGCAGGGTTTGTTTCGATTTATCTATTGGAGACAATAAACCCCAGCAGCTTTCCGGTTGGGACGCCGAAAACACATTTTTCTAGATTGAGCCATATCTCATATGCTCGGAGGTTGTCGAATGTAAGGCGTAAGTCATCCACCAATGAATCGATACGTTTTGTCTTGATGACCATATCATCTATGTATGCCTCCACAGTTTTGCCGATCTATTTTTCCAGGCATGTTTGAATCATGCGTTGGTAGGTTGTGCCGGCGTTCTCAAGTCCAAAAGGCATAGTGTTGAAGCAGAAGGGCCCATACTCAACGGATTTAGATGGTGCCCTATTTAACATGAATGCATCCATCTCTAAAGCATTACCCCAAAACGATAGTGGTAAATCAGTAAGAGACATCATAGATCGCACCATATCTAATAAAGTACGGTTACGACGTTCGGACACACCATTAACGCTGGGGTGTTCCAGGTGGCGTGAGTTGCAAAACTATTCCACATTGTTTCAAATGAAGAGAAAATTAGCAACTCAAATATTCGCCTCCGCGATCAGATAATAGAAACTTTATTTTCTTGTTAAGATGATTTTCCACTTCACTCTGAAATTCCTTGAACTTTTCAAATGTTTCAGACTTATGTTTCATTAAGTAGATATACCCATATCTGCTCAAATCATCTGTGATGGTCAGAAAATAACGATACCCGCCACGAGCCTCAACACTCATCGGACCGCATACATCGATATGTATTATTTCCAATAAGTCAGTAGCTCGTTCCATTGTTCCGGAGAACGGAGTTTTAGTCATCTTGCCCATGAGGCATGGTTCGCAAGCATCAAGTGATTCATAGTCAAGTGATTCCAGAAGTCCATCTGCATGGAGTTTCTTCATGCGCTTTACACCTATATGACCTAAATGGCAGTGCCACAAATAAGTTGCACTATCATTATTAACTTTGCATCTTTTGGTTTCAATATTATGAATATGTGTATCACTACGATCGAGATCCAACAAGAATACACCACTCATCAAGGGTGCATGACCATAAAAGATATTACTCATATAAATAGAAGAACCATTATTCTACGATTTAAATGAATAATCGTCTCATATCAAACAAGATCCAGATATAATGTTCATGCTCAACGCTGGCACCAGATAACAATTATTTAGGTCTAAAACTAATCCTGAAGGTAGATGTAGAGGTAGCATGCCGACAGCGATCACATCGACCTTGGAACCATTTCTGACGCGCATCGTCACCTCGTCCTTAGCCAATCTTAGTTTAATCTGTAGCCCCTGTTTCGAGTTGCAAATATGAGCAACGTAACCAGTATCAAATACCTAGGTGCTACTACGAGCATTAGTAAGGTACGCACAATAACATGTATATGAAATATACATTTCACTTTGCCATCCTTATTATCCGCCAAATACTTGGGGCAGTTCCGCTTGCAGTGATCAGTCCCTTTGCTGTAGAAGCACCTCGTTTTAGGCTTAGGTCTAGACTTTGGTTTCTTCCCTAGAGTAACAACTTGCTTGCTATTCTTCTTGAATTCCCCTTCTTCCCTTTGCCCTTTTTCTTGAAACTAGTGGTGTTGTTAGCCATCAACACTTGATGCTCCTTCTTGATTTCTAGCTCGGCAGCCTTTAGCATTGCGAAGAGCTCGAGAATTGTCTTTTCCATCCCTTGCATATTATAGTTCATCACGAAGCCTTTATAGCTTGGTGGCAGTGATTGAAGAACTCTGTCAATGACACTATCATCAGGAAGATAAATTCCCAGCTGAGTCAAGTGGTTATGTTACCCAGACATTCTGAGTATGTGTTCACTGACAGAACTATTCTCCTCCATCTTGCAGCTATAGAACTTGTTGGAGACTTCATATCTCTCAACTCGGGCATTTGCTTGAAATATTAACTTCAACTCCTGGAACATCTCATATGCTCCATGACGTTCAAAACAACTTTGAAGTCCCGATTCTAAGCCGTAAAGCATGGCACACTGAACTATCAATTAGTCATCAGATCAAGCTTGCCAGACGTTCATAACATCAGCATCTGCTCCTGCAGTAGGCCTTGCACCTAGCGGTGCTTCCAGGACGTAATTCTTCCGTGCAACAATGAGGATAATCCTCAAGTTCTGGACCCAGTCCGTGTAGTTGCTACCATCATCTTTCAACTTAGATTTCTCTAGGAACGCACTAAAATTCAAGGGAACGGTAGCATGGGTCATTGATCTACAACAACATAGATATGCAAGAAAAACTATCAGGGCTAAGTTCATAATAAATTAAAGTTCAATTAATCATATTACTTAAAGAACTCCCACTTAGATAAACATCCCTCTAGTCATCTAAATGATCACGTGATCCATATCAACTAAACCATGTCCGGTCATCATGTGAGATGGAGTAGTTTGCAATGGTGTACATCTCTATGTTGATCATATCTACTCTATGATTCACGTTCGACCTTTTGGAATCAGTGTTCCAAGGCCATATCTGCATATGCTAGGCTCGTCAAGTTTAACCCGAGTATTCCGCACGTGCAAAACTGGCTTGCACCCGTTGTATGTGAACATAGAGCTTATCACACCCAATCATCACGTGGTGTCTCGGCATGGCGAACTGTAGCAACGGTTCATACTCAGGGAGAACACTTATATCTTGAAATTTAGTGAGGTATCATCTTATAATTCTACCGCCGTACTAAGAAAAATAAGATGCATAAAAGATAAACATCACATGCAATCAAAATATGTGACATGATATGGCCATCATCATCTTGTGCCTTTGATCTCCATCTCCAAAGCACCGTCATGATCTCCATTGTCACCGGCTTGACACCTTGATCTCCATCGTAGCATTGTTGTCGTCTAGCCAACTATTGCTTCTACGACTATCGCTACCGCATAGTGATAAAGTAAAGCAATTACATGTATATTGCATATCATACAATAAAGCGACAACCATATGGCTCCTGCCAGTTGCCGATAACTTTGTTACAAAACATGATCATCTTTTACAACAATTTATATCACATCATGTCTTGACCATATCACATCACAACAAGCCCTGCAAAAACAAGTTACACATCCTCTACTTTGTTGTTGCAAGTTTTACGTGGCTGCTATGGGCTTCTAGCAAGAACTGTTCTTAGCTACGCATCAAAACCACAATGATTTTTCGTCAAGTGTGCTATTTTAACCTTCAACAAGGACCGGCCGTAGTCAAACTCGATTGAACTAAAGTTGGAGAAACACTACCCGCCAGACACCTGTGTGCAAAGCACGTCGGTAGAACCGGTCTCATGAACGTGGTCATGTAATGTTGGTCCGGGCCGCTTCATCCAACAATATCGCAGAGTCAAAGTAAGATGTTGGTGGTAAGTAGTATGACTATTATCGCCCACAACTCTTTGTGTTCTACTCATGCATATCATCTACGCATGGACCTGGCTCGGATGCCACTGTTGGGGAACATAGCATGCAATTTCAAAACATTTCCTACGATCACACAAGATATATCTAGGAGATGTATAGCAACGAGAGGGGGAGAGTGTGTCCATGTACCCTTGTTGACCGAAAGCGGAAGCGTTATGTTAACGTGGTTGATGTAGTCAAATGTCTTCACGATTCAACCGATCTAGCACCGAACGTACGGCACCTCCGAGTTGGGCACACGTTCAGCTCGATGACGTCCCTTGAACTCTTGATCCAGCAGAGGGTCGAGGTAGAGTTTCGTCAGCACGACGGCATGATGACGATGTTGATGATGTGATCTGCGCAGGGCTTTGCCTAAGCAGTATGATCATACTATCGGAGGAGTAAACGATGGAGGGGGCACCGCACATGGCTAAGGCAATGTTGTGTCTTTGGGGTGCCCCTGCCCCCGTATATAAAGGAGGAGAGGAGGGGCAGCTGGCCTAGAGGGGGCGTGCCAAGGGGGGAGTCCTACTAGGACTCCCAGTGCTAGTAGGATTCCCTTTTCCTATTCCGGAGAGGCAAAGGGGGAAATGGAGAGGGAGTAGGAGAGGGTAAGGGGGGTGCCGCCCCTTCCCTAGTACAATTTGGACTGCACATGGTGGGGGGGGGGGACCCCTTGTGGGCTCCCCTCTCTCTTCCCTATGGCCCATGTTGGCCCATTAGTCTCCCAGGGGGTTCCGGTAACCTCCGGGTACTCCGAAAATCATCCGAAACTTCCCGAAACCATTGCGGTATCTAAATGCAACCTTACAATATATCAATCTTCATCTCTCAATCATTTCTAGAATCCTTGTCATGTCCGTGATCTCATCCTGGACTCCTAACAAACTTCGGTCACCAAAACACATAACTCATAATACAAATCGTCATCGAACATTAAGCGTGCGGACCCTATGGGTTCGAGAACTATGTAGACAAGATCGAGACACATCTCCGATCAATATCCAATAATGGAACCTGGATGCTCATATTGGTTCCGACATATTCTACGAAGATCTTTATCGGTCAAACCGCATAACAACATACGTTGTTCCCTTTGTCATCGGTATGTTACTTGCCCGAGATTCGATCATCGGTATCTTCATACCTAGTTCAATATCGTTATCGGCAAGTCTCTTTACTCGTTCCATAATGCATCATCCCGTAACTAACTCATTAGTCACATTGCTTGCAAGGCTTATAGTGATGATCATTATCGAGTGGGCCCAGAGATACCTCTCCGATACATGGAAAGACGAATCCTAATCTTGATCTATGCCAACCCAACAAACACCTTCGGAGACACCTGTAGAGAATCTTTATAAATCACCCAGTTACGTTGTGACATTTGATAGCACACAAGGTGTTCCTCTGGTATTCGGGAGTTGCATAATCTCATAGTCAGAGGAACATGTATAAATCATGAAGAAAGTAATAGCAATAAAACTTAACGATTATTATGATAAGCTAACGGATGGGTCTTGTTCTCACATCATTCACTAATGATGTGATCCCATTCATCAAATGACAACACATGTCTATGGTCAGGAAACATAACCATCTTTGATTAATGAGCTAGTCAAGTAGAGGCATACTAGGGACACTTTGTTTTGTCTATGTATTCACGCATGTACAAAGTTTCCGGTTAATACAATTCTAGCATGAATAATAAACATTTATCATGATATAAGGAAATATAAATAACAACTTTATTATTGCCTCTAGGGCATATTTCCTTCAGCTTGTAATTACCATCCTATAGCTCACTATTGTGTTGGATAGAGCGTAAACAAATAATTTGATGTTGGTTTATGAATATCTCATTGCCCATACGCAAAAAGGGTCGATGCATGGATCTTTGCCAAGGACAAATGTACCTACAAGCAACAAGTCAATATTAGAAGGTAAAAAGAGTCTAGGCCTGGATCTATATGCACTACATTATAGAACGACGGGGGGAGTACAAGCCGAGGGATGAAACTAACCTCGGTGGAAAATGCTGGCCACTCTCGTTGTTGTCCTGCATAAGTAGTGGAAAGGAATGATAAGTATAGCAACCATAACATCAAACAAATAGTATAGCCAAGGTAAACAACATCATCTCCAAATGAAAGCTTGAATGTGTTGGTTTCAGCATCCTGTTAAAGTGGATATAAAATGGAAGAGAATGTGACCTACAACTGGCTTAACAACCACCAAATATTGCAATTCAAACTGGTATTGTTGAAAATGAATAGAGCATAGCTCATGCTTAAACATCACACTGGATAAATGTGTAAAACTGAAATAAAGGGCATGTGTTAACTACACCAGGCATAACTGGAACCAAATATAGCCGTTCAAACTGGTATTGATGAAATCAAGCTACATAGTTCCGACTCGCACATAATGAACATCACATTGTGAATGACTGAAAGAAACAAGGCATAAATGATCAGTATAACAACCAAATATAGCGATTGAAAACTGGACAGAGGCTCACTGCAACCAACCTAACAAGCAAATCCAGATAAACAGGGCATATGCTTGAAAACTGGACAAATGCTCACTACAACCAACCTAACAAGCAAATACAGATAAACAAGGCATCTGCTTGAAAACTGGACAAATGATCACTCCAACTAACCTAACAACCAAATACAGATAAACAAGGCATCTACTTGATAACTGGACAAATGCTCACTACAACCAACCTAACAACCAAATATAGAGAAACAAGGCATCTACTCACTATAAAGAACCAAATATAGCCATTCGTGAAACCGAAGTGGACAATTCATACTTAACCATCACATAGCTATATTGAACATTACATTTTTGCATAACTGAAATAATTAAACATGACACAGTTAAAACACATCATGGCCAAAGTTACAACAACAAAGGGTATGGGTTGGCTAGCTAGAAATAGCAAGTCTGGGGACCCCCGTTCCTAGAACGCCGACAGTAGCCCCCGAGCCGAAGGCGCGCTCGGACTTGGCTTAGAAGAGAAGCGAAGGGGCAACTACAGAGCGCCGCGGGCACCAACAGCCTGCGGCCTTGGGTGCTGCGTGGCGGTTGATTGGACATGGGCGTCTCCGCTTCCCCACGCTCCCTCATTATGCGCCTAGCTAGGCGGCCACGAGGCTTGTACACAGTTATTCTCCCCTTGCTGCCTGCGCGCTTCTTGTTCCCCTTTCCTCCCTGAGCATCTGCTTCCGCCTCCAATCCATCTTGAGTTCTTCCCCCTTTCCATTGCCATGGTGCCAGCAAAAAAGGAGAAGGGGAAGAAACCGGTGCCTTCGTCCAGCTCGCCTCCGGCAGCTGCTCCCGCCGTCGACTAGTCGCTCATACTTAATCTGGAAGCCTTGGAGAAGGTTCGCTCCATGCTCGTCTCCAGCTTCAACGAGTGCGAGAGGACGACGGTCTGGCCTGCGTCCCATGCCTCCTTCGACAGGATTGTCACGGAGGACCGATTCTTTGCCGATGCCCTGTGGGCCGGCCTGGTTCCCCCCTTCTCCGCTTTCTTCAATGCGGTGCTTTCCCATTACCAGATCCATATGATGCATCTTGGTCCCCAATCTATTACTCTGCTTGCTGTCTTCGCCTTTGTCTGCGAGGCCATGTTGGTGATTCCTCCTTCCGTTGCTCTTCTGTGCCACTTCTTCTCCCTGCGCCTGACTGACCCTTCCCAATGTTCGGGATGCGCGAGCTTCCAGGCCATGCCGGAGACGGCCTCCTTGGGGATCGACTTTGGCCTCCCATCTTCTGCGAGTGGGTTTTGGGAGAGATGGTTGCATGTGGACGTTCGGGTGACTAGCCCCCTGCTTGTGCACCCGACATTGCCCGCAATTCCCAATCCTGGCTGGGGTCACGAGGAGCTTACGAGCCCCTAGCTTGCTTTCGCCTGGCATCGCTTTGAGAGGCTGAGGACGCTCGGTGTGACGGTGCCTCAGGTGGTGCAAGAGTTCCTCCAGCGCTGCATCGCTCCTCTCCAGTGCCATTCCCGCCCGATGTGGGCCTTTTCCGGGCGTCAGGACCACATAAGGCTCCAGGAAGGGGATCTTGCGCCTGAAATGCTGAAGAAGGTGCTGAAAGTCCTGACTGGCGACCCCTCTCCAGGCAGCGTCTGTCATGGAGGCGCCCTCTTGTATCTCTTCTCAAACTGGGTTGAGCTCGTGAGGCAGATGCCCCGCTTGGACAAATGGGCGCTGCACCCGGCTGGCCTTGTGGGGCCCCGCGAGAATCCTATTGCTGCGGCTCTTCCCCCGGTCGCCCGCGCCGATCTTGCCTCAGGAGTCGTTGCAGGGAGGCAAGCATCGGCAGCAGCTGGGGGGCCTGACGTTGAGCTGCTGATGTCGCGTGGGGCTCCCGAGGCGTCATCCTCCGGATCTTACGGAGCCCTTCCCGAGGTGGTGGCTGATGAGGGGGCATGACCTGGGGCTCCCAAGGCTGAAGCCCCCGAGTCCTCGGTAGGCCACCAAGAGGTGGCACCTTATCGCTCCTCTCAGACTGGCGCCCTTGATGTAGGTTGCCCTGATGCTTCGGCTCCTATGCCGCACGCCGGCCCTCACGTCGAGAGCTTGGGCCGGTTCCGCATAGATTTCAAGGCCCTTCGCAAGAGGATGGAGGCTTCAGGTGGTGATGATCGCCCGTGCCGCCCAGTGAAGCACAGGAAGTACTTCGCCATGGACGAGTAAGTCCCTCCTTCTTATAGCTCCTTGTCTGCCGTTCACTTTGCTGACTGTGGCCTTTCAGGACCCCCCCCTGCCGAGCCCGCGGAGCTAGCCAAGGAGCCGCTTCCTCAAGCATCACCTCCACCGCCGACCTTGATCGCCCCGAGCCTGCGAGCCACCCTTCGCGCAAGTTTGGCTGGAGAGGTAGGCCGTCCTGCGGCGCGCCTTGAGCGTGCGGGCACGCCGCTCCTCCTTCGCGAGCTCTCCCTGCGCACAACTAGCTTGCCCCGGGCTCCTCCGCTGATCATAGGCGGCGAGTGGTTGAAGTCGACCTTCGGTTCCTCATCAAGGGGTGGATCGACGCCGGGCTGGGTCCCTTGCGGGGCCCGTCCGGCAATCGTGGGGGCACTAGCCCCCAGCCACCTGCCAAGAGGGGGCGAGCCACTCCAGGGTCCTCCGCCGATGCCGATGGCGGAGGATGACATTGATGACGTGCTCATGCGTGCGCGGGAGTGTAGCGCTGTCCGCCGAGAGTTCCTCCAGAGGGCGACAGATGCAGTGAGCCAGCTTGGTGCAGAGCTTGCAGGTGAGGACGCGTGTCTTGAAGTTGAAGGCCTACGGCTGGTCGAGGAGCGGTGCAAGCTGAAGGCGGCTGTTGGTTTCGTGCGCCACCAGCGGGATCTCGAAAATGCCAAGGCCGAGGCATCTCTGGTGGCCTCTCGGGAGGCCTGCTCCCGATCCATTGAGGAGGCTGAAGAGGCGGATCTGCGACGCGAAGCTGCGGAAGAGCGCGCATGGGAGCTCCAAGACTGGTGCAATTCTCTGGAGCAGCAAGTGGAGTTGCGCCGAGCTGCCCTTGCATCGCTGAAAGGGACGCCGACCGAAGAGGAGGAGCTCTAGAGGCGCGAGGAAACGCTCACATTGGGGGCTGCTGAGCGCCACCTCGATCTTGAGCGGTTGGAGACGACGGACCGCCAGGTCACCCAGGCGGAGGACGACGTCGGTGCGCGGGAGGCCCGGATCCAAGAAGAGATCGACCGTCGCATGGCGGAAGCTCGCGCGGGTCTTGAGCGCGAGTATGAAGAGAGGCTGGAGCTGATCAAGGCCGAAGCCGCGGGTAGAACTGCTGCTCTCAAAACCAGGCTGACCGAAGCCACACAGCAAGCTGAGGTCACAGCAGCCGCCCTAGGCACGGCGCAGGCTGAGCTGGCCTCCTCCCGCACCGAGTTGCTTCTTCTTCAACGGCGGGTCGACGATGCCGAGGCCGTTGCACGGCGGAACGAGGATGAGGTTCACCAGCGGCAGACGCTAGAGCACATGCATGGCCCCATGCTCCGAACACTCAGGGAAAGGGCCAATGCAGCCTTTGGCAACATCTGCGAGGCAGCCGCTGAGGAGCCGCGTGTGACCAACTACGCCGGCAATCCCCGGTCCTTCACTGACGTGGTGACGCATCTGGAGAACTCCTCCGAGAGGTCTCTCCAGATGGTAGAGGAACGGAGCCGCGGCCTGCTCGCACGGGCATTCTCCCGCGTCTTCAGCCATCTCCAGAATATCGACCCCCTCTTCGACTTCGACGCCGCCATCGCCCCGGTGCCTGAGGCTGTGCGAGGCGACCTAGCACGATGGGTGGAGGACAATGTAGATGCACTTGTTTGGGCCTTCACTTCTGATGACAACGGGGTGATTGTTGCTGCTGACGAAGGCGACGTGGTGAATGGTGGTGAAGATGGTGCCAACGACGGCGATGGGGAGGCCAGCGGCAGCGATAGTGGTGCTAGCGACGCCTGTGGGAACGCCCTGGGGATGCAGTGAGTGACATGTCCGATTGATCCCATGCTCCCCCTACTGTTTATCCTGCGCAAGAAGAGACTCGGGCATGGCCCTGAAGGTTGTAAGAGCATTTTGGGAGGGGAAGCCCCTCATGTAAAAAGATTGTTGCATATGTGTTGTTGAGGTCGGCGCCAGATGGGCACCCGTATGATGTCATGATTTCCGTGATGAGTTGGTTGTCATGGTTTTACCTTTGTCTTGGTGCGCCTTGAGTAGGCTCGCAGCGTCCATTCGAGGGTCTCATGAAGGTCCCGTTTGACCACGTGGCGAGATCCTAGCGAGAGCGAACGCCGACCGCGGGACGGCAGGCGCACATGGTGGGCCCTGCCTACTCGCGAGGGGCTCACGAGAGGGAGGCAGCTGGTGTGCATTCCAACTTGAACAGAAATTAGAACACGAGAAAGCACACGAATAAGACAAGACACCCTTCCCTGCATACGCAAACACAAATTTGACTTCAACTTAGATCCGAAACGAGAAAGCTTGTTCGCACAAAAGGAAGCAAAAGCAAAAGGCCGCGTCTGACACCTAGTCTAGTCTTTGACGTCTTCTCACCAGCGCGGAGCTAAGTGCTGCCACTGGGTGTGGGAGGAGCCCCCGAGGCCCGAGGGAGGCTCGTCGGAGACTCCGGGGCGTGTACAGCCCCAACTCATTATTACGTGAGAGTGTCACGGGCGGCGAGCTTCATAGGCACTGGGCCTTCTTCACAGGTACCGGCCTTGCTTCATATCGCCAGATGAGGGCCACGCCTTGCGCCACCCTTGACCACTATTGACGGCGACCGAAAACCAGGACGACACCAATGGGGAAAAGGGGACACTAACGGTTCCCACGACGACCACGAGTCCTCTGCCGGGGGCAGGCCTTGGGGCACCTCCCCGGCAGAGGGCCTACCTTCAAAGAACGCCTTGCTCCGTGTGACGTGGGGAGGAGCCTGGCTCCCGGCCCCTCTCCTGCTGCCCCCAGTGGCCTCTTCCTGAGGGGAGGGAGGCTGCTGCACTGGGGCAGCCATCCGCTGCAGCGACCTGAACCTCCTGCGACCCATGGTTAGCGTAAGTTTGCTCCTGAGGAATTAGCGGTACCCGATAGTTGCTGCCGCCGGCATGGCTGTCAAGGCTTCCGCGAGGCTCCTGAAAGTGCTCGGCTTCTGGCGCCTCTTCCTCCCAGCCTGGCCCAAGGAACGAGCCGTGGTGTTCTTCCAGTGCGTACTCTCGATCTACCATGTGGGGCACATAGGCCTCCGGGTCAACACCCCAAAGGCCTCGCCGTAGTGCCCCGCGCGCCATGCAGTTCGACTTGAAGCTCCATCTTGGGGGCGGTAGGGCGGCGGCCCGCCCGAGCTGTGGGCAGTGATGCGCATGCCCTCGCTTGCCAGGGGCGGTGCCGGCGCAGCTTGTCGCCCGGCGCTGATGGCCAGGCTGGTGTTGATGAAGCCTTGAGGTGCGCCCGGCGGCACGTGGGCACGGATAGGCCCGCAGCGTGATCCGCCCGGGGCCTGGGGTGGAAGCTGTACGCAGAACGGGGGTGCCCCTGAAGCAGCGGCATCCAGGAGCTCGGCGACGCGCTCCAGCAGCACGTCGTGGCCGCTTTCTTGCAGTTTGCACCGCAGCAGTTCTCACGCCATTGTGAGCGCGGCCTTCATGATCGCCTGCTCCCGTTGGGTGTGCGGTGTTGTGGCCGCAGCATGGCTTGAGGCCCTCGCTACCGATCGCACCTGCCGCGGAGTGAGGGTAGGCGACGCTTGACCGCGTCGCCCGCGCCCCGCAGCGCTCTGTGGAGCGCGGGCTGCCTGAGATCCGGGGTTGAGGTCACCTTGGGCAGGCGGCACAACATGGACAGGCCATGCCGCCCAGCGGTCGGAGTTGGCCGTCGGGTCACTGGACATGGAGGCGGTGAAGAGGCGGAACGCAGGACGGAAGAAGGAAGATTTCGGTGCAGCCCTACCTGGCACGCCAAATGTCGGATGTTGGGTTCTGGTAGACCCTTAAAATTCACGTCCGATCGCCTCGCGAGAATCTAAGCTAAACGATGAACACCACGAGGGACACAAGATTTATACTGGTTTGGGCCATCGTTGTGGTGTAATACCCTACTCCAGTGTGTGGTGTGGAGGATTGCCTCAGGGGCTGATGATGAACAGTACAAGGGGAAGAACAGCCTCGCGAGAGGTGTTCTTGGGCTGGTGCAATGAACTACTTGGGAGAGTTCGATCGCCTCTCGATCTGATGGGGACTCTATGAGATGCCCTCTACTATGGTGGCTAGCTCTATATATATAGAGGCCCTGGTCCTCTTCCCAAATATTGAGCGAGAAGGGCGCCAACAACGACCATTTTGAAGGGGAACATCTAGTACAAGTTATCCTGACTAAAGTTGGTCTTCGGCTGCCAAAGGCACTGGCGATGACACCATCTTGGGCTCCACGGTGACCTCCATCCTGCCGCTCTGCTGGTCTTGGTCTTGTTGCATTGAAATGGTAACCTTTGCCTGATGCCTTGATACTCCACGCCTGTGCTTGCCCCCTTTGCACCAAAGAGGAAACAAGGACACTGCACAGGCAGGCGCCCGCCTAGTGTCCGCCTGGTCTCGATCGTCACGGCTTGCGTCTTGAGTACCTCGCGAGGTACCCTTGCCTTGATCTCTCTGCCTCCTCGCGAGCCTGCCTGGCGAGGCTGCTCCTGAGGAAGCCTTGTGTCGTCCGCTCCGTGAGGCTTGTCCCCTCGCGAGGGTCTTGAGTTTGCGTTGATGAAGATGGGCCGCACGTGGCCACCACTTGAGCCACGCCGCAGGCCACATGCAGGAAAGTCTAGGGACCCCTATTCCCAGAACGCTGACAGTGGTGGTGATGAAGTAGAAGTGATCCGGTCCTTAAGGACCAAGAGACTCTCAAATCTTCGGATGACGCTCTGAAGGGAAGCGATGTGCTCCAGATGCAGAATATTTTGACGAGTGAGATACTTATTTTGCACACGAACCATTTCACCTGAAGGCTGCAATCTCAGTGGGGGTAAGATGAGCATAGTAGGGTTTAAGGATATCTTCCTCTTCCTCATCGGCAGGAAAGGCTTGCTTGATGATCAGCACTTGATCTCTGGTGGCCTCCTTGCTCTTGTCCTCCTTGGCTGCTCCAACGGGATCATCCCTCTTCAGCTCTATCTTCATCAACCAAGCATCCTATTCCATATGATCAGAGGAAGAAGAAGACATGATGCCTGGCTCAACAGATCTGATAGAAAACAGTGATGAAAGAAAATAGGAGATTTCTCTGCGATATGGAGGTCAACAGGTTCGGGGGGTATATAAAGATTTTTTATCTTGGGGAACAAGCAGAATGGAAGAAAAACAGAGTCCGGAAAGTACCCGAGGTGGGCACCACCCATCGGGGTGCGCCTTGCTAGGCGCGCCCTGGTGTATCCTGCCCACCGGGGTCACTTTCCTGGAAGTTTCTTATTTTGCTAATTTTTTAAATATTTCAGAACTGACAAAAAATATTTTTGCGGATTTTTTGGAGTCCGTTTACTTACCGTATCACGTAACTCCCTTTTTTCACGATCCTGGAGTGTTACGGAAGGTTTCTTTTATGTGTTCTTTCAATGTCATAGTTTATATAATATTGCTTTCAATATTAATGGGCGTACCTGAGATATAATGTTTTATTTGTTGTCCATTACCAACCTTCGGGTTAGTACCTTCGGCATTATTTATTTTGATAACTCCAGATCAATAGACCTCCTCGATAACATAGGGTCCTTCCCATTTGGAGAGGAGTTTTCCTGCAAAGAATCTGAAATGAGAGTTGTACAAAAGAACATATTCCCCCACTTTGAACTCACGCTTTTGGATTCTTTTGTCATGCCATCTTTTAACTTTTTCTTTGAATAACTTTAAATTTTCATAAGCCTGGCTTCTCCATTCATCTAATGAGCTAATATCAAATAACCTCTTTTCACTAGCAAGTTTGAAATCATAGTTGAGTTCTTTGATTACCCAATATGCTTTATGTTCTAACTCAAGAGGCAGATGACAAGCTTTTCCACAAACTATTTTATAAGGAGACATACCCATAGGATTTTTATATGCTGTTCTATAGGCCCAAATTGCATCACCTAGTTTCTTAGACCAATTCTTCCGGGACCTATTGACAATCTTTTGTAAGATTAGTTTTATTTCTCTATTGCTTAGTTCAACTTGACCACTAGACTGAGGATGATAAGATGATGCAATTCTATGGTTAACATCATACTTACCAAGCATTTTATGGAAAGCACCATGAATAAGGTGTGAACCACCATTAGTCATTTAATATCTAGGGACTCCAAACATTGGGAAAATAACTTCCTTAAGATTTTAATATTGGTGTTGTGATCAACATTACTAGTTGGAATAGCTTCTACCCACTTAGTAACATAATCAACAGCAACCAAAATATGTGTATACCCATTAGAGGAAGGAAAAGGTCCCATGAAATCAAATCCCCAAACATCAAATGGTTCAATAGCAAGTGAATAATTCATAGGCATTTCTTGACGCTTATCGATATTACCTATTCTTTGACATTCATCACAAGATGAGACAAACCTACGGGCATCCTTGAAGAGAGTAGGCCAATAAAAACCAGATTGCAATACCTTATGAGCGGTCCTGTCTCCCGCGTGATGTCTTCCATAAGCCTCAGAGTGACATTTCCATAGGATTTGTTCCTGTTCATGCTCAGGTACACAATGTCTAATAATACCATCTACTCCTTTATAAAGATGTGGGTCAAGCCAAAAGTAATGTCTTAAATCATAGAAGAATTTTTTCTTTTGTTGGTATGTGAAGCTAGGTGGTATGTATTTAGCAACTATATAATTAGCATAGTCAGCATACCAAGGTGTACTATTAGAAACATTTATTGCAGCTAATTGTTCATCAGGAAAGCTATCATTAATAGGCTGTGGGTCATCAAGAATATTTGCAAGCCTAGACAAGTTATCAGCTACAGGGTTCTTTGCTCCTTTCCTACCAGTGATATGCAAATCAAATTCTTTTAGCATAAGAACCTACCTAACGAGTCTAGGTTTAGCATATTTCTTTTCCATAAGATATTTTATAGAAGCATGATCAGTGTGAACAATCACTTTAGAATCAACAATGTAAGATCTGAATTGATCAGAGGAAAACACCACTGCTAAGAATTCTTTTTCAGTTGTAGCATAATTTCGTTGAGCATTGTCTAGAGTTTTACTAGCATAATGGATAACATTCAATTTCTTATAAACTCTTTGTCCTAGAACAACACGAACAACATAATCACTAGCATCACACATAATCTCAAAAGGCAAGTTCCAATCAGGTGGTTGAACAACAGGTGTAGTAATTAAGTCTTTCTTTAGCGTTTCAAAGGCTTCCAAGAAATCTTCATCAAATGCAAAGGGGATATCCTTTTGCAAAAGATTTGTAAGAGGCCAAGAAATTTTAGAGAAGTCTTTGATAAACCTCCTATAGAAACCAACATGACCAAGGAAACTACGAATACCTTTGATATCTTTAGGACCTGGCATTTTCTCAATTGCATCAACCTTGGCCTTGTCCACCTCAATAACTCTTTCAAAAATTCTGTGCCCCAAAACAATACCCTCGTTAACCATAAAGTGGCAGTTCTCCCAATTAAAGACAAGATCTGTTTGTTCACATCTCTGCAAAACTCGATCAAGATTGCTTAAACAATCATCAAAAGACTTCCCATAAACAGAAAAGTCATCCATGAAAACCTCAACAATCTTTTCACAAAAATCAAAGAATATAGCAGTCATACATCTTTGAAAGGTAGAAGGTGCATTACATAAACCAAAAGGCACACGTCTATAAGCATAAGTTCCAAAAGGACAAGTAAAAGTGGTCTTTTCTTGATCAGGTTGTGAATGTATTTGTGAAAAACCAGAATATCTATCAAGGAAGCAAAAATGTGTGTGCTTAGATAATCTTTCTAACATTTGATCAATAAAAGGCACAGGGTAATGATTTTTTCTAGTTGCTTTGTTTAATTTTCTATAATCAATTACCATCCTATAGCCTGTGAAAATTATTTGTGGAATAAGCTCATTCTTATCATTAGGAACAATAGTAATACCTCCCTTCTTAGGGACACAATGAACATGACTTACACATCTACTATCTGCTATAGGATAGATTATACCCGCTTGTAGAAGTTTCAATATTTCCGTTCTTACCACTTCTTTCATCTTCGAATTTAACCGACGTTGGTGATCAACAACAGGTTTAGCATCAGGTTCCATAATTATCTTGTGCTGACATAGAGTGGGGATAATGCCTTTAAGATCATCAAGAGTATATCCAATAGCAGCTCTGTGCTTCCTTAGAACTTTCAATAATCTTTCTTCTTCATGTTCTGAAAGGTTATCACTAATAATAATAACATGATATATCTTTTTCTCATCAAGATAAGCATATTTCAATGTGTCCGGCAATTGTTTTAATTCAAACACAGGATCGCCTTTAGGTGAGGAGGACCTCCTAGAGTTTCAATAGGCAAATTGAGTTTAAGTAGAGGTTGTTGTTCATTAAAGATTCTATCTATTTCATTTATTTCATGTATATGCAAATCATTTTCACGTTCTAGCAAATATTGTTCTTAAGGATCAGTAGGAGGTACAACAATAGAAGCAAGACCAATAATTTCATCCTTACTAGGCAAATCTTTCTTATGAGGTTGCCTACTAAACTTGGAAAAATTAAATTCATGAGATTCATCACCAAAGCTAACACCGGCAGTTTGTTTCTTACAATCTATTCTAGCATTGACGGTGTTCAAGAAAGGTCTACCAAAGATAATGGGACAAAAGCCATCTTGTGGGGAGCCAAGAACAAGAAAATCAGTGGGGTATTTTATTTTCCCACACAAGACTTCAACATCTCTAAGAATCCCATTTGGTGATATAGTATCTCTATTGGCATGTTTAATAGTAACATCTATGTCTTGTATTTCAGTAGGTGCTATTTCACTCTTAATTTCTTCATATAAGGAAAAAAGAATAGCACTCACACTAGCACCTATGTCACATAAACCATGATAACAGTGATATCCTATCTTGACTGAGACAACAGGCATGCCAACAACTGGTCCATGTTTATCTTTTTTATCAGGTTTGGCAACTCTAGAAGCTTCATCACAGAAGTAAATAACATGCCTGTCGGTGTACTAAAGTAGGGGTACCTTAGTACCCCGAACTTGGGCACGCGCAGTTGCAGCGCCCCGCGGCAAGGCTTGCCGGGCGTCCGCCAAGACCCTTCGTCATTCCTATTACTACCATTCAAGAACAAAGTCTTAACTTTGAAGACAAGGCCCCGGCAAGAGGAGCTTGCTGGGAAGGACAAAGCCCCGGCAAGAGAAGCTTGCCGGGAAGAGCAAGACCCCGGCAAGAGGAGCTTGCCGGGAAGGCCAACCAAGGCGCTTCAGAAGACTTGCCACGACGCACCACGCATCCCGGCAAGACCCGACGAGCGACAAGCTTGCGGGTGCGACAAGACAGCGACCGCGGCAAGGCGCTTGCCGCGGCGAAGCCACCACTCTGTGCCCACGATCCAGCTCACCCGACGATGTGTCACCACAGGACCATTCCTGGTGCACGTGGCGTGTAGCTGTGCAGCCTAGCGGTGCGAGGTTGCGAGCAAAGGTGACTAGGAGGCCATCGTGGCGATCGGTGGCACCCCTAACAGTCGTTTCCTGCACTGTTGGAGCGACCGGACGGGCATTAAATGCTCTTGTCCCCTGCCGACAGAGTTAGGTAGGGGGCACTGTAGATAGCAGTTGTACCAACCCGCGTCTTTACCTTTCTACCCCTCTCTCTGCGTTGCCACCTGTCGGTGACCCCTTTAGACTATAAAAAGGAGGCCCATGCGCACGTAGAAGGGGTTCGGGGGGTTCAGAGGTTCGGTTCGGGTCAGTTCGACTCGTTCGAGACCACAGCATACCCACGCTTTCGAGCAAGAACAAATACAAACACAAAGCAGCAGTAGGAGTTTTATCTCTCCTGAAAGTTCCGAAGCTGGGTAAAATCTCCCCCGCGCGCCCGACCTCGATCTGCTCTTTGTGCGCCCTCCGCTCCTTGCCGGACTAGAAGGGGCCCCCTGCCCCATAGGTGCTCGCGCTCCCACCCGCGACATCTTTGGCGCGCCAGGTAGGGGGCGTCGAGGTGGTGCGAACCTGATCCGGTCTCCGCGCGCGCTACGTCAACATCTTCATCAACATTAACATGCCACCGAAGAAGAAGGCTTCGGAGGTGGCCGCTCCGTCTGCGACTGTCCTACCGCCACCGGAGCAAACGGGCGGTGGGGCGGGCGCCGGAGGAGGAGCGGGCGCCGACAGTGGGACTCACGTCGTCACCAGGTCCAAGGACAAGGCCCCGCAAGCTTCAGCGTCTGTACATCCACCGCACCCCTCCCAGGAGGGGCAAGATCGACAATGCCACGGTGCTCCTAACACCGTGCTCGCGTTGGAACAAGGTCAAGCCGGCGGGTCGCGGGACGCTCAAGGCCAACATGCACGCCAACACGCTGGCACGAGCACGGTACGGTCGCCTGGGCAAGATGCTGCTCCTTCTAACACGGTTAGAAGTTTGAGCATATCCCGCACCTCGCGTCGTTCGCCACCGCCGCCCAAGACTCCAGAGGAAGCGCTGGCCCGATCCCAGCTGCTTCTATACTACCTCCGGCGCCGCATAAGATTGACGACTGGAGGATGACCATTCAGAGCCTCGTCGACTTCGCCAACGCTGACAAGCCCCGGCAACCGAGCACATCGAAGCCCTGGCAAGACGTCCAGGCGCAAGACGACGCCGACAAGACCGCTAGGGGTGCCACCGCCGCGCACTCCCCGCCCCTGAGGCCAATATCACCGACTCGCCGGGCCAACCTCGACACCGACTCCACTGCGTCGTCGGAACCGCGAGCACGCCGTGATCAACGCTAAGTTCTCCAAGAACTACGACACGAAGACGCTCGCACTCGCATCGAGCATCGCAGAGAGGCGCGGCGTCAGTCTGACCAGCACGCTAGGCCCACTGTCGATATGCATGCGCCAGGGGAACCTGGCGACTTGCCGTACGCGGTAGGTTGCCCTGCGTTCACTCGTGAGCTGCGGCAAGTCCAGTGGCCCGGCACCAAGAACTTCAAGCCAGACGTACCCGAGAAGTACGATGGCAGGATACATCCGTCGGAGTTCCTCAGCGTCTACACCATCGCGGTGCAGGCTGCCGGGGGGCGCGATGAAAAGATCCTCGCCAACTACTTCCCGCTGGTGCTCAAGCCAAACGTCAGATCTTGGCTCATGCACTTGCTAGACAGCTCCATTTCTTCGTGGGCGGACCTGTGCCATCGGTTTGTCGGCGCTTTCACAGGCGGCCACAAGCCCCATGGCCAGGAAAGCGATCTTCATTTGCTTGCCCAGAAGGAAGGAGAATCCCTGCGCTAGTACATACAGAGATTCAGCCAGGTGCAGCGCAACATCCCAAACGTCCACCCTGTCGTGGTTATCAGTGCGTTCCATCAGAACGTGCATAACCGCAAGATGAGGGAGGAGATGGCGATGTGCAAAATCAGAGATGTCAGCGAGCTATATGCTCTGGCCGACAAGTGTGCACGTGCTGAAGAGGGGAGGAAACTCCCCGGAGAAAATGTAGGAGCAGAAGGATCTGACAGTGAGGACGCCCCTCCGGCAAAGAGGAACCGGAGGCGGAATAATAGAAAGAGAAAGGCTACGGATGTGCTAGTTGTTGAGCAGTCCGGCAACGGAGGCGGCTCTAACAAGACCAAAGCTGGCGACACCGGCGAGGCTGTGGTGGCCGCCGACAAGCAGGACGGCTCCGGCAAGTAGTACTGCAAGATCCATCGCACCAAGGGCCATGACCTCCAAGCATGCAAGAAGGTTGAGCAGATGGCAGAGCTACAGAAAGCTGAATATGAGCGTCGCGACAAGGAGAAGGCCCGGGAAGGTGGCGGAGGATCCGGCAAGAAACTTCTCGCCCGGGGAGGGCGCCGCGGCAAGGCCAAGCAGCGGCAAGGAGATAGACCTCCCCGTGTCCGCGACAAGGACAAAGAGACTCTGATCCAAGATTTGGACGAGACTTTTGCAAATCTACACAAGATCAATCTCAAGTTGAATCCCGAAAAGTGCGTGTTCGGAGTCCCTTCCGGCAAGCTTCTCGGATTCTTTGTGTCCCAGAGGGGGATTGAAGCCAATCCCGACAAGATCAAGGCCATCGAGCAGATTGAAGCCCCGAAGTGCGTCAAGGATGTGCGAAGGCTTGCCGGCTGCGTTGCTGCTCTCAGTAGGTTCATCTCTAAGTCTGCTGAGCGCGCTCTGCCGTTTTTCAAAATTTTGAAAAAGGCAGGTCCAATGAAATGGACTCCGGAAGCGGAGGCCGCGCTGCAGGACCTGAAGAGATACCTATCCTCAACTCCAACACTTGTCGCACCTAAACCACAAGAGAAGTTGCTGCTATATCTAGCGGCAACCAATCAAGTGGTTAGTGCTGCGTTAGTAGTGGAGAGGGAGGCAGATGATGAGCCAGCAACCGTGGCAAGCGAGTCCAGCGACAAGCAGGGGGCTTCCTCGACAAGTTCTGATTCCGGCAAGGATAAATCTGTGCAGCCACAAGATGAGAAAGTTGGGTACTGGCGACTACTTTCCGGCAGAGCTCCCCGAAGCCGCCGCCAAGAAGGTCCCCAGGATCAACACAGAAAGTGCTGAGGAGCAGTCTGCTCCGACAAGCCCTAGGGTTTGTTTCGTTGAAGCAGACGCTACCGACAAGCTGTGTCCAGACACGCTTGCCGGGGAGCATCACGCTCCGGCAGGATCCCAGATCCTTGCCGTAGCAGCGGATGTTCCGCAGCAGTATTTGCGCCTTTAGTCCTCGTTGTTGGAGCTTGATAACGATGTGGACTAGGTGTCATTCAAAGAAGCATAGCCTTGCCAGAACGCAGAAGACAGAAAAGCTAAGTTGCCAAAGTTTGAGCACAGTCAGTTTTTAAATTTTGAAGTTATACTCCTTGAGCGACCGTGCCTTGTATGGAAAACCTGTGCGCGGAGGAATCAACTCGTGGCTAAGTTGCGCCCTTACTTTGTTTCGAGTCCGCTCAACAATAAAAGCGTGCTGCAACTAGCCCCGACAAGGTTTCTTGCCGGAGGCAACACCGCCAGCAGGCTGCTGATGTTCCGCACTCAGCAAGTGTGATTGCGTCGGCAAGTTCCCTAAAAGCGTAAGGGTAAAAACATACAAGGGATGGAATCAAGTAAAGGAGATAACATAGCCAGCATTGCCCAGGACAAAGTTATATTACGAAAGTAACTTGTTACGGCACTGACTAAGTTGTTCTCATAACTAAAATAACAGCAACAAGGAAGGAGAAGAAGGGCGCGCCGGCGCCTGGGCCCCGGCAAGCCAGTGTTGCTGGGGGCTGCGAGTACCAAGGTTTGTCCGCGGCGAGCCAGAGTTGCCGGGGGCTGCGATATCAGATAAGTCCTTCGTCCCTCATCATGCATCCTCTTATGGACTGGGGAATGCGAAACTGCGTTTCTTCCCGAAAACTGCCGTGCCTTGTATGGAAAAACATGCGCGGAGGAACCGACTCAATGGCTAAGTTGCGCCCTTACTTTGTTTCGAGTCCGCTCAACAATGAAAGCGCTGCAACTAGCTCCGACGAGGTTTCTTGCCGAGGCAACACCGCCAAGAAGCTCGATGTTCCAGACTCAGCGCTTATGCAAGCGTGTTAGCGCCGGCAAGTTCCCTAAAAGCGTAGGGTAAAAACATACAGGGGATGAGACGGGGAGGCGGCGGGGCCTGTTGCCGGGAGATGAAATGTCTGTCCGAGGGATACCAAGGATTAGCTCCTTGACGTGGGTTCAACCCGCAAGACAAGAAACCCGGCAAGCATCCCCTTTTCAGTAAAAAAACACCCCACATAGATACAGCCCATAGAGGATGAAAAACATGAAAGAGAGGATTACAAGTTTTAGATGCAGCTAGGGCCCGAAGGCTTACAAATTAAAAAGATAAGATGCCCGTAATCCCTTTCCTGTCCCTCTCTTCAGGAGGTAGGTCAAGGAGGCGAGAAGGGCAAAAGGGGCGCCTAGGCGAGCTACGGGTGCCAGAAGACACCAAGAGAACATCCCGGGGGCTGTCCGGAGGCTGGACGGTGATGGCGGCGCCGGAAGCGGGGCTCGAAGACGGGGCGGCAGGACGTCAGCACGCTGTCGAGGGCACTACGCCCTCGTACTCCGACTTGACGGCCTTGTCGTCAGCCCTCTTCCCCTTCCGCAGCCTCCCTACGCCAGCTGCCCAAGGAGAAGATCCCGGGGAGTTCAAGGAGCCGGCGACACGGATGATGGGGTCGCCGGTGACGCGCGGAGCGGCGCCCGACACCTAGTCGGGCCCGCCATCCCACCGCCCGCTACCCTCGTCGTCGCTGTCGCTCTCCTCCTCGTCACTCTCGCTCGAGGGGGAGTCTTCGCTGTCGGAGGAGCTGTCCACGCAGCACTTCGCCCGAATGCCGGAGTCCCCGAAGACCTTGACGGAGAGGAGGTCGCCCTCCATTAACTTAAAATGGAGGGTAAACCCCGCCGTCAGGCAGTGGATACGGGCGAACGTCTTCCACCCACGGTCAAGAAACATCGCATTAGGGGCTGGGAATACAACGCGGACTCGCGTGCCGCTGATCCCACAGCCCCTCATGTGCAGGCTTAGCGTCTCGGGCGGATCCGACTCCATCGCGCTCGCAAATGGAGCTGGAAGCCGGAGGTGACGACGAGGCGCCCGGCGCAGCTTGACAAAGAACTCGCAAGGGTCGTCCCCTGTGTGGACCGCCACGGGGAGAGGAACCGCCGGCGGTGGCGGAGATGGTGTGCCGCCACGCCCGCCTCTTCCTCGAGTGCCTCGACCTCATCCTCGACCTCGTCCACGACCTCGCCCCCTCCCTCTTCCCCTTGTGGCTGGCTCTGCCACCACGAGCGCGGGATAGGGAGGGGCGCGCTGCCTGGCAGCGACTCTCGCCGCCACCGATGAAGGGCCGGGGTTCCCTCCCTCCATGGCAAATGAGAGGAAGGGGAGCAGAAGCTGAAGAAAGGAGGAGATGAGAGAGCGCGAACCTTCAAGGCCCCTTCCGCTCTTTTTAAGGAGCGAGGTGGGGGCTCGGCCGCCCCGCTCAGCCAATCAAGGCACGAGAAGAGCAGAGAATCGGGGCCTACCCGCTGCCTCCGCTCGCGACGGCCCAGTTTCCCACTCCCACCGTCCGTGACCCCAAGCATATGGGAGCCGCGTGGCGGGGATGCAGAGCCGAGGCGACGGATGAGGTGACCTCGCCCCGCCCCGTGATCACGGGGGGTGGGCGCCTCGAAAATCGCGCACGCCACCCATGTCTCCCACGACGCCGCGATTGACGCATGCCGTTACGGGAGGATGCGGTGGATACGGAGCGGATCTGGTTTGGACCCAGGCCGCGCGTGCCCGTGCCCTGTTTTGGGCCTGGCCCAACAGCGCTCGGCACCGTGTATGACCCAGGCCCGGGGGCTCCTGTCGGTGTACTAAAGTAGGGGTACCTTAGTACCCCGAACTTGGGCACGGGCGTTGCTGGCGCCAGCGGCAAGGCTTGCCAAGCGTCCGCCAAGACCCTTCGTCATTCCTTACTACCATTCAAGAACAAAGTGTTAACTTTGAAGATAAGGCCCGGCAAGAGGAGCTTGCGGGAAGGATAAAGCCCCGCAAGAGAAGCTTGCCGGAAGAGCAAGACCCGGAAGAGGAGCTTGCCGGGAAGGCCAACCAAGCCGCTTCAGAAGACTTGCCACGACGCACCGCGCGTCCCGGCAAGACCCGACGAGCGGCAAGCTTATGGTGCGACAAGACAGCGACCGCGGCAAGGCGCTTGCCGGCGCGGCCACCACTCTACGCCCACGCTCCAGCTCACCCGACGACGTGTCGCCACAGGACCATTCCTGGTGCACGTGGCATGTAGCTATGCAGCCTAGCGGTGCGAGGTGGCGAGCAAAGGTGACTAGGAGGCCATCGTGGCGATCGGTGGCGCCCCTAACGGTCGTTTCCTGCACTGTTGGAGCGACCGGACGGGCATTAAATGCTCTTGTCCCCTGCCGTCAGAGTTAGGTAGGGGGCACTATAGATAGCAGTTGTACCAACCCGCGTTTTTACCTTTCTACCCCTCTCTCTGCGTTGCCACCTATCGGTGACCCCTTTAGACTATAAAAAGGAGGCCCGTGCGCACGTAGAAGGGGTTCGGGGTTCGGAGGTTCGGTTGGTCGAGTTCGACTGCTCGAGACCACAACATACCCACGCTTTCGAGCAAGAACAAATACAAACACAAAGCAGCAGTAGGAGTTTTATCTCTCCGGAGAGCTCCGAAGCTGGGTAAAATCTCCCCCGCGCGCCCGACCTTGATCTGCTCTTGGTGCGCCCTCCGCTCCCTGCCGGACCAGAAGGCCCCCCCTGCCCCATAGGTGCTCGCGCTCTCACCCGCGACAATGCCCATCAATATTATCGACCAAGAGATCTTTAATCATAGCAAAACTAGGTTCAACTCTGATTTGTTCAGCTAGTTTGGGTGTTCTAACATAACTTTTGTTAACCACATGAAAGTACAACTAATCCCTGGGTGCTTTTGGTAATCCTTAACAACATATAGTTCATTGAACTAATGCTCTTTCAAGATGATCATTTAGGAAAGTTCAATGATTGGCATGGCATGGACTAGAGATGTGGATCCCTCAATAAGCTAAGGACACATATTGGCAACAAGCTCAAGATTCTACATTTTCATTTAAGTGATCCAAGATCACATTGAGTCAATAGGAAAGCCAATACTATTAAAAGGGGATGAGGTGTTGCTTAATGGCTTACTTGCTCAAAATGCTTAGTGATATGCTCCAAAACCGTCAACCACATATGTCCTAAACCTACAAGTCAAATTCGGCCCCATCGATTTGATCTATGCGACGCCACCGAGTTTCATTTGACATAGTGACTGCCACAAACCCCAGTCACTTCGGCCTCACCGATAGGGATCTCGGTCTCATTGAGATGGGATTGCAAACTCATTGTTTCCTTTTTTAACATTTTGGTCCAACCAAGATGAGCGAATCGGTCCCACCGAGTCTACAATGTGAATTCACTATTTCCTCTTCGTAACACTTCGGTCCCACAGAAGTGAGCGGATTGGTCCCATCGAGTTTGCCTGACCAACTCTCTATGTGCCTTTTGCTGAAATTGCTCCCACCGAATTTATGTGATCGGTCACACCGAGATTACGTTATGCCCTAACCCTAACATATCGGTCCCACCGTGATGACTGTGTCGGTCCCACCGAAAAGCCTAACATTCATATTTTGACCTGAATCGGTCTGACCGAGTTTCGCCATTTGGTCCCACCAAGTTTGGGAATCTATGTGTAACAATTAGATTTTGTGTGGAGGCTATATATACCCCTCCACCCATTCTTCATTCGGGAGGAGAGCCATCAGAATGTGCCTACACTTCCAACACTCATTTTCTGAGAGAGAATCACCTACTCATGTGTTGAGACCAAGATATTCCAATCCAACCACAAGAATCTTGATCTCTAGCCTTCCCCAAGTTGCTTTCCACTCAAATCATCTTTCCACCATAGCCAAATCTGCGAGAGAGAGTTGAGTGTTGGGGATACTATCATTTGAAGCACAAGAGCAAGGAGTTCATCATCAACACACAATCTATTACCTTTTGGAGAGTGGTGTCTCCTAGATTTGTTAGGTGTCAATTGGGAGTCTCCGTCAAGATTGTGGAGTTGAACCAAGAAGTTTGTAAGGGCAAGGAGATTGCCTACTTCGTGAAGATCTACCCTAGTGAGGCAAGTCCTTTGTGGGCGATGGCCATGGTGGGATAGACAAGGTTGCTTCTTTGTGGACCCTTCATGGGTGGAGCCCTCCGTGGACTCGCGCCACTGTTACCCTTCGTGGGTTGAAGTCTCCATCAACGTGGATGTACGATAGCACCACCTATCGGAATCACGCCAAAAATCTCCATCTCAACATTGCGTATGCTCCTTCCAAACTCCTCCCATTTACTTTCTTGCAAGTTGCATGCTTTACTTTCTGCTGTCCATATACTCTTTGCATGCTTGCTCGAATAGTATTGAGATTGCTTTACTTGTGCTAAGTTGCTAAAATCTGCCAAGCACTAAAATTGGGAAAAGGTTAAGTTTTTATTTGGTCAAGTAGTCTAATCACCCCCTATAGACATACTTTCGATCCTGCAAGTGGTATCAGAGCTTTGGTCTCCATTTGCCTTGATTTCCATAGCTTTGGTTATCATAGCCTTGGTTTCACAACCTAGGAGAGTATGGCATCTAGCGAGGGAAATTACCACCATAGAGGTCCTTACTTTGATGGTACTAATTTTGCTAGTTGGAAACATGAAATGAAAATGCATATTCTTGGACATAACCCCGTCGTTTGGGCTATTGTGTGTATTGGTTTGCAAAGTGAATTCTTCGATGGGAGAGAACCAAACCGTGAAGCTACCGCAGAAGAATTGAAGATGTTGCAATACAATGCTCAAGCTCGCGATATCCTCTTCAAAGGATTGTGCCCCGAAGGATTCAACAAAATCAGCCGTCTTGAGAATGAAAGGAAATTTGGGATACTTTGATTGATATGCATGAAGGTACCAACTCCGTCAAGGAATCTAAGTTGGATGTGCTTCAAAGTCAACTTGACAAGTTCAAAAATGAAGGATGGTGAAGGTATCGCTGAAATGTACTCTAGGCTTGCTCTCGTCATAAATGAGATTGCCGGCTTAGGAAGTGAAGAGATGACCGACAAATTCATCATCAAGAAGATCTTTAGAGCCTTGGATGGAAAATATGATACCGTGTGCACTTTGATCCAAATGGTGCCAAACTACAAAGATCTCAAGCGAACCGAAGTCATTGGAAGAATTGTTGCTCATGAGATGTCACTCAAGGATAAAGAAGAGCTTCACAAGAAGTCTAGTGGTGCTTACAAAGCCTCAAGTGATGCTCCTACATCGTCAAATGAGAAACAAGCCTTCAATGAAGAACTGAGCTTAATGGTGAAGAACTTCAACAAATTCTACAAGAGTAGAAGCAAGGAAAGAAGTTCCAAGTCAAGGTCCTACAATGACAAAAGATCTTCTAGCCGAGAGCGAAATTGCTACAATTGTGGAAGATTCGGACACTACTCCAATGAGTGTACGGCTCCCTACAAAAGAACAGAAGACTCACCTAAAAGGAGAAGCAAAAGGGAAGAATCACCTCCAAGAGAGAGAAGGAGTAGAGATGATCACTATGAACGAAGAACCTCTCGAAGAACCAAGGACCTAGAAAGGAAGGACAAGTCATAAAGGAGCTACACAAAACAAAGACATCAAGCTCATGTTGATGAATGGGTATCCGGCTCCGACTCCGACCACCACTCCGAGAGAAGTTATCACTCCGACTCCGAATATACTCAAGATGAAGGTGTTTCCGGTCTAGCACTTGTGTCAACCAACTCCTATGCCATATTTGATTCACCAAATGAAGGGATTGGGATTTCCTTCATGGCTAAAGGCCCCAAGGTAACACGCCCTGAGTATGTTGATTTCAATAGTGATGAAGATGACTTGCTAGGTGATAATGATTTACTTGTTGACAACTCTAGTGATGAATACTATGATGAAAATGCTATTAATTATGCTAATAAAGATTAAACGAATGACAATGATAAGAAGGAGATTGAGAGTCTAACTACAGAACTAAACACTCTTAAGTTGGCTCATGAAACTACTTTAGAAGATCATCGAGAACTTTTAAAAACTCATGAGAAGTTACGCTTTGAGAAGCTCAATCTTGAGCAAGAACATGAGTTCTTAAAATCTATCAATGATGATCTTCGGAAGAAAAGTTCTTCTGACATTGCCAAGCGTTTGCTCTTGTCTACTTACATGCTTCAAGTAAAATCTAGCAACAAGAACAAGAAAGGTTCTTCTTCTAGTAGTAACAATAATCATGCCAAATCCAATATTGTTGCTTCTAGTAGTTCTCTTGATTCCACTAATGACTCTCTTAGCCAAGTTACACTTGAGCAAGAAAATAGCTTATTTAAGGGAATTATAGAGAAAGGCGTTTACAAGAGCCTTGCCAGAAGTAAGGAATTTGAGGAAATTGTACGCAAGCAAGGAAGGCACAGGAAGAATCAAGGTGTTGGTTTTGAACGAAAGTTCAATGCCAATGGGTTGAGTGGGAAGAAGATCAATACCCCAAGATTAAGTTTATTCCTCAACAAGATAAGTATGATCCTACTTCCTTCAAGGAGACACAAGCTCAAGATGATCTTCCACCACAAGACCACAAACTAAACGGCAAGGACAAGCTTCAAGGGGATATTGATGCATTTGAAGATGCTCCAAAGGCCTTGGTCAAGTGGGTTCCCAAGACTACATCAAGTTCTACTTCATCAAGTACATCTACAACTCCAAGGATTCCCATCAAGATGATGTGGATCCCGAAGAAGAATAACTAGAGAGTTCTTGAGGGTGACTCCGCCAACATATTTCACTCATATTCATTTTGGCGAGGACTAGTGCAAACAACTTCCACATCTTGCACTAGTTCAAGGAGTCACAAACCCTTTTGTTGGTAAGACAAGGGACAAGGTAAGCTAATGCTCTCATGGACATCATCATGTGTGTGCTTCCCTCTATGTCTATGGATATCCTTGTTTGTTCCTTGTGGGACTAACCCATGTAGGTATTGAAAGTGGAACTCACTCCAATGGATTGCTTCAAATGATCTACATCAACAATGAGCATCCACATCTTCAACATCTACATGAAGTCATCATCGACAAAACCCAAGGTTAGTTCATCCCTGTTAGTGGGAATATCACATCTAGGGGGAGCTTTACTCTAAGAATTGAGCTAAACCAACTCTAATGGTGTGAACACAATAATGCTTGTAAAAGTGGTAACCCCACTTGTGCTTAAAAAATGAGTATGACCTATGATCAAATGTTCTCATTTGACTCCTAAGTCAATATACTCATATATAGATGACCTAGTCATCGCCAATTGCTTGATAGATGCTAGAGTGATTGTGCATGCTTTACCACATATTTCATTTGCCTTTTTATTGTGTGAGCATGTTGGTTGCATATTTTTCTCATTTGAGGGCATCCATTTGTTGCTTTGTTTGTTTGGTTCTTCTTTTTCCAAATGGATGGACAAGAATGCCTAAGAACTCCCTCTAGCTATCTATGCTTTTCTCTTCTCAAACTCTCTTCATGCTACATCACAAAGTTTGATCTAAGTCAAATTCAAACCCTCTCTGTGAGGAGCACTCGGAGTCCCGATTTGTCATAGACTTAAAACTTCAAAAAACCCTCTGTGTATTTTGGTCTGACCGACTCCTCCATTTTGGTCACACTGAGTTCACTGGGTTGATCAAGTTTTCAATCTCGGTCCAACCGATTAGAACTTTTCGGTCTCATCGAGTTGCAGTAACCGCTTGCGATTCTGCATCTCGGTGCCACCGAGTTGTTCCACTCGGTCACACCGACAGTGCCAGGATACATATACCGACAGGTCAAATTTTGGAAATCTCTCCAAAACCTCTTCGCCTGTGCGTGTCCTGCTCTGGTGCCTAGGGTATCTAGATCGTCTCCTTGTCGCCAGCGACCTCCCGCCGCTGGCCTCCGCCGCCAACAGAAATCCTCCCCTCTGTTGCCGCTGTAGCGAGCTCATCGCCAAGCTAGGGTATGAGCTCAACTCTTTGTCCTTTCTTTTAACTCGGATTCCTGGCACAAAGGCAATGCCATGTTTCTTTCCAAGTACGTATGAAATTGATCTATCCACAGAAATCATCCTTCACATTAGATTTCATTTGAAAATTTAGGGCTAGGTTTCCGTCGGACTCATCTCGGACCCACCGAATTGTAGAAATCGGTCTCACATTTGGCTTATGCCAGTGCACATGTGATTTTCGGTCTGACCGAAAGTTGCAAATTGGTGTGACCAATATCAGGACTTTGTGAAACTATAGCAAACTCAGAGTCACCAAACTCTGTCTCGGTCTGACTGATTTCACATGTTTAGGCTCCAAAGTTGCTTCGATGTCACCGAGTTTTACAAATCGGTAGCTCCGAATGCTTCCTATAGAAAACTAAAACCAAGTTTTGACTCATTCTTTTTGCAAAAACTCCGCACTTTGCGATGCTCATCTACTCTATCTCATCTATAATTATTGACATGGTCAGCTCTCAGTTTGCTGTGCAGAATGTCTGATCAAAGTGATATTCAGAACAAGTCGGAAGAGTAGATGGACTTGAGTGAGGGCACTAGTCCCTCTAGAAGCTATGATGAAGGTAGCAGGAGCACACCAAGTAACCTGCCTAAGGCTCAGACTAGGTAGAGGAAGAAGAAAACTTCAGACTCTGAGGATGAAGACTTTGAGATTGAGGAAGTCAGCTCAAAGAAGAAAGTGCTAAAGAAGGAATATGGTGATGCTGTTTCCACCAAGCCAGGATAACACAAGAAGGCCCCTGCAAAGAGAGTGCCTATGTCTAAGGCCAGGGGATCAACTCAAGAGACCATGACATTCACACTTGAGCAAAGAATAGGTGAAGAAGGCAAGAAGAGGGTCAGGAAAACCACTGCTAGAGTGCTTGGAAATCCATCCATCACTACAAAAAATACACTTCCGTGATGATACGTGTTTGTCACAGTAGGTCATGTTTTTTGTCATGCATGTACATCCTTGACGATTTTATGACAGAATTAAGATAGTCATACCTGTGCTGTCGTAGAAGTGTTCCATGACATTACCAAAATTATCATCACGGAAGTGTCCACTGTCAGGACCCCGACTCAATGCCACATCGATCTAGCATGTAACACCTCATATCACTTTGCGGCCTCACGCACGGTATCCCCATAGGTGTCGCCTTACCTTTGCCCGGGATCGTTTGCGCCTTTTGGCACACGTATATGATAGTGTCGCTAGCCTCCATATGATAAGGAGCCCAGGCTGACATGGCTAGTCGTAAACCCAAAGTGGCACAGACTTACAGGGACAGGCATCCATGACCCAGCATCGAACGTGTCGGTCATCAGCGAATAAGTTTCGGGCTGTAGCACTGGGCTAGCAGGACTCCGGTAAACCAGGCTGTAGCGGGCTAACAGGACGCCGGTACTAACGCGTGACATTTCAAGGGATGACACAGAACGAAGAAGGACACATGTCGGCCAGCCTAAGTGTTCGGAGCAAGAGCAAGCTACCATGGCTCGGTGGAAACACTAGGAGACATTTCCGTAAGAGAGGCTACTAAAGATAAACGACTAGATAGTCGATCCCACACATACCAAGCATTTCAATAACATACACACAATATGCTCGATATGTGCAAATACAACATGGCATCACAACATGACTCTACGACTCAAGTATTTATTCATTAGGCTCCGAGGAGCGAGATATTACAAACAGGGGTCTCATGACCCAACATTCAGAGCATACAAATCAAAGCACAAGCGGAAGCTTAACATGTCTGAGTACAGACATCTATAAATGGAAAACGCTAGAAAGCCTGACTATCTACCAGATCCTGCCGAGGGCACAAGATCGTAGCTGAGGTATCAAGCTAAACGTCGAAGTCCACGCGGAACTACTAGCGAGACCGAAGTCTCTCTGCAAAAACATAAAATAGGCAAACTTGAGTACAAATGTACCCAGCAAGACTTACATCAGAACTAACTACATATGCATCATTATCAATAAAGGGGATGGTGGAGTTTAATAGCAGCAAGCCAGCTTTGACTCGGTGGCTATCCTAGACTACGACTGCAAGTAACTCTTTTGAGGTGGCGCACACGAGTCCACATATTCACCATATCAACACACCACTATGGATCCGCTCCCGTCTCCCTACAAGAACGCCATCCATAGCACTCATGCTTATCTTGCGTATGTTAAGGTATCCACTTTCACTTGTCTATGAACTGTTATAGGCAACCCAGAAGTCCTTTTCCGCGGACACGGCTATTCGAATAGATGATGTTAACCCTGCAGGGGTGTACTTCTTCACACACGCTCTCACCACTTACCGCCGTTTACACGACATGTACTCGGCAACCTTCAAGCGGAAGCCCAACGTGGGTGTCGGCCACGGCCTACCTAAACACTCAAGTCCCTAGTCCAGGTTTATCACCTATTTGGGTTCCATCCATGAGGAGATCCGCCGAGTTTCGCCACAGCCCCAAACGATGTGTACAGTGGTTCTCGGACACCAAACGGGCGCCCGTGAACCTGCCACGTGCCTACCGTGATCACAGCCCACCCCTACGGTCAGCGCCAAGACGGCCTCCAAAGATACTACAAACACTTAAACTACTTGCAACTCCCGGACAGAGGACAAGGGTGATTAAGAAGCCGAGAGGGTCCATTGGTTTCGGGCCCAATGCGTGGTAGTAGCTGAATCATGGATCATAAACACGTAACTCAGTTCGAGGACGGCTGCAATGAGACAACCCACCATGTACTCCTACATGGCCTCTCACCGCTACCTTTACCAAATCGTGTTCACACACTTAGCTCACACACAAGAGGACATGTTCACACACCTCCGATTCATCCTCGGTGAATCGGACCCGACTCAACTCTAAGCAGTAGCAGTGCATGACAAACAAGCATTAATGAGTAGGCACAACAGGGCTCAAACAACTCCTACTCATGCTAGTGGGTTTCATCTATTTCTTGTGGAATGACAGTCATGCAAAGGATAAAGGGTTCAGCCATCGCAGCAAGTAACAGTTGAATCGTTGTTGTCCTAATGCAGTAAAAGAGAGCAGGAGCGAGAGAGTGGGATTGTATCGGAATGAACAAGGGGGTTTTGCTTGCCTAGCACTTCTGAAGATATTATAGCTCTTCATCGGTGTCATCGAACTCGTCGTCAAAACCACGTCTATCGAGAGGGGACAATTACCGGCAAACAAAGAGGGACACAATCAATGCAATGCAACAAATATGATGCATGATAATGTCATGGCAATATGCTGTTGATTGAGCTAAAGCAACTAGCAACCATATTAAATGAAGTTGGTTTGAATCCAAGATTCAAATTCAACTCCATATGTGGATATTTAAATGTCATTTATAAGATTTGTGCTAAACAGCAGCTATAAGTTGTTCTAACATGCATGAAAATGGTACAGATGGATAGATTGGATTTTTCTGATCATTTTTCATATATAATTTATTTCATTTGGAGTTACGGTTGAATTTCTATGAATTTTAGAAGTTTTGGTTATTTTCTTGAATTAAATAAATCATTTTGATTTATTTTAAATCCCAGAAAATACTTACTGCGTCAGCATGACGTAAGACTGAGGTCAGCAGGTCAACGGGTGGCCCAGGTCAAACTGACCACTGGGCCCCACGTTTCAGTGGTTAACTAAACTAACTAAATTTAGTTAGTCTTAACCTATGTTAATTAGGTATGGGCCCCACATCCATGACCCACGGAGGTCAAACAGGGGTCAACCCCGGGTCAACTGGGTCAAAACCTGCCGGCGACTCGACGCCGGCGAGGTCAGACGCGGCGGGGAGCTGCGGGTTTCGCGCTCCGGCGTCCAAACGGACGGAGGAGACCACCTGAGACGGTGGTGATCCAGTATACGAGTGGTGTGTCGATTCTGCCGGGGCGATTTATATCGACAATGGCGAGCTCGGTTGCAGCCGCCGGAGTTCGGGCATATGTGCGGGCAGCGTTGCGGTGTGCGAGCAAGCGAGCTGAGGCGCTAGTGGTGGCCTACGTGATGCGGTGAATATGTTGGTCGCATGCCCGAGACCAAATGATCACTGGAGCATCATCGGTGGCGAGCGCGGGCGGCGGTGCGTTCGGTTGCAAGCGAGGCGATAGCTACGGCACACGAGGGAAAAAACAGAGAGGGGGAGCAGGGGCAGGGGCTCACGGTGGATCCAGCAGAGGCGACGGCGAGGCCGGGGAGAGGCTGGAGCTCACGAATCCCCGACGAGTCCGCCGGCGGTCAGAGGTTGAAGACGAGGTTGGGGTCGACGCTGCAGAGCTCCCGCAGTCGAACGGGTTGGCGTAGACGACGCAGGAGACGATGGCGGTTCTTCTGGGCTTATCGACAGGGCGAGGGGTGGCCGGTGGCCACGGTGGTTCTCGTCGGCGTGCAGCGGGGTGTTCGGGCGCGCTGCGGGGAGAGGAACAGAGGAGGGGAGAGAGGTCCAGGGAGAGAGGAGAGGGGCCAGGGGGTCCAGAGCGGCGCCGAGGAGGGGCTTCGAGGCGCCTCGGTGAGGCAGGCGAGCAGGGAGGTGGCGTGTCGCCACGGCGCAAGCGTCAGGCAGTTGTCTCCCTCCTCGCCATCTTGGCAGAGGTAGAGGATGATCGGCATGGGCCCCGTGGGCTGCTACAGGTCTGAGGCCGGCCGGTAAGCGCCTGTAATCTCTCTCTCCTTTTCTTTATTTTGTTTCCTTTTCTATTTCTGTAGTTTTGTTTCTGATTTAGTTTATAGCCCAAATCATTTTAATAAATCCTGAAAATAATTGTGGGCATTAAATGAATTATTATAGTGGCCCTTAACTATTTTCAGAATTGTTGGAGCATTTAAAAATATTAATAGTATTTAAATGCCCCAATTCAAATACAATATGGATTATCCAAAAATCCATAATGGCCCAAAAATATTGGCATCATTTTTGGTAGAGGTTTTTCACCTTTGACAAAAATCATGAACATTTTTGAAAGCCACTTGGACTTACTGAAATTATATTAGGTAAACCTAGTGAATTTCTTTAATGCTAGGGTTTGAGCAATCCCCATTTCAAAATTAAGCAAAATTTAAATATGATGCACACATGAAGCTAGCCTAGTGCAATACCAGAAGCTAGGGATGTGACATCCACTTCCATGATGATAAATCGCGCATCACAGAAGTGCTATCATCAAGGGTGACCAACATGTGGCATCCACCATAACGGAAAACCGTTAAGCTACCAGGTCCGGTTTTGGATCCGATAACCTGTTAACAGCCCGGACCAATGGGGATTTTACACGTGTAAAATCATCATTGGCCGGAGGAAACATGTGGTGCCTTACCGTTGGGACATATGTCATCCACTTATTAGACAGGAGGCGCCTATGATAGGTCGACACACGGCACGGCCTAACAATGGCCCATTTCGGTGAAAAAGGCTGGCCCAGTAAAAATTAGCAGGCCGGCCCATATAAGGCCTACTTGTTTCAGGTCCATATAAGCCCATGGCCCATACGAGATGTAACAATTCGGCCCGTCAATGACCCGTTAAAGATTTGACACCATTGCAGCCCATCGTCAGTTCGAGCCCATTAACAACCCACTATATATTTGGGCTCAATATCGGCTCAATGAGATTTCGGCCTGTTAATGGACCATTCAAGGGACGGGCCAATTTTCAGTATGTACATATTTCGGCCTTTTAGCGACCCATTTAAATGTTGGGCTAATTTCCGGCCCGGTATGTCTTTCAGCCTGTTGACAGCCCATAAATCAGTTGGGCCATTTGTAGTCAGACCTGAGTTTTGGCCTTTTAGCGACCCATTTAAGTGTTGGGCCAATTTCTGGCCCGGTGTGTCTTTCAGCCTGTTGACAGCCCATAAATCAGTTGGGCCATTTGTAGTCGGACCTAAGTTTTGGCCTTTTAGCAAACCATTTAAGTGTTGGGCCAATTTCTGGCCCTGTGTGCCTTTCAGCCTGTTAACGGCCCATAAATGAGTTGGGCCATTTGTAGTAGGACCTGAGTTTTGGCCTTTTAATGGCCCATGCTCTTCATGGTCCAATACCAGCCCGGTTTCTCTTTCGGCCTGCTAAAGGCCCACAACACAGTTGGGCTCTTTACAATACGACCTGACTTTCGGCCTCTTAGCGGCCCATGCTCTTCATCGTCCTGTACAAGCCCACTGTCTCTTTCGGCCTGCTAAAGGCCCACAGTATAGTTGGGCCATATGTAGCTCGAACTTAGTAACAGCCAGTTAACGGCCCGTGAAATCAAATGGTCTCACCTGTTGCCCGCTTTGATGTCAGCCTGTTAACGACCCGGGAGGTAAGAGGGCCGACCATTAACTTTCGGCCTGGTAAGGGCCCATTAAGTTAATGGGCCCACTAAAGTTCGTACATGTCTTTAGGCCAAATTAGATAATTTGTGCCCATTACGACGAGCAATTACGCATAGGACCAAAACCGATCAAGCAAAGGTACGACATACAGGGGAAAGCGTTGCACATCCAGCATATATTACAGGAAATTGCATCCACTTGGCAATCAAAGATTGATGCCAGTGCAAATAAATGAACAGAACCTAACGATCTACAACGTCACAATCTGCAACCTCAGCACGGATGACTCCCATAAGCATGTGGGAAAGTTCTTGCTGCTTTGCTACACTGTCTCTGAAAACATTGATCAGTTGTTGTTGCGCATGAATCTGCACCTCTGATTCCTCCACCATTTCATTTCTTCAGCCATTAATTGGTTCACAAACATACATTTTTTCCATTGCATTCGAGACAGAGGATACTGACCAGATTCAGATGGCGATTTTGGCAGGCTTGTATTATTGATAGTGGAGAGTGTCTCGACCACGGTATCATAACATAAATTAGGAAGGGAACCAAACAGATTAATCATGAGTTATTGCCATATTACCTGGCCTAGATTTATTGGAAAGAAACAATGGGGTTGCCTTGCTGTTTTCAGAGTTTGTCTTCTTATCTTCAGCAGCATGCACCAAATTAACACACTAGCATTGCTATCATTGGCCAAGTCAGATAATAGGAAAGCAACATTGACACATTGAACGTTTGGGCTACTAGCCTGCACCAAATTAACACAATATGGCACAAGTATCATCAGCTAGGTAAGGTAATACAGAAGCAACATTGACACAATGAATGAAAGGGCAACCAGAGCAACACTACAATTTAGTAATGTGCATGGTATGAGATAGTACACTCACGCAGCTCAGTATGCCAAACTACCAGACAGTTTTCATTACAAAAATCAACATTGGTGCCTTTAACATTTTGCTACAACTAATTTTAGTTCAGGTAAAGGTTGGAGTCACGCTGATTAACAAAATACATGCTGATGTAAAAATATAGTGATATACAATAGGTACTTACATCAGCATTGGAGCACAGAGAATTCCCGCAAGATATTTTCCTCGAATACAATCCCAACGGAGGAAGTGTTCTATCATTTAACCTTTTTGATAAAAGAGAGATGGGTAAGAAACATGTAGAAAATATGATCAGAATGCTATAAAATTTCATGTTTCGAGGATACACACACGCTTCTTAGAATGGAGTTGACATTCTTTTGCTGGACTGGAGTGGACTAGTTCTTTGGCCACCGGAATCTGCTTATTATCAGTGGGAGTTGGGTTTTCTCGGCTTTGGAGCAAGATCTATGAAAATGGAGTTGGTTTATTATCTCATGGCATTTGGATCTTTTCCAAAGACCTGGTTTGTAACCCTTCAGATTCTAACATAACCGTCTTCCCCTTGCATGCCTTATATAGAAGAATGGTGCTTCAATTATAAAACATGCTACAACAGAGATGGAATAGGTACTAAAGAATAGAAAGGCATGACATATTGACATGTATTCCCTCCATCCGGAAATAAATGGATGGGTCTAGGCGTATTTCAGTTCTAGATACATCCAGTTTTATCCATTTCTGCGACATGTAATCCGGACGGAGGGAGTATGATGTAAGAGCTAGGGATACGACAGGACATCACGGTAAAAAAACACCGAAAAGCCACTGCGGAACCAAAGTATTCAAACCCACTGATATGAGATAGTACACTCATGCAGCTCAGGATGCAAAACTACCAGCTAGTTTTCCTTACAAAAATCAACATTGTGGCCTTTAATCATACATTTTGCTACAACTAAATTTAGATCAGATAAAGGTTGGATTCACGCCGATTAACAATATACATGCTGATGTAAAATATTGTGATATACAATAGGTACTTATATCTGCATTGGAGCACAGAGAATTTCTGCAAGAATCTTTCCTCACAGACGATACTAGTGCAAAAATTCTTCTATCTGTTAAGCTTATTTTCTAAAAGAGAGATGGGTAAGAAACATGTAGAAAATATGATCAGCATGCTATAAAATTTCATGAGACAAGGATACGCACACGCTTCTTAAAATGGAGTTGACATATTTTTGCTGGACTAGAGCGGACTAGTTCTTTGGCCACTTGAATCTGCTTATTATAAGTAGGAGTTGGGTTTCTTTGTGCTGGAGCAGTATCTATAAAAATTGGAGTTGGTTTACTATCTCCTGGCGTTTGGATCTTTTGCAAAGACCTTTTTTGTAATCCTTCAGATTCTAACATAGTCGTCTTCCCCTTGCATGCCTTGTATAGAAGAATGGTGCTTCAATTATAAAACATGCTACAACAGAGAGATGGAATAGGTACTAAAGAATAGAAAGGCATGACATATTGACATGTATTCCCTCCATTCGGAAATAAATGGATGTGTCTAGGTGTATTTCAGTTCTAGATACATCCAGTTTTATCCATTTCTGCGACATGTAATCTGGACGGAGGGGGTATGATGTAAGAGCTTGGGATACGACAGGACAACACGGTAAAAAAACACTAAAAAGCCACTACAGAACCAAAGTATTCAAACCCACTGATATGAGATAGTACACTCATGCAGCCCAGGATGCAAAACTACCAGGCAGTTTTCCTTACAAAAATCAACATTGTGGCCTTTAATCGTACATTTTGCTACAACTAAATCTAGATCAGATAAAGGTTGGATTCACCCTGATTAGCAATATACATGCTGATGTAAAAATATTGCGATATACAACAGGTACTTATATTTGTATTGGAGCATAGAGAATTCCTGCAAGAATCTTTCATCACAGACGATACCAGTGCAGAAATTCTTCTATCTGTTAAGCTTATTTTCTAAAAGAGGGATGGGTAAGAAACATGTAGAAAATATGATCAGCATGCTATAAAATTTCATGATACAAGGATACACACATGCTTCTTAGAATGGAGTTGACATATTTTTGCTGGACTGGAGCGGACTAGTTCTTTGGCCACTGGAATATGCTTATTATTAGTAGGAGTTGGGTTTCTCCGTGCTGGAGCAGTATCTATAAAAACTGGAGTTGGTTTATTATCTCCTAGCGTTTGGATCTTTTGCAAAGACCTTGTTTGTAACCCTTAAGATTCTAACATAGCCGTCTTCCCCTTGCATGCCTTCTATAGAAGAATGGTGCTTCAATTATAAAACATGCTACAACAGAGAGATGGAATAGGTACTGAAGAATAGAAAGGCATGACATATTGACATGTATTCCCTCCATCCGGAAAAAATGTATGGGTCTAAGCATATTTCAGTTCTAGATACATCCTTTTTTATCCATTTCGGCAACATGTAATCCATACGGAGGGGTATGGTGTAAGAGCTAAGGATACGACAGACAACACAATAAAAAACACTACCGGAGTTGGTTTATTATCTCCTAGCGCTTGGATCTTTTGCAAAGACCTTGTTTGTAACCCTTAAGATTCTAACATAGCCGTTTTCCCTTGCATGCCTTCTATAGAAGAATGGTGCTTCAATTATAAAACATGCTACAACAGAGAGATGGAATAGGTACTGAAGAATAGAAAGGCATGACATATTGACATGTATTCCCTCCATCCGGAAAAAATGTATGGGTCTAAGCATATTTCAGTTCTAGATACATCCTTTTTTATCCATTTCGGCAACATGTAATCCATACGGAGGGAGTATGGTGTAAGAGCTAAGGATACGACAGGACAACACAATAAAAAACACTAGTTGAATGTAAAACTGTATGCTAGCGGAATACGTACGGGAAAAATTAAGGCAACATATACGTGTATGATTGGGAAACTAAGATGGCATTGCAACGGAGCACTAGAACATGGTATGGTAGACAAATGAAGTACATACTAATTCATAACAATGCATAAGATATTAAAAAACATGATGTCCAAATTAAGCAGAAGGCATTGCAATAGGGTAGAATGATAGTACTTGAATTTGAAAACATGTTATCATGAATGGAATAGGTACTGAAAAACATGAAGGCATGACATATTTACATGCATGATCAGCATGCTAAGCACATGGCATTGCAACAGAATAGATACACTCTTGGACATTATATGCATGTTGTACTCATATCACGGGCCAAGTTAGAGCAAGGACCTTGTGGGCTGAAGAGGATTCATCATGTTTCCGCAAGTCTTCTAAAGAACTTCATTTACATGTTCCATCATATTGGGTATCATTGACATCAAGTTTATTGCCCTTTACATTGATCCGTGAGGTTCTTGTGGATATATCAGTGTGTGCAATTATATCTGACATGCATGGAAGACAACTAGTAGTTAGATTTATGTAATGAGTTCCTATAGGAGACGACATAAATAGTAGGACTGGGGTTAACTAGCAGCAACAGGTCTAAAAAACTAAACGGAGAACACAGATGAAAGCTACATAATATGTATCACTGGTACTCGAGATTAACTAGATGGCACACAGAAGTATTAAAGAACAACATATGTAATACTAGAGGTGGTATAATACTATAATCACCAGTTGTCGGCGTCCTGGATTTGGGGTTATCCAGCCCAGCCTGCCTGCGGCCCATTGCGTGGCTCCATCGATGGCCTGGTACGGCCTAGCTTCAGCATCAACAACACAAGACCCTCGCGAGGGGCCAAGCCTCACGAGGTGGAAGATGCCAAAACCTCCGAGAGGATCGGCCCCCTCAGGCTGACTCTCGAGGGGCGGATAGTTCTATGCAAGGTTACCTCACGAGGCTCAGCTGACGTGAGCCATGACGACCAAGGCCAAGCGGGCGCCAGGCGGGCGCTAGGCGGGCGCAGAGCGCAGGTTTCCTCTTCGGTTCAAAGGGGGCAAGCCACAGGCGCGGAGTCCCGAGGAATCAGCCAAAGGTTTCCATTTCGGTGCAACGAGACCAAGACCGCCAGGACAACAGGACGGAGGTCATCGACGAGCCCACCGCAGTGTCACGACTAGAGGCTTTTCGCAGGCCGTTGTGGGATCCCTTCCTGCCAACATTTTGGAAGAGGACCATGGCCACTATAAATAGGACTAGCCACCACCAGGGACGGGGACATGACAAGGGGAAGGAGAACTAGCTCTCACCACACCAGCTCAAGAACACCTCACCTCCTGAGGCCAGTTCATCCACTGTACTAGTTCATCCTCAGCCCTTGGAGGCAATCCACCAAAATGCTGGAGTAGGGTATTACACCACAAGGTGGCCCGAACCAGGATAAAATGTTGTGTCTTTGTGTCTCTTTGAGCTTGACGCGCTAGGCTTAGGAGGATCATGAGTAGGCAGGCTGGGTAGGTTGAGATCTCCACACGCACCCCAGAGTTCGAACCTCTCAAGGGTTTGTGGATCCCATAATCCGACATTTGGCACGTCAGGTAGGGGTGCACCGGTTCCTCTCTTCCGTCGATCGATCCACCACCACTCTGACACCTCCATGGCCGACGCGCGCCGGGCTCGCGCCGAGCGTCGGGCTATAGTTGCCGCGCTCGTCGCTCAGACGGCTCCGGCGGGTGATGGTTGTGCCCATTGCGCTCAGTCTCTGGTGGCCAACAGCGCCATGGGCCCTACCGGCCACGAGCAGCAAGCTTCATCACTGCACCCATCGGTGTGTCATGACGGACACACTGCTACTCCTTCACTGACCCCAGCAGCTTCGTCATCCCACGCGCGTCACGGCCAGGCGGATGCGCAAGCCGCTCTGCTCATGGCGCGGGAGCTCCTTCGCTATCGCCCGGTCGGCGAACTCTATGAGGAGTGGCTCGAGCGGATCGCTGAGCTCGTCAGCGTCGTGCACGGGTGCTCCTCCGAGCCGGCTCGCTCGCTAGCTCAGCACCCACCTGTAGCGGGCGATGTGGCGCACAGGGCTCCTCCACCACCTCTGGCCGAAGACGTCATCATTGAGCCAAGGCGCGTGGCTCCACGGCGCGACCCGCCCCGCCCTACACCGGCTCAGGATGACGTGAGCTACCAGGTGGTGCAGCATCCTCAGGGAGAAGTGCGTTTGCTTCAAAGACTTCAAAGACCAGGGCCAGCTGCACTCATCAGAGGAGGTGGCGCTTCTCGCGTGCACTAGGACCAGTTTCCACCCCCTCGACGACCTCCGGTGGCCACGGCAGGATGCCGCGCGTTCACTCTGGAGCTCCGCAACATTGTCTAGCCAAGCAAGTCCAAGCCAGACCTGCCTCCATGCTATGACGGCACCATCGACCCCGCCGAGTTCCTGCAGCTCTACGAGCTAAGCATCGAGGCGGCCAGCAGCGACGAGAAGATCATGGCAAACTAGTTCCCGATGGCCCTCAAGGTTGGCGCGCGTTCTTGGCTCCTGAACCTAACCGAGGGGTCGGTTTCTTCCTGGGAGGAGATGCGCAGCCGCTTCATCGCCAACTTCCAGGGCACTTGGGACCGTCCGCTGGCCGCGGGTGACATGCGTCGCACCAAGCAGCAACCTAGAGAGACCATGCAGAAGTATATCCAGCGCTTCAACAATGTTCGCCTCAAGATCCCCAAGGTGTCGGACAAGGCCATCATCTCAGCGTTCACTGATGGCATCCGCGATGTTAAGATGAAGGAGGAGCTCGCCATCCACGAGGATCTCTGCACCGCTCTGGAGATGTTCAACATGGAGAACAAGTGCACAAGGGCCGAGGAGGGACGCCTCTTCCTCCTTCAGCTCCCCGATGTTAATCCAGAAGACAAGAAGACCAAGACCAAGGACGTGAAGCGCAAGGGGCCAGCCGTGCTTGCGGCTGATCCAGAATCGAAGCGCGAATGCGACCACCCCGAGTTATCCAAGAGCAACTGGCCGTTCTGCGTCTTCCACAACGTTCACAACTACAACACCAACGACTGCCAGGAGCTCAGGGCCCTCCACGACGGACGCCTCGGTTGACGCCCCGAGCACAACGATCGAGGCATGGTCGTGGGGGCTGCTGATGTGGAGGACACTGGGACGGACGCGACCATCGTCAGGAGTGGCGCGACCAGCCCAGTGAGGACCGCTGGCTGGGCCAGCCTCGCTAGGGCAACTAGAGGGAGCAGCCTCATGAGGAACGCCCTTAGGGAAACACTTCTCTACCCCCTGCGCCTCCACCGCCAAGAAGGAATGAAGAACACCACCAGGACGAGGGTGCTGGGGGCTTCCAGGAGCCTCGCACCTTCGCTTGCATCTTGGGCGGCTCACAAGCCCCAGCTTCCCACCGCATCTTCAAGCAGTTCGTGCGCAAGGTGAATGCAGCGCTAACCAAGCCCGAAGCAACTGGCCCTCTCAGGTGGCCCAAGTGCGCCATCACCTTCGACTCCTCAGACCAGCTCAAGTGCACGGCCACCACAGGAGCGCTCCCCATGCTCTGCTCCCCTGTCATCAGCAACGTGGTCGTCACCAATACTCTCATCTATGGTGGAGCGGGCTCAATGTTCTGTCTGTTCAGAGGTTCAACAGGCTCCAAGTGCCAAACTACCAGCTTCACCCCAAAAAGCCATTCTCAGGAGTGACCGACGGTTCTACACACCCGATAGGGAAGGTTCGCCTCCCTGTCACCTTCGGCGAATGCAAAAACTACCATACTGAGCTCATCGACTTCGACATCGCCGGCATCTGCCTACCCTACAACGCCATCCTAGGGTACCCAGCACTGGCCAAGTTCATGGTGGCTACGCACCACGGCTACAACGTCCTCAAGATGCCAGGAAGCGGCGACATCATCACGGTCGCCTATCAAGAGAAGGATGCGCTATGCTCCCTCGAGCGCGCCTTCCAGGCTGCAGCGGTCGAGAACCCTAAAGATGAGAATGGCGCCCTCCCTCCTGAGGTCGCCCCCAAGAAGAAAAAGCTGTAGCTAGGACAGGGGTCTCGTGAGGAAGCATCGCTTGAGGCCGCCTCGCTGAGCCTCGTGCCTCCGGGCGCGGCACCTTCACCCATCGCATAGGAAGGCGCACCTAGCGCCCCTCTTAGGCTGGGCTTTGGGGCTCTCCTTTGGAGGGTCTCAGACCTAGCCAGGGTCTCGAGGGAGGTGCTCGGGCACCATGCGGAGGCGCTCTTCAGTGCACGCTTCCCAGGAGAAGGAAGCAGACGTGAGGCACCAGGCGTTCAGGAGTTCATCAGCAAGGCAATCGAGGAGATTCAAGAAGGAAGGGTTCTGCAAGCCGATCGCCGCCTACCACGTGGCTTAGCTCACTGCCCTGGCGAGGGTAAGGAGTTCCGTGTCTGCATCGACATCCCCAGGCTCAACAGGGTCGCGTCTCGACAGCTCGTCTAGTTGTCTCGTGTCGGTCGGTGCGAGGGCCCGCCTCACAGAGAAGTTTGCATGCCCTTCGGCCTGCCGGGCGCGCCTGAGGTGTTCCATCGCTGCATGAGGGACGCCCAGACAGCTTGATAGGCCAGGCATCAGGCGATCTTGGCGGATATGGAGGAGCACCTTCAGGAGCCTCTTGGTCCCACCAAGCCTCCCGAGGCTCGGCACCAGAGCGGCTCGTGAGGAACGACTCCAACTGTCGGTGTCAAAGCCGGCGGATATCGGGTAGGGGGTCCCGATCTGTGCGTCAAGGCCCATAGTAATAGGATGCAAGGGACACACATGTTTACCCAGGTTCGGGCCCTCTCGATGGAGGTAAAACCCTACTTCCCGCTTGATTAATATTGATCATATAGGTAGTACAAGAGTAGATCTACCATGAGATCATAGAGGCTAAACCCTAAGAGCTAGCCTATGATGGTATGAATGTAATTGTGATCGGCCTTCTAAGGACCAACCTCTCCGATTTATATAAACACCGAAGAGGGCTAGGGTTTACATGGAGTCGGTTACAAGGAAGGAAATATAATATCTGGATCGCCAAGCTTGCCTCCCACGCAAAGGAGAGTCCCATCCGGACACGGGCCGAAGTCTTGAGTCTTGTATCTTCACGCTTCAATAGTCCGGACGTTGTACACAGTCCGGCTGTCCGGATACCCCCTAATACAGGACTCCCTCAGTAGCCCCTGAACCAGGCTTCAATGACGATGAGTCCGGCGCGCAGTATTGTCTTCGGCATTGCAAGGCAGGTTCCTCCTCCGAATACTCCAAAGTAATCATCGAACACTTGGACCGTGTCCGGATATGCGAGATGATCTTCATATGCCACCGTAGAGAGAATAATATTTTACAAATGCAATCTGCTGACAACTTTTTCTGATGACGTGACACGTTATTATGGTAGGATCATTATTCGATCCGTTTTCCCACAACCAGCTACAGCGCATATTGTGAGGCGGTTTCTTTGACACGTCTTGTCAAAGCAGAGATTGTGTCCCCTTATCACGGGATTCTCATCAATACTGGTATGGGTAATCTCACCACGCCATTAATCGTGGCGCTTAGGAAACAAGCGATTCTCAACGTGCAAGTGGGGAGGCGCATCGCTCTCGGCTCCTCTAAGAAGGGACAGGATTTCCCCATTTTCACCCATGCCTTCTTCCTCCTTTGCCCACTCTTGCCCCTTCGAGCTCCCACGCCCAAGCTCAAATCTTCTCCGCACAGCGTAACATGTCTGAAGCAGGAGGCAATTGGGTGGCTTCCACCATCAAGGAGAAGCACATCGCAAATCTTCAGGCGGCCGGATACTTGGCCGCGGACATAGCGCACCGTCTACCAGATGCAGGGCAGGTTATTCCGACCCCAGGACCCCACGAAAGGGTCGTATTCGTCGCCCACTTCGTCAAGTGGGATCGATTTACCCATCCTTCGTCCACGGGCTCATGTTCTATTACGGGCTAGATTTCCATGATCTAGCCCCGAACTTCGTACTCAACATCTCGGTGTTCATCGTCGTATGCGAGGCCTTCCTCCGCATCCGGCCTCACTTTGGCCTATGGTTGCAAACCTTCTGCGTGAACCCGAAGGTTGTAAGCGGCCAACAAGCAGAGTGCGGAGGGGCCATGGTGGGCAGAATGCCCAACGTCACATGGCTCGACGGTCCTTTGTGGAGATCGTGAAAGGATGGCAGTCGGGGTGGTTGTACATCACCGAGCCGCGCGGCGCCAACTGGGCAGTGGTCCCCGAGTTCCGATCCGGAGCCCCCATGCGGCTCACCTCCTGGGAGAAGAAGGGCCTGTCCTGGCGAATTCCATGGAGCTGGCCGGACTCGAGACATGCATCAAAAGCATGAAGGACAAGAACATCAAGCTTGTCAATGTGATCCAGGTCATGCTCGTTCGTCGAATCCTGCCCTGCCAGAGGTGGGCGGTCAATCTGTTGGAGTTCGTTCCAACCAAACACCGGACGCTCCAGAAGCTCTACAACATGACGCACAAAGGCGCATGGAAGGTGCTGTTCAAGGCCTCCGAAGTACCTCCTCCAACAACCGAGGACCGCGGGCTTCATGCCGCGCGGGCTCCTAGGCCGGTGAGTTCTCGGACTGACTGCGGACCCTGTTCTCCCCGATATTTTCATGGTAGTGCCTTAAGTAGTCGTGTATATTTGCTTCAGGATTACGTGGAGACAGCGAAGCAGGTCTACTGTCCGGCTCCGCTGCTAGAAGGCCCAGCGGATGCTCTCCTGACAGAGATGCTGGTCCCAACACCGTACAATGTGCCGGAGAAGAAGGCCGAGAAGAAGGCCCCGGGGATCCGAAAGGGTCTCCGATGTAAGGTTGTGCCAGAAGTCTTGTCTGAAGACGCCGAGGCGGACTCCTCCCACGAAGGGGAGGAGGAGGAGGAAGAAGAAGATGCCCCATCTGAAGAGGATGAGGGGCCCGAGGAAGCGGACAGGGGGGCCGAAAAAGGTCCTCGGCGCAGGGCCGTCATTCCCCTATCGTCCGATGACGACGAGACGGATTCCTCCCGCGGAGGCGGGGGGAATCAGGAAGAGATCCTACCTCCCCCCACTGGGGGGGGAGAAGAAGAGAAAAGCTGCCCCAGGAGGGGAGGCCGAGGCGTCCAAGAAGGGGAAGGGGCCCCTTCCGGACTACTCCGCCACGGCCGCTCTCAGCGAGGAGGGGTGGCTTCCCAGGGGGAAGCCCCTAGCGCGATCGTAAGTATCCGCATTCTATCATGACTTCACTTCACGGTTTTTGTATTTATAATGCCGAACATATGCGTAGTCCGGCCAGGGATCACCCCAAGGTATCCTCCTCCGGGTCCCTAAGCAATTCGGAGATGAATTCGCTTCCGACGGCCACTACTCCTCAACCCGCGGACGACACGGAGGTGTTGTCCCAAAGGCTCCCAGAACGGGGGGAGGTGACTCTGGAGACGCTCCGAGGCGGGGTCCGAGACGTCGGACACGTGGGGTTCAAGGTCCAAGAGGATCGTGTCGACAAGAGCCATGGCCTGCCGGGCTCTCAGCCGCACACAATTCCGGAACCTTCGATGGTTCCGAACTCAGGCGGGTGACCCCTCATTAGGGAGGGCGATCCGTCTGTATCGAGGACTTCCGTCGCGCATCAGGCACCGGACTGTCTGCTGGAAGCGCTTCGTGGCGCTTCCATAGATGAAGAGCACCGTACTCCCATGAGTACGGTGATTCGGATGATTTTGTCCGCCAAAAGCGGACTAACCAAAGCTTGCACCAGCCTCCTGACAGGCTTTGAGGTATGTAACAAATATATGCAAAATTACCACCCGATAGGTAGTAGCCCCTGATACTCTGTTTGGTGTTCGGAAGGAAAAGCCAAACGGAGGGTCAATGATAATCCGCAGGAGTTTAATGATACGTATTGTTGTGAATAAGCAGGCTATGCTGCTTGGTGCTACTGCCCGTATTGCTGAGGTTGCCGAACTGAAACGGGACCTGGGGTAGGAGCAGGGAGAGCTCGACCTCACGAAGAGGCAGCTCGAAGAGAACAAGGGTAAGTGATTCCCTCTCTTATGCATGTGAGGATACTAAGAATTGATGAGTCTAACGCCTAAGTATCGTGACTGTGCAACAGGGTCCACCACAGAAGTGGCGTCCCTGAAGAAGGCGCTATCCGAGGTCGAAGAAAAGGCAGCCTCGGAGTGTAAGGAGCGCGAAAAGCAAAGTGCTATGTTAGGTGAGGTATAGCAAGAGCTCCAGGACCTCAGCAAGAAATGGGAGTCCGTGGAGCATGATCTGAAGACGAAAGAGGCCGAGCTTGTGACGGCCCTTGTGAATTTGAAGGACGCCAAGGCCGAAGCCGAGAAAGCACAGCAGGAGATGCAGGTGGCCAAGAAGATAGCAACGGGTAAGAAGTTCTTTATGCAAAGCAAACATGTGGAGGAGGCGTTTCTTTTACTTACTCGAATTCGAAGCTCTCCAGGGGCGTTCGCAGATCTGCCACACAGTGTATCAGACGCTGCGGAGTTCTACCGTGCCCAGGAGGGGAACTCAACGGAGAAGTTGTTCTGGTCCCAGTATGTTGGGGCCGAACACCCGATGCCTCTGAGTGACCAACTGAAGCAGTTGGTCGAACTCCACAGGGCGGCCGAACTGGCTATGAAAGGTTTCATAGTCCGGATGTGGCCTGGTGAGCTCATGCCCAGTAGCTACTTCGTCCTGATCAAGTGGATGGTGGATGCCTACCCGCGGCTTGAGGTGATCAAGAGATCCGTGTGCATCGAGGGTGCCTGCCGAGCCTTTGCCCGCGTCAAGGTGCATTGGGGCAAGCTGGATGCGAAGAAGCTGGTCAAGGGTGGGCCACCGGAGGGCAAGGCGCATCGCCATCCCGAGCTATACTATGATGGCGTTATGAAGGGTACTTGTCTCATCGCTGATGAATGTACCAAGGACACCGTTTTTGAATGAATTCACTTCTGTCATGTTTGCATTTTAAGGACGAAGTTACTTGCGCTATGTAGCACTTTTGTTATTTAAAATATTACCTTCTGTGCGGCTGTTTATAAAATTCTGAAAGTAGGCCAGTCGTCGGCTTCCTCCCCTGCGTAACTAGTACTGGGGTGTTCATGGAAAACCCGGACACTCTTTATCCAAATGTTTGGTCCTTTAAGGAGGTGTCCGGCACAGCGAACAAGGCAATTGTACTATGCGTTTTTATAACTTTCACTTAGCCATAGAATTCTACAATTTTAAATTTCGGCGAAGCCCCTAGAATCCGGAAGACCAAATCGGGGCGCTATACATGCCTAGATCGGACGAAGCCGATATATCGCGTAAAGCGGAAAATCTTTAAGGATTTTAAGACCTCTCGAACAGCTACCAGCGCTCGCCACATCATGCCGGTCAGTTTTCGGCTTTATCTACTGAGGTGCTCGTCCGGATGAACCGGGACACAATCGCAGTAGTTCTCCCTGCGCTACCTTAGCCGATATAACGGAATGTAAGGCACCAAAACAAGGGAGCTGGGCTATCCCAACTTTAGATTGAAGACATGATTCAGAGCTGATGCATATAATGCTATAAGTTCGGGGTGCCGCACTGTTTAGAGTGTTTGGACTTTATTTGCCATATTACGGGGCGCCATGAGAAGCCCCTGGCAAACTGGCCATACCAAGGTGTACGGATGCAATACCAAATAAATGTTTATAAGAGAAAAATACTCAATAGGACTATATATAATCTCCCATTGACGAAAAATACGTTTAAGCGTATGTTTACAATGGATGCATTAAGCAGAGATAAAAATAGGACTATTTGACATGTCCTATCCAGGGGCAGGCCGTGTACAGATAGATGAAGAAGGTATAATGATCGTAAATAGATTCCACCTGGGTATTTCCTTCTGCGCACAACGTCTGTTGCCTCCTTGGATGTCTCTCCCATATGAGTCCGGCAACTCAGCTGTTCTGAGGATGCTGCACTAACGCGGTGTCCTGAAATGCAAGGGGGAAAGAATATGAAGGTATTTGGCGGTTACCCGTACTATCGTCTGAGTCGTTGATACGCCTCCGCCTATGCCCATGGTATCTTGAGTGCATAATTGTGTACGCGTGGCACGAATGCTGCTTTCAAGGGGCTTGAGCGGAGGCCGGACTTCTAATCACGCTCTTGGCGTTCCTAATAATCCTGTTGCGGGGTACTCCGGACTCGCTTGACTGTGCTCGACGTTGTCGCTGGATTGGTTTGTCGGAGTAGGCCGCATTGTACTTCTGCCACAAGGGATGCTGTGTGCTCTTCTGTTCGAAGAGAGCGGTCCATATTTCCATTGACAGTGATGACCCCGCGCGGTCCTGGCATCTTGAGCTTGAGGTATGCATAAGGTGGTACAGCATTGAACCTGGCAAATGCGGTTCATTCGAGCAGTGCGTGGTAGCCACTGCGGAAAGGGATGATGTCGAAGATTAACTCTTCGCTCCGGAAGTTTTCCGGGGATCCGAAGACCACTTCCAGTGTTATAGAGCCCGTAACGCGGGCTTCTACCCCAGTAATTACACCTTGAAAGGTAGTTTTGGTGGGCTTGATCCTTGAAGGGTCAATGCCCATCTTGCGCACTATGTCCTAATAAAGCAGGTTCAGGCTGCTGCCGCCGTCCATAAGGACTCGCGTGAGGTGGAATCCGTCAATGATTGGGTCTAAGACCAATGCGGCCGAGCCGCCATGGCGGATGCTGGTAGGATGATCTCTACGATCAAAGGTGATCGGACACGCTGACCATGGGTTGAATTTGGGGGCGACTGGCTCCATCGCATAGACGTCCCGTAGTGCTCGCTTCCGTTCCCGCTGGGGGATATTGGTGGCGTAGATCATGTTGACCTTTTTCACCTTGGGGGGGGGGATTTCTTTTGTCCCCCCGTGTTCGGACGTCGGGGCTCTTCATCATCGTCGCTGTGCAGCCCCTTGTCTTTGTTTTCGGTGTTTATCTTACCGGCCTGTTTGAACACCCAGCAGTCTCTATTAGTGTGGTTGGCTGGCTTGTCCGGGGTGCAATGAATTTGGCACGAGCGTTCCAGTATGCGGTCCAGGCTGGACGGTCCCTGATTATTTCTTTTGAACGGCTTTTTCCGCTGACCGGACTTAGATCCGCTGAATCCGGCGTTGACCGCCGTGTCTTCAGTGCTGTCGCCGATGCTCCGTCTCTTATGCCTGTTATGCCTTGGCTTGCCGTTAGCATCGTGGCTGTCTGAAGTGCCGGAATGTGGCTTGGTGCCGCTGCAGGCCAACCAGCTATCCTCACCCGCGCAAAAGCGGGTCATTAGGGTTGTGAGAGCTGCCATAGATTTGGGTTTTTCCTGGCCGTGGTGCCGAGCGAGCCACTCGTCACGGATATTATGCTTGAAAGCTGCCAGGGCTTCGGCGTCTAGACAGTCGACTATTTGGTTCTTTTTAGTAAGGAACCGAGTCCAGAATTTCCTGGCTGACTCTCCGGGCTGTTGAGTAATGTGGCTCAGGTCATCGGTGTCTGGTGGTCGCACATATGTGCCCTGGAAGTTATCAAGGAATGCATCTTCCAGGTTTTCCCAACTGTCAATGGAATAACTGGCAGGCTGTTTAACCAGTGTCGGGCTGGTCCTTTGAGCTTAAGGGGAAGATACTTGATGGCGTGTAGATCATCTCCGCGGGCCATGTGAATCTGGAGAAGGAAACCTTCGATCCATACTGCGGGGTCTGTCGTGCCATCTCACGATTCGATGTTTACGGGTTTGAATCCTTCTAGGAATTCATGATCCATTACTTCGTCAGTGAAGCAGAGTGGGTGTGCGGCACCTCTGTATTAGGCCCGGCCGGACTTGTTGATGATGTATCCGGCGCGACGATCATCATCGCGCGCTGGGACGTGCCCCCGCGATCCGTAAATCGATCTTGGCTGTCCTGCTTTATTTTCTAGAATATCTTGCAGGTCTTGCCTGTTACCCTGAGCCGTAGTGTATCGGCGTGGCGGTGCGGGCTAGTATCTGGGCTGATATCCCGTTTTATCCCGGCCACAGGGTGGCCGGTCAGCTGTTTGGCGTTCGAGTCCGTATTCCTTGGCTCCCAGGACTTCAGTCCATCTGTCTGTGAGCAGATCTTGATCAGCCTGGAGTTGTTGCTGCTTCTTCTCAGACTCCTCGCAGTGGCCATAAGCCTACACTTGAAACGCTCCTGCTCCATGGGATCCTTAGGCACGCCGAATTCATTGTTGCCGAGGCTAATCTCGTCTTCGGAGGGGGGCATGTAGTTGTCCTCCTTCGGGTATATGTCTGTCGCCTATTCTTCTGGGCTGATCTGCTCATCTTCCTGTTCGGCCTGCTCGAGGGCGGGCTGGTCAGGGTCATATTCTTCTTCGGCGCCATCCGGATTATTTTCGTCTCCGGGGCCGGTATTGCTGTGGCGGGGCTTGGAGGGTGCCGACGACGCCCATGCTTTGTTTTTCTTCCCGAGGGGTTATCCTCCGTTGCCTAATCGCCATTTGCTTCCTTCGGAGTGTCCACCATATATATATATCGTATGAGGAGGTGGCCGTCCACTGCCCGGTGAGCTATGGCTCCTGTAGTTCTGCTACATCGTCGTCCAAACCGTCGATGTCTTCGGAGTCAAAGTCAAGAATGTCGGTTAGATCATCGATCGTGGCAATGAAGTGGGTGGTGGGTGGGCAACGAATTCCGTCGTTGTCCGCTTCCCACTCGAGCCGGACATAGTTCGGCCCGGAGTCTCCTAACAAAGATAGAGACTTCAATAAGTCCAGCATGTCGCCAAAGGGCAAGTGCTGAAAGATGTCCGCCGCGGTGAACTCCATCACCGGAGCCCAACCAGGATCAGCGGGCTCGGGGGCGCGCGGACTGGAACCTACATCCAGATATGAATCTAGGGGTCCGGAGTAACAGGCTCCCTCAGAGGTGAGACCTGTGTTCGGCTCCATCGCCGACGAGGGTATGGCCTGTAGGGCGGGGTCCAGCCCTCCGTTCTTAGGCAACGCAACCTGCCCCGGATTCAGTTCCGAGGCTTCTGCCGGGGTGATATCCCGCGCAATGTCTGACAGTAGGTCCAAAAAATGCTCATCATGACTTTTCGGCGCTTCTAGTGCTGGCCCGACTCCGTCGAAGATCAAGTCCCCGCGAATATCCGCCGTTTAGTTCAAGTTCCCGAACCTGACCTGGTGGCTGGGGGCATAGCTATCGATCTGCTCCAGGTGGCCAAGCAAATTGGCCCGCAGTGCGAAGCCACCGAATACGAAGATCTGTCTGGGGACGAAAGTCTCGCCCTGGACAGCGTTGTTGGTGATGATTGAAGGAGTCATCAAGCCTGACAGCGATGACACAGAGGAACTCTCAATGAAAGCACCAATGTCGGTGTCAAAACTGGCGGATCTCGGGTAGGGGTCCCGATCTATGCGTCAAGGCTGATTGTAACAGGAAGCAAGGGACACATATGTTTACCCAGGTTCGGGCCCTCTCAATGGAGGTAAACCCTACTTCCTGCTTTATTAATATTGATGATATGGGTAGTACAAGAGTAGATCTACCATGAGATTGTAGAGGCTAAACCCTAAGAGCTAGCCTATGATGGTATGAATGTAATTGTGATCGGCCTTCTAAGGACCAACCTCTCCGGTTTATATAAAGACCGGAGAGGGCTAGAGTTTACATGGAGTCGGTTACAAGGAAGGAAATATAATATCCGGATCGCCAAGCTTGCCTCCCACGCAAAGGAGAGTCCCATCCGGACATGGGCCGAAGTCTTGAGTCTTGTATCTTCACGCTTCAATAGTCCGGACGTTGTACACAGTCCGGCTGTCCGGATACCCCCTAATCCAGGACTCCCTCACCAACGGCGCGCGTTTTTTGGCTACTTCAACACCTCTTCAGCAACGGTACCAGGTGACATCTATCTAGTTCGTTCAGTCTGGGGGCGGCCCTCGGGCTGCATCATCCCCAGGCCGTGTGGGTCCGTCCCTATAACATGTATCCTTTCTGCATCTATCAGAGCTAGTTACAATCCTTTGCAAGTTACTTTTGAATTATTAACTTCCTGACCAGCGCTTCATCGCTAAGAACGTCTCGCGCCATTGCGTGCCCTCCCACGACCGCCTCATGATTAAGGACTGGCACAGCGTCTGTGCTCGGGTTCGTCCCTATAGCATCGCTAAATCCAAGTGGCTAAGCTCTAGCTCACGGTGCACTCCCCGTGTACGTCACCTCCCATGGCCCTTGGTGCCTCGTTCTCGCATGAGCTAATCATGGGCGGATGAGTAAGGGAGCGCGACCCGGTTGTCACGCCCAATATGCGATACTATCCTAAAGAGACTCGAAGGTCCCACCAAGGATAGAACCGCATATCAATACGCTTTTGCAAGGTGGACATCATTACATCAACATTACAAGTAGACGGGGATACATACATAAGGAATACAATGCCACACGAATATAACATCATCTTACATAAGAGCAACATCCGACTATGGATGAAACACAAACAGAAACTCAAATGACATCCACCCTGCTAGCCCAGGCTGCCGACCTGGAACCTATCCCCTGATCGAAGAAGAAGAAGAAGAAGAACTCCAAAACAAGCAAACATCGCTCTCGCGTAATGATCATCACATAGCCTGTACCCGCAACTGTTGTTGTAGTAACCTGTGAGCCACGAGGACTCAGCAATTACAATACCATGGGTATCAAGACTAGCAAAGCTTAATGGGTAAGGAAGGGGTAAAGTGGTGAGGTTGCAGCAGCGACTAAGCATATATGGTGGCTAACGTACGCAAATAAGAGCGAGAAGAGAGCAAACGGAACGGTCGTGAAGCTAGCAATGATCAAGAGGTGATCTTGAACTCCTACTTATGTCAAACATAACCCAAAAACCGTGTTCACTTCCCAGACTCCGCCAAAAAGAGACCATCACGGCTACACACGCGGTTGATGCGTTTTAATTGAGTCAAGTGTCAAGTTATCTACAACTGGACATTAACAAATTCCCATCTGCCACATAACCGCGGGCACGGCTCTCGAAAGTTTATACCCTGCAGGGGTGTCCCAACTTAGCCCATCACAAGCTCTCACGGTCAATGAAGGATATACCTTCTCCCAGGAAGACCCGATCAGTCTCGGAATCCCAGTTTACAAGACATTTCGACAATGGTAAAACAAGACCAGCAAAGCCGCCCGATGCGCCGACAATCCCGATAGGAGCTGCACATATCTCGTTCTCAGGGAAACACCGAATGAGACAGGCTACAAGTAAAACCAGACCTCAAGTTTCCCCGAGGGGGCCCCGCAGGCGGCTCGGTTCGGACCAACACTTAGATAAGCACTGGCCCGGGGGGGGGGGGCTAAAATAAAGATGACCCTCGGGTTGGACGACCCAAGGGAAGGGTATAGGTGGTGGTGAGGCAAATGGTAAAACCAAGGTTGGGCCTTGCTGGACAAGTTTTATTCAAAGCGAATTGTCAAGGGGGCCGGTCCCATATATCACCCAACCGCGTAAGGAACGCAAAATGAAGGAACATAACACCGGTATGACGGAAACTAGGGCGGCAAGAGTGGAATAATACACCAGGCATAAGGCCGAGCCTTCCACCGTTTACCAAGTATATAGGTGCATTAATTAAATAAGAGATATTGTGATATCCCAACATAACCCTGTCCACCATGGAGCAATCTTCAACTTCACCTACAACTAACAACACTATAAGAGGGGCCGAGCAAAAGCGGTAACATAGCCAAGCAACGGTTTGCTAGGAAGGGTGACAAGGTTAGAGGTTCATGGCAATTTGGGAAGGCTTGAAGAACAAGTGATAGGAAGCGCCGCATAGCGATAGAACAAAGCAACTAGCATAGCAATGATAGTAATGAGATCCAAGGTGATGGTGATCTTGCCTGAAATCCCGCTAGGAAGAAGAACGAGTCCATGAAGAAGTCGAACGGGAGTAGTCGAACGAATCCTCACAATCGCAACATTACCGGAGCTAAGAAGCAACACCGGAAATAAACAAACAACATGGTAAATGCACAAGCATAAACATGGCATGATGCACAAACAAGTATGATGCATGTCCGATTTAATGAGGCATGGCATGGCAAAGTGCAACAAACAGTACTACAAGTTAAGTGGAGCTCAATATGCAACGAGTTGCATATTGACAAAACACCACATTGACATATTTAGTTTAATCTCGTATAAGCTACCAAACAATATTAAATGTTGTTAAACATGGCAAGAGGTGAAGCATATGAAAACTACCTATCTAGGCAAGTTTAAATGAGGCATGAACAACAACCAAAAATTCCGGAAAATCCCCATGTGCATATTTTGAATTAGCTACTGTTCTGCCCTAAAACATATTTTAAAGTTGTTAAACAGGAAAATAAAGTGGACCATGTTGAACTAGGCATTTTTCCACCCCATTTTCATATATAGTCTATTAAAATTGGAGCTACGGTTATTTAGTTATGAAATAAATCATTAAAACATGGCATTTGAGCAAAATTAAAGAAACAACATTTTAAACATTTTAAACATGGATCAAAGTGAGATATTATGAAAGTACATGTAATTCCAAGCATTTTACATGTTTAATCCATTTTAATCCGATGCACGGTTTGTGAGATATTAAACGCATGAGCATGAGGGTCTTTTCTGTAAAACAGGCTGCCTCTGGATAAATGGCAAAATTCGCAGCACATGGAAAAAAACATGGGCCGAATCTGACTGGCCCAATAGGAGCATACAGAGGGCGTGGGCTGCTCACCAGGCCTCATAGGCCGGTTGGTGGAGAGGGAAGGCCGGCAAGGGCGCTACTGGCTCTGTGTCTGGACTCCACCGACGCCGAGGTCAACTGGGACCGAATCGAGCATCTCTTGTCGCGGCAAAGAACGAACAAGGCGGCGGCACAGGAAGCAGAGTCTTCGCGGGCACATGCTGGGTCTTGGCGATGGAGGGGCATCTCCGGCAAGGCGAAGACGGGCTTGGCGCGGGGTCGGGGAGGTCGCGAGCTGGTTGCTGCAGTTCTTCTTGGAGCTCGACGGGAAGACACAGGCGAGGAACTTGGCGGAGCAATGGCGGCCCGGAGAGGAGGCGTCAGAGATGGCTGGATCCGAGCCAGCTCGGGTCGGAGAGGCGAGGAAGCAGGGCCAACCGGAAGGAGCGAGGCACTTGCTGCTGGTTCGGTCGATGAATGGCAGCGGGGACGAAGCAGAGTAGGCGACGGGGTCGAGCTCGGGACTTGCTGTGAGGACGAGGGCGAGGACGACTCCTGGCGTCAATGGCGGGCTCCCTGCTAAATGAAAGAGATAGGAAGGGAGGTGAGAGAGAGAGAGAGAGAGAGAGAGAAACGGGAGGAGCACGGGAAGATGTAGAAAGGGGCGTCGGCGCTCATCTCCTGCAAAGCTTGCCGGCGTTGAAGTGGCACAAGGCGAAGGGTATCAGTGAAGTGGCGCAAGAGGAGGAGCTCGGGGCTGCTCGGGCGCTACGTTGTTGCTTGGTTGGCCGACGGAGGCGACAGGAGGAGGATTTGGTGGTGGCTGGTGGAGCTGGATCTCGGTGGGGATTGGCCGGCTAGGGAAAACGAGGAAGGAGGGAGGCACAGGTTGGTGGATCGGGAGGGATCCCGATGGAGAGAGTGGCGGCTGGTGGATGTGTAGGCGGGCGAGATCCCAAGGAAGGAGGAGAGAATGGACAGGGGTGGCGGTGGCTAGGAGGAATTTTAGGGAGTTGGTCTAGGGTTTGTCCAAATAGACATGTGGGTGGACTATATATAGGGAAGGGGGAGATTTTGGACCTTCCGATCGAAAACCGACGGACGAGAATAAATAGGCTAGGGAGTTCAATAAAGAAAACGGAGATGTTTTAGATATGATTGGGGATGATCCGGACTCATCGGTAACGATAGCCCGGTTCGGGTTCGGAGCAGTTTACGGTCACGCGCGAGGGGGCTGCGAGCTGGCAAGAGAGGTTAGGTGGTCAGGCAAGAGGGACTCGAGAAACCAAGTGGGTGTTGGAACGGTCAAAGGAGGCAAGGGGAACGCGGCAACTACGAACGGATGCGAGTTTTGTGAAAAAAAACATGCGAATGCAATGCACATGATGCCATGAGATGAAATGCCTGACATGAACAAAATGCAAAAGAAAAGACAAAAACCCAACCACGAAGGAAATATCATATCGCATCTCCGGAAAAGGCAAGAGTTGGAGTTACGAATGTGGAAAGCTGTATCCGGGGCGTTACAACACTCCACCACTACGAGAGGATCTCGTCCCGAGATCTAGGATGGCGCCGAAGAGAACCAGAAGAGGAAGAGAAAAGGTAAATTTAAGTTGCTTCTTCAACAAAAGAGTGAAACCAAAGAACCTAAGTTGAACAACTCGAAAGAAATGACACAACGGAGATGAGCGAATTGAGAGCACTCTGTAGTAAACAGAAACAAGGAACACTATGAGAACCTTGTAGGTTGAAAGACATGAAACAAGAGCTCAACGAACCAAAAGAATATGGAGCCACACTGGTATCTTGAGATAGCCCAAAAACACGAATGCCAGAACTTGGACAGCACTCTGGTTGAGAAGAGAGGCAAGACTTGATAAGATGAAAAGAACACGATCCTCACAAAATGAGGTGATGGGTGAAGAGCACAACATCACAATGCCTCCGTAACGAAAGAATAGAAGTTAGACCGTTGGGATAAAGGGACGGAGAAGAAAATGACAACTTTATCCACAAGTGAACTTGGAAAGCATCCTTGCAAAGAAGAATCGAGCGGAGTTGTTGGAAAATCAACAACAAGAAGCACAAGCTTGTTGTGGGCTTATGGAAAACATCTCGATACTATGAGGTGACAACCGGCCACTAATGGAAACTATTGATTTGCTTGAGAGAACCAAAGAGATGAAAACTTCTTCCACCAATAGGATAAAGAGCAAGCTTGGGTCATGCATAATCACCACAAATAGCAACAACCCTTAAGGAAAGGCTTTAGGTGAAATCTGACACAAGATAACTCCAACGAAGAAGTTGATTGGTCGAAAAGATCTCTTGAACGAAGAGAAAATGATGGATTTAAAATACCTCATTCTTGACAACATATGAATCATGAAACATGAAGGAAATTGTCAAGAGTGACATAACACCACCTCAAAAGATAAGGTAGGAAGAATTGCACTTTGGAATGCAAGATGAAGAATACTTGAGCTCCTCAAAACAAAACATGTGTTGAGCACCATGTTTATTTTAGAGTATAGCTGGGCGGGTCATAACTTCAAGAGAAATCTTGAAGAACAATTGAAGAATGAAAAGAATCCTTGACGAACCACCATGTTGAGCCTTCGTGAGAACTCCGGTAATAAAATCACAGGATGATAACAAAGAAAGAGAAGTTGAGAACACAAGGTGAAGCCTTGCGATGATTTAGATGGAGCTACGCAACGAGATAATGCGGAAAACTTGGAACTCCGAAAAAGAAAAGATGAAGCATCTCGAACCGAGAAATGTGACATGATGAACAACTCTGGAAAGAAGAAACTATATCACTTGGATGAAACAAAAATAAGAATTACGTTATGCGTATCCTTCACCAATTTAAATTGATGACAAGCAACGGATTTGGCATACTACTTATTCTTCTTGAGGGATTGAAAAGAGATATAGCGCCAACTTGAAGAAGTTATTGATGGGACCACCGGTGGGATTGGAAACAATGAATGAAATGATACGGTAGCAAAGGAAGAGGAATCTTGAATGAACCACCGTAATAATTGAAACTGAAAGTAGCAAAGGCACAATTCATCAGGAAGAATTGGAAAACTAATGAAGATACTTGAGGGGATTTAGATACATGAGAACGAAGAGGCCATGAACTGATTAGAGCTTATTTGAATGATGCACCGGTAAGATTTGGAGAACGATAGCTACATGCTGAGAATGAAGAATTATGACATGATGGCCTTCGGAGGAAAGAAATGGAAACAACTCATGAAATGCTCCGGATGGGTGAAAAGAGTTCTCACAGTCGAAAACAATTATGAGAGGATGGCATTAAGCTTGAACTATGCCTCTTTGGAAGAACGGGTAAGGATTTAAGAGGAACTCTTCTTCGGTCTCCAAAAGACGACGAGAAACACCACCAAAATTACCGAGATACTCCAGGAGAATGAAAAAGAGGAAGGGTTGAACCAAAGATGAAAAGAATTTGAAATTGATCTTGGAGAAGGCATGTGACTGATGAAATCCATTCTTATGTCACACTTTGAAAAGAATTTGGAATAGATCCGAAATAATTAGAAGAGTCAGGTAAGATCCTGGGAAAAGACCTGTGGGTTAGGGCCCACTCAAAAGAAAACACCGTTGAACAATTTTAAAAAGAGGATGCACTGGTTGAATTAAATGGCTTGAATGAGATAACAACCTCGAAATATCTTGAACGGATTGAGAATGGAAACACAAGTCTTGTGAGATATCTTCAGCACTCCAGAACAAATGAATAGGAAGAAGTGAATGAATAAGGGAGCCTTGGATGAGAAATTCACATGGGAAGATATGTGAAACGAAAGGAAGAGATATGATCAACACCGAAACTTGAAATTAATCCACCGGAGAAGAAAAATAACGAAGAATGATGAACTCAAAGCTCCATTAGTATCTTCCTGAGAATCACCGGATAAGAACATTGAAAGAAAAGAATGAAGAGACTTCCCACAAATAAAAGGATACATGATTAAGAAATCTGAGTCCTTGAAGAAGAAGGGTGGGAGGGTGGGAAAACAAAGGCAACTTGGGGACGGATGAAATGGATACCGTTGAGAAAACTTAGAATTGATCTCACAAATGTTGAAATGATCGGATCCACTTGAAGAGAAGCACACCGGTTGGAAAGAATTGACATGACAATCTCGATGATCAAAAGGATTAGTACTCCCATAGAAATATGAGAACACCGCTTGAAAGGTATGTAATCAACACTAGACATTGAAGCAACTCAAATACCACAACTCAAAACAAAACAAAGGATTGGCTTGTAGAAATAAGCTGGAACAAATACATATGATAGAGATTTACCCAATCCCATATCAGGCATCTCTCAGGAAGATATTCTAGGAGCTACTTGAATTCCCACCTATAAACTGCCGAAACTTTTTGGTTACGCAATCTGGTGTTGGGGATACAGTGGAAGCAATATATCTCACCCAAACTAACAATCCCTACATCCAGCTGTATCCATCCGTCAACACATAGCCAAGAAAACTCCAAAAATCGTGTACCTCAACCTTCAAAAACTATCCATTATACGAGCTACGGCAATACTCCCGAACTCCCCAGTACTGGGTGGCATCAAGGTTATCTCACCAACAACTGCATAAAAGAGATTTTCGATGTCGGCAAAACTCAGGTATTCTAGAACTGCAATGATAAAATTGTGACGACAACACCTCGGAGCTCAACTCCCCGGGACACTGCCACAACCCCTAAATGTCAGGAGGCACCAAGAACAATATTCTCGTCACAAGAATATCGGAATGATTCCAAGATACCCGCGTGATCCTAATTTTTTTTGTGAAAAATTGAGGAGAGGAAAGACAAAACATCTACGTCGAGAGTCCTCACCAGAGCACCGAAGGGGGCTGAGGAGTAAAAATAATCCTACTCTCCGATATATATAATCCTAAGACTCAGAATAGTTTTCTTCTAGACTCAACAACGACCAACAATCAAGGGGGCTCCTATGGTCGGTCGAGGCTCTGATACCAACTTGTCACGCCCAATATGCGATACTATCATAAAGAGACTTTAAGGTCCCACCAAGGATAGAACCGCATATCGATACGCTTTTGCAAGGTGGACATCATTACCTCAACATTACAAGTAGATGGGGATACATACAGAAGGCATACAGTGCCACACGAATACAACATCATATTACATAAGAGCACCATCCGACTACGGATGAAACACAAACAGAAACTCAAACAACATCCACCCTGCTAGCCCAGGCTGCCGACCTGGAACCTATCCCCTGATCGAAGAAGCAAAAGAACTCCAAAACCAGCAAACATCGCTCTCGCGTCATGATCATCGCATAACTTGTACCTTCAACTGTTGTTGTAGTAATTTGTGAGCCACGAGGACTCAGCAATCCCATTACCATGGGTATGAAGACTAGCAAAGCTTAATGGGTAAGGAAGGGGTAAAGTGGTGAGGTTGCAGCAGCGACTAAGCATATATGGTGGCTAATGTACGCAAATAGGAGCGAGAAGAGAGCAAAAGGAATGGTCGTGAAGCTAGCAATGATCAAGAGGTGATCCTGAACTCCTACTTACGTCAAACATAACCCAAAAACCGTGTTCACTTCCCGAACTCGACCGAAAAGAGACCATCACGGATACACACACGGTTGATGCATTTTAATTGAGTCAAGTGTCAAGTTATCTACAACCGGACATTAACAAATTCCCATCTGCCACATAACCGCAGGCACGACTCTCGAAACTTTATACCTTGGAGGGGTGTCCCAACTTAGCCCATCACAAGCTCTCACGGTCAACAAAGGATATACCTTCTCCCAGGAAGACCCGATCAGTCTCGGAATCCCGGTTTACAAGACATTTCGACAACCGTAAAACAAGACCAGCAAAGCCGCCCGATGCGCCGACAATCCCGATAGGAGCTGCACATATCTCAATCTCAGGGCAACACCGGATGAGACAAGCTACGAGTAAAACCAGTCCTCAAGTTTCCCCAAGGGGGCCCCGCAGGCGCCTCGGTTCGGACCAGCACTTAGAGAAGCACTGGCCCGGGGGGGCTAAAATAAATATGACCCTCGGGTTGGCCGACCCAAGGGAAGGGTATAGGTGGTGGTGAGGCAAATGGTAAAACCAAGGTTGGGCCTTGCAGGACAAGTTTTATTCAAAGCGAATTGTCAAGGGGGTCCCATAAATCACCCAACCGCGTAAGGAACGCAAAATCAAGGAACATAACACCGGTATGACGGAAACTAGGGCGGCAAGAGTAGAACAAAACACCAGGCATAAGGCCGAGCCTTCCACCCTTTACCAAGTATATAGGTGCATTAATTAAATAAGAGATATTGTGATATCCCAACATAACCCTGTCCACCATGGAGCAATCTTCAACTTCACCTGCAACTAACAACGCTATAAGAGGGGCTGAGCAAAAGCAGTAACATAGCCAAGCAACATTTTGCTAGGAAGGGTGACAAGGTTAGAGGTTCATGGCAATTTGGGAAGGCTTGAAAAACAAGTGATAGGAAGCGCCGCATAGTGATAGAACGAAGCAACTAGCATAGCAATGATAGTAATGAGATCCAAGGTGACGGTGATCTTGCCTGAAATCCCGCTAGGAAGAAGAACGAGTCCATGAAGAAGACGAACGGGAGTAGTCGAACGAATCCTCACAATCGCAACATTACCAGAACTAAGAAGCAACACCGGAAAGAAACAAACAACATGGTAAATGCACAAGCATAAACATGGCATGATGCACAAAAAAGTATGATGCATGTCCGGTTTAATGAGGCATGGCATTGCAAAGTGCAACAAACAATACTACAAGTTAAGTGGAGCTCAATATGCAACGAGATGCACATTGACAAAACACCACATTGACATATTTAGTTTAATCTCGTATAGGCTACCAAACAATATTCAATGTTGTTAAACATGGCAAGAGGTGAAGCATATGAAAACTACCTATCTAGGCAAGTTTAAATGAGGCCAGAACAACAAACAACAATTCCGGAAAATATCCATGTGCATATTTTGAATTAGCTACTGTTGTGCCCTGAAACATATTTTAAAGTTGTTAAACAGGCAAATAAAGTGGTCCATGTTAAACTAGGCATTTTTCCATCCCATTTACATATATAGTTTATTAAAATTGGAGCTACGGTTATTTAGTTATGAAATAAATCATTTTAACATGGCATTTGAGATAAATTAAACAAACAACGTTTTAAACATCTTAAATATGGATGAAAGTGGGATATTGTGAAAGTAAATGTAATTCCAAGCATTTTACATGTTTAATTCATTTTAATCCGATGCATGGTTTGTGAGATATTAAATGCATGAACATGAGGGTCTTTTCTATAAAACAGGCTGCCTCTGGATAAATGGCAAAATTCGCAGCGCATGGAAAAAAACATGGGCCTAATCTGACTGGCCCAATAGGAGCATACAGAGCGTGGGGGCTGCTCACCAGGCCTCATGGGCCGGTTGGTGGAGAGGGAAGGCCGGCAGGGGCGCGCTGGGCCTGCGCGGCTGTGACCCAGCCGACGCTCGAGGTCAACGGGGACCGAATCGAGCATCTCCTATCGCGGCAGAGAACGAACAAGGCGGCGGCACGAGAAGCAGAGTCTTCGCGGGCGCATTTTGGGTCTTGGCCTTTGGAGGGGCATCTCCGGCAAGGCGAAGACGGGCTTGGCGCGGGGTCGGGGAGGTCGCAAGCTGGCTGCTGCAGTTCTTCCTGGCGCTCGACGGGAAGACACAGGCGAGGAACTTGGCGGAGCAATGGCTCTCGAGGCAGGAACGCGAGGTGAGGGACTTGGCGGCCTGGCGAGGAGGCGTCGGAGATGGTCGGATCCGGGGCAGCTCGGGTCGGAGAGGCGAGGAAGCAGGGCCAACCGGAAGGAGTGACGACACTTGCTGCTGGTTCAGTCGATGAACGGCAGCGGGGACGAAGCAGAGGAGGCGACGGGGTGGAGCTCGGGACTTGCTATGAGGACAAGGGCGAGGATGGCTCCTGGCGTCAATGGCGGGCTCCCTGCTAAAAGAAAGAGATAGGAAAGGAGGTGAGAGAGAGAGAGAGAGAAACAGGAGGAGCGCGGGAAGATGAAGAATGGGGCGTCGGCGCTCATCTCCTGCGAAGCTTGTTGGCGGTGAAGTGGCACAAGGCGAAGGGGATCAGTGAAGTGGCGCAAGAGGAGGAGCTCGGGGCTGCTCGAGCGCTATGCTGCTTCTTGGGTGGCCGATGGAGGCGATAGGAGGAGGATTTGGTGGTGGCTGGTGGAGTTGGATCTCGGTGGGGATTGGCCGGCTAGGGAAAACGAGGAAGGAGGGAGGCGCAGGTTGGTGGATCGGGAGGGATCCCGATGGAGAGAGTGGTGGCTGGTGATGTGTAGGCGGGTGAGATCCCGAGTAAGGAGGACAGGATGGACAGGGGTGGCGGTGGCTAGGAGGAATTTTAGGGAGTTGGTGTCACGCCCAATATGCGACCCTATCCAAAAGGAACTCGAAGGTCCCACCAAGGATAGACCCGCATATTGAAACGCTTTTGCAAGGTGGATATCATTACATCAACATTACATAATAGGTAGGGATACATACATAAGGCATACAATGCCACACGAATATATCAATGCATCATACATAAGATCAACATCCGGCTACGGATGAAACACAAACAGAAACTCAAACGACATCCACCCTGCTAGCCCAGGCTGCCGACCTGGAACCTATCCCCTGATCGAAGAAGAAGCAGAAGAAGAACTCCAAAACAAGCAAACATCGCTCTCGCGTCATGATCATCGCATAACCTATACCTGCAACTGTTGTTGTAGTAATCTGTGAGCCAGGAGGACTCAGCAATCCCATTACCATGGGTATCAAGACTAGCAAAGCTTAATGGGAAAGGACGGGGTAAAGTGGTGAGGTTGCAGCAGCGACTAAGCATATATGGTGGCTAACATACGCAAATAAGAGCGAGAAGAGAGAAAACGGAAGGGTCGTGAAGCTAGCAATGATCAAGAGGTGATCCTGAACTCCTACTTACGTCAAACATAACTCAAAAACCGTGTTCACTTCACGGACTCCGCCGAAAAGAGACCATCACGGCTACACACACGGTTGATGCGTTTTAATTCGGATCTGGTGTCAAGTTATCTACAACCGGACATTAACAAATTCCCATCTGCGACATAATTGCGGGCACGGCTTTCGAAAGTTTATACCCTGCAGGGGCGTCCCAACTTAGCCCATGATAAGCTCTCGTGATCAACAAAGGATATACCTTCTCCCAGGAAGACCCGATCAGTCTCAGAATCCCGATTTACAAGACATTTCGACAATGGTAAAACAAGACCAGCAAAGCCGCTCGAATGTGCCGACAAATCCTGATAGGAGCTGCACATATCTCGTTCCCAGGGCACACCGGATTGTCCAAACTTCCGGTAGGCCATCCCAGAGTTGCCCCTGGTGGCCACCGGCGGCTGACAGGTTGGACCAACACTCACGATGAGCACTGGCCCGAGGGTTAAATAAAGATGACCCTCGGGCTCCGGAAACCCAAGGGAAAAGGGCTAGGTGAGGCAAATGGTAAAACCAAGGTTGGGCCTTGCTGGAGGAGTTTTATTCAAAGCAAACTGTCAAGGGGGTCCCATAAATCACCCAACCGCGTCAGGAACGCAAAATCCGGGAACATAACACCGGTATGACGGAAACTAGAGCGGCAAGAGTGGAACAAAACACCATGCATAAGGCCGAGCCTTCCACCCTTTTCCAAGTATATAGATGCATTAAATATATAAGAGATATTGTGATATCCCAACATAATCCTGTCCATCATGGAGCAATCTTCAACTTCACCTGCAACTAACAACGCTATAAGAGGGGCCGAGCAGAGCGGTAACATAGCCAAGCAATGGTTTGCTAGGAAGGGTGAAAGGGTTAGAGGCTGACATGACAATTTGGGAGGCTTGAAGAGCAAATGATAGGTAGCACAGCATAGCGATAGAACGAAGCAACTAGCATAGCAATGATAGTAGTGAGATCCAGGGTAGTGGTCATCTTGCCTGAAATACCGCTAGGAAGAAGAACGAGTCCATGAAGAAGGCGAACGGGAGTAGTCGAACGAATCCTCACAACTCCGGAACGAGACCGAAGCTAACGAGAGAAGCAAACCCGAAAGAAGCAAACAACATGGTAAACAACCATCACATAACATGGCATGATGCACAACCAAGTATGATGCATGTCCGGTTTAATGAGGCATGGCATGGCAAAGTACAACAAACAATACTACAAGTTAAGTGGAGCTCAATATGCAACGAGTTGTATATTGACAAAACACCACATGCAAGTTATTTAGTTCAATCTCGTTTAAGCTACCAAACAATATTAAATGTTGTTAAACATGGCAACAGGTGAAGCATAATAAAACTACCTATCTAGGCAAGTTTAAATGAGGCCGGAACAACAACCAACAATTCCGGTAAATCCCCACATGTCATTTAGTAATTTAAAGCAAACAACAATTTTAAGCATTTAAATGTTGTTATCATGATGCGGATGACATATGCAAGTTTTATGCAATTTTATGAAAATGTTGACATGAGCATGTTATGAAGCATTTGTCACCATGGCGGAACAAAATGGGTGCCATGGCGGCGAAACGAAAATGGTTCCACAGCGACATTCCGGTCCCGGTAACTTGATTGAGATACCGATGCAAACGAGAAGTGTGTGGTTGTGTGGAACACACAAGAGATGGGGAGTGATCCCGGATACTGGGTGTCCCACATGACGGTGGCATGGCGAACGAGGGGCATCGCAAGCGACAATTCTATCACGGTGCAAACACGGGCATCTCATACAACAAAGCATTCGTTCACGGTCGTGATTGTCTCGAGATTATACCTTTGAAGCATGCGTTTTGGGGCGGATCGAGTTCTTTGGAGGAAGTAGTGGTACACGGGCCGTAGTGGAAGTAGTCGTTCTCGCGACGGTAGTGAAAGTAGACGTTCACGGGTCGTCGTGGGAAGTAGTCATACACGACGTCGGTAGTCGTACATGTTTGGAGAGGAACTTGTCGCATCCAAGTCCTTCTGGATTCCTTGTTGTACTTGCATTTCGGTGCGATACTTGGCGATTCCAGGATGTAGGGGTACACTTGTCGTAGACGTCCAGTGCATCCGTAGAGGTACTTGGCGCCCGGTGCGGTACTTGGCGATCCAAAAGAAATTCTCCTGTTCAAGGAGGTCTCGGTCTTGCCGATCTCATGGATGGCAGAGGCATGGTGCAGGGTCGACGGGAGCTAGAGGTGCACGGAGGCCTCGGTGTGTAGGGGGTCGCTGGGCCTTGGTGCGATGCAGGGACAACAGCCGCGGGACTTGGCACGTGGAGGAGGTTGGTTCCGAACGAGACTAGCCTGTCCCGGCGGGCTGCTCGCTGGCGAGGTTCAGGTGAGGTCGCCGGCCGATGGAGGTGCAGCAGAGGATGTCGCGGGGCCCTCGAGCGGAGGCGGGGCTTCTCCTGGTGGGCTCTGGCGACGAGCGATGCAGGAACGAGGACGAGGCAGGAGGTCGCGCGAGGTGGAGGTGACAGCAGCATGCCATGGGAGCGGAGCAGGAGGTGAAGAAGACGGTGCGACGGCAGGGCGAGGAACGCAAGGGCCACGGGGCGGCTGCGCGCCTGTCGGAGCGAAGCGATGCGTGCGGGCGCGCGTGGAGAGGCTCGAGGTTAAGCTACTGGCGCTCCACGAAGACAGCGCGGAGGACGACGAATGCGGGCGCAGGTGCTTGGGGAGCTCCTCTCCTCGAGCGCTCGGGCGACTAGGGTTTGGCGAGAAGGAGGCGCGGGATCGAGAGGGAGAGAGTGAGATGGGGATCGGGACGAGCGAGGGAGATGGCGGCGCTGGAGGAAGGGATCGAGGGAAAAAGAGGGATCGAGGGATAGAGCTAGGGTTAAGGAGAGTTGGGCTTAGGTGGGCCGGTGCTGCGGGCTAGGCCGAGCTGCGGACTGGTGGGCTGGCTGCATCTCTCTCTCTCTAAACTCTTAGCAGAAAAGAAAACAAAAGGAGAAGAAAAGAAAGGCTAGGAGGAGAGTTTGGGCATGGGGATTATTTTCCCGAACTCACAAAAATGAGATCGATCCAGGAAAACAAAAGAGGCGTGATTGAAAGATGTAAATTCAAACTCATTTGAATTTAATTCAAATGGGTTTGAACTAGGACTTGATAAAAGGAAGGTCCAAAGATGTTGGATTTTTGGTGGAGCTCCGGAATATGATGAAAGAATATATGGCAAGGTTGGAGACCAAGAATCAAGATAACAAAGGCATTGGGATATTTTGGAAGTGTGTTATGGTGAATTCCAAATTAATGAAATATTTAAAATAGCTCCATAAATATTAGGAGGATATGTTATAAAGAGAAATCACCATGTGAATTCCCTCAATTTAAATGGACCGAGGATCCAAACAATTTATTTAGATGAGTTGCAAAAATTAAATGACATGATGGCATGATGACATGATGCAATGCAACAAATAAATAAAACACACGGCAAAGCTCGGAATAGCTGGAAGTCTTCTGGAGCGCCGGGATCGGGGCATTACAACACTCCACCACTACAAGAGGATCTCGTCCCGATATCTAGGATGGCACTGGGGAAAACGGAAGAGAAGAGGTAACACAAAGTTGCTTCTCCGACCAATGAGTGAAATCAAAGAACCTTGAGAGATTGAAAAGTTGAGAGAAAGAACACAACAAAGTTGAACACAATTGAGAACACTGCGGTAGAAAATAGAAACAAGGAACACCATGTGAACCTTGGAGGTTGTAAAGCTATGAATGATGAGTACAATGGACAAGAAGGAATTGAGACCACTCTTGTTGAAATGACATAAACAAGGAACAAGGAAGATCAAATTCAGACAGCACTCCGGTTAAAAATGGAAGGAATAGAATATGAACTTGGAAAAATGAAAGCACTTGGATGAGACTCCAGTTAAAAGAGGAATGATAGACACAACACTCCGGTTAAATGGATAAGCAATAAAAGAACATGATCCTCACAATTCGAGATGATGAGTGAAAAGAGCAACATCACAATGTCTCCGAAAGAAAGATAGAAGATAGATCATTCGAATAACAGAATGGAGTAGAAAATGCCAACTTCTGCCACAAATGAGCTTGGAAAGCATCCTTGCAAAGAAGAATTGAACAGAGTTGATGGAAAATCAACAACAAAAAGCACAAGCTTGTTGTGGGCTTATGACAAACATCTCAAAATGATGAGGTGACAACCGGCCACTAATGGAAACAAGTGATTTGACTGAGAGCACCAAAGAGATGAAAACTTCTTCACCGAGATGAGAAGGAGAAAATTGGATCATTGATAAGCACCACAATAGCAACATTCCTTAGGGAAGGCTTTAGGTGAAATATAACCCAATATAACTCCAACAAAAGATTGATTGGTTGAAAAGATCTCTTGAACGAACAGAAAATGATGGATTTAAATATGCCAGTCTTGAAAACTTATGAATCCTATAACACGAAGGAAAAATTATCAAGAATGACATAACATCGCCTCAAAAGATAAGGTAGGAAGAACTGCACTTCGGATGCAAGATGAAGAATGCTTGAACGCCTCAAAACAAAACATGTGTTGAGAACCATGTTTAAATTTGAGTATAGCTTGGCGGATCTTAACTTCGAGAGAAATCTTGAAGAACAATTGAAGGATGAAAGGATCCTTGATGAACCACCATGTAGAGCATCCATGAAGAACTCCAGTAATAAAAGGATGATAAAAAGAAAGAGAAGTTGAAAAAACAAGGTGAATCCTTGCAATGATTTAGATGGAGCTTCACGATGAAATACAACAGAAACTTGGAATTCCGAAAAAGAAATGATGAAGCATCTCAAACCAAGAAATGTGACATGATGAACAACTCTGGAAAGAAGAAACTAGATCACTTGAAAAAAATGATAAGAATTACGTTATGCATATCCTTCACCAATTTAAATTGATGACAAGCAACGGATTTGGCATACTACTTATTCTCGTTGAAAAAGATAGAGATATGGCGCAAACTTGAGAAGGTATTGATGGAACCACAGGTGGGATTTGGAAACAACGAATGAATTGATATGATAACAAAGGAAGTGAAATCTCGAACGAACCACCGTAAAAATTGGAAAAGAGAGTAGCAAGGGCACAATTCACGGGAAAGAGTTTGAAAACGAATTAAGATACTTGAAGGGATTTAGATACATGAGAATGAAGAGAACATGAACTGATTAGAGGATATTTGAACGATGCACCGGTAAGATTTGAAGAATGATAGCTACACGCTGAGAATGAAGAATTATGACATGATGGCCTTTGGAGGAAAGAAATGGAAACAACTCATGAAATGCTCTGAATGGGTGAAAAGAATTCTCACCATCGAAAACAATTATGAGAGGATGGCATCAAGCTTGAACTACGCATCTTTGGAAGAACGGGTAAGGATTTAAGAGGAACTCTTCTTCAGTCTTCAAAATCCGAGAATGACAAGGAGAAACACCACCAAATTGTTGAGATACTCCGAGGGAATGAGAAGCGAAGAGGTTGAGGCAACAATGAAAATGATTTGAAATCGATCTTGGAAAGGCATGTGAATGATGAAGTTCATTCTTACATCAAACTTCGAAAAGAATTTGGGAATAGCTCCGGGAAAATTAGAAGAGCCAGGTAAGATCTTGGGAAAAGACCTGTGGGTTAGGGCCCACTCAAAAGAAACACCGTTGAAAAGATTGCTTGAAAAGAGAGATTACACCGGTTGAATTAAATGGCTTGAAATAGCTTGAAAGGATTACGAATAGAAACTTGAATCTTCTGGGATATCTTCAGCACTCCAGATAACCATGAATAGCAAGAGGTGGATGATTAAGAGGTGCACCGGCATGAGAAAACATTTGAAACGAGGAAAGGATATGATCGACAAAGCTTGAATTGAATCCACCGGAGAAGCAAAGAGAGCAAAGAATGATAAACTTGAAGCTTCCTGAGCATCTTCTTGAGAATCACCGGATAAGAACCTTGACGGAAAAAAATGAAGTGACTTCCCACAAATAAAAGGATACATGATTAAGAAATCTGATTCCTTGAAGAAAAAGGGTGGGAGGGCGGGGAAAACAAAAGCAACTTGGGACAGATGAAATAAACACCGTTGAGAAAACTTAGATTTGATCTTGCGGATGGGAAAAATGATGGGATCCACTTGAAGAGAAGCACACCAGTTGGAAAAGAGTTGACATGACAACCTCAGTGATCAAGAAGGATTAGTACTCCCATACAAATACGAGAACAACGTTTAGAAAAGGTATGGAATCAACACTTGACATTGAGGCAACTCGAATACCACAAATAAAACAAAACAAAGTATTTGGCTTGCAGAATAAGCCGGAACAAATACATATGATAGAGATTTACCCAATCCCATATCATGCATCTGTCGGAAAGATATTCTAGGAGCTACTTGAATTCCCACATATAAACTCACAAAACTTTCTGGCTATGCAATCTGGTGTTGGGGATACAGGGGAAGCAATATATATCACCCAAACTAACAATCCCTACATCCAGCTGTATCCATCCATCAACACATAACCAAGAAAACTCCAGAAATCGTGTACCTCAACCTTTGAAAAGCATCCGTTATACGAGCTATGGCAATACTCCCGAACTCCCCAATACTGGGTGGCATCGAGGTTATCTCACCAACAACTGCATAAATGAGATTTTTTATGTCGGCAAAACTCAGGTATTCCAGAACTGCAACGATAAAATTATGGCGACAACACCTCGGAGCTCAACTCCCCGGGACACAGCCACAACCCCTAAATGTCAGGAGGCACCAAGAACAATGTTCTCGTCACAAGAATATCAGAACGATTCCAAGATACCCGCGTGATCCTAAAAAAAATTTAGTGAAATTTGAGGAGAGGAAAGACAAAACATCTACGTCAGGAGTCCTCACCAGAGCGACGAAGGGGACTGAGGAGTAAAAAGAATCCTACTCTTCGATATATATAATCCTAAGACTCAAAATAGTTTTCTTCTAGACTCAACAACGGCCAACAATCAAGGGGTCTCCTATGGTCGGTCGAGGCTCTGATACCAACTTGTCACGCCCAATATGCGACCCTATCCAAAAGGAACTCGAAGGTCCCACCTAGGACAGACCCGCATATTGAAACGCTTTTGCAAGGTGGATATCATTACATCAACATTACATAATAGGAAGGGATACATACATAAGGCATACAATGCCACACGAATACATCAATGCATCATACATAAGATCAACATCCGGCTATGGATGAAACACAAACAGAAACTCAAACGACATCCACCCTGTAGCCCTGGCTGCCGACCTGGAACCTATCCCCTGATCGAAGAAGAAGCAGAAGAAGATCTCCAGAACAAGCAAACATCGCTCTCTCGTCATGATCATCACATAACCTGTACCTGCAACTGTTGTTGTAGTAATCTGTGAGCCACGAGGACTCAGCAATCCCATTACCATGGGTATCAAGACTAGCAAAGCTTAATGGGAAAGGAAGGGGTAAAGTGGTGAGGTTGCAGAAACGACTAAGCATATATGGTGGCTAACATACGCAAATAAGAGCGAGAAGAGAGCAAACAGAACGGTCATGAAGCTAGCAATGATCAAGAGGTGATCCTGAACTCCTACTTATGTCAAACATAACTCAAAAACCGTGTTCACTTCCCGGACTCCGCCGAGAAGAGACCATCACCGCTACATACACGGTTGATGCGTTTTAATTCGGATCTGGTGTCAAGTTATCTACAACTGGGCTTTAACAAATTCCCATCTGCCACATAACCGCGGGCACGGCTTTCGAAAGTTTATACCCTGCAGGGGTGTCCCAACTTAGCCCATGATAAGCTCTCGCAATCAACCAAGGATATACCTTCTCCCAGGAAGACCCGATCAGTCTCAGAATCCCAGTTTACAAGACTTTTCGACAATGGTAAAACAAGACCAGCAAAGCCGCCCGAATGTGCCAACAAATCCTGATAGGAGCTGCACATATCTCGTTCTCGTGGCACACCGGATTGTCCAAACTTCCGTAGGCCATCCCGAGTTTCTCGGTACACCGCGGTCGACAAAGTTGGACCAACACTCACGACGAGCATTGGCCCGGGGTGGTAAATAAAGATGACCCTCGGGCTCCAGAAACAAAAGGGAAAAAGGGCTAGGTGAGGCAAATGGTAAAACCAAGGTTGGGCCTTGCTGGAGGAGTTTTATTCAAAGCGAACTGTCAAGGGGGTCCCATAAATCACCCAACCGCGTAAGGAACGCAAAATCCGGGAACATAACACCGGTATGACGGAAACTAGGGCAGCAAGAGTGGAACAAAACACCAGGCATAAGGCCGAGCCTTCCACCCTTTTCCAAGTATATAGATGCATTAAATATATAAGAGATATTGTGATATCCCAACATAATCTTGTCCACCATGGAGCAATCTTCAACTTTAGCTGCAACTAACAACGCTATAAGAGGGGCCGAGCAAAGCGGTAACATAGCCAAGCAATGGTTTTCTAGGAAGGGTGAAAAGGTTAGAGGCTGACATGACAATTTGGGAGGCTTGAAGAGCAAATGATAGGTAGCGCAGCATAGCGATAGTATGAAGCAACTAGCATAGCAATGATAGTAGTGAGATCTAGGGTAGCGGTCATCTTCCCTAAAATCCCTCTAGGAAGAAGAACAAGTCCATGAAGAAGAGGAACGGGAGTAGTCGAAGGAATCCTCACAACTCCGGAACAAGACTGAAGCTAACGAGAGAAGCAAACCGGAAAGAAGCAAACAACATGGTAAACAACCATCACATAACATGGCATGATGCACAACCAAGTATGATGCATGTCCGGTTTAATGAGGCATGGCATGGAAAAGTACAACAAACAATACCACAAGTTAAGTGGAGCTCAATATGCAACGAGTTGCATATTGACAAAACACCACATGCAAGTTATTTAGTTCAATTTCGTTTAAGCTACCAAACAATATTAAATGTTGTTAAACATGGCAAGAGGTGAAGCATAATAAAACTACCTATCTAGGCAAGTTTAAATGAGGCCGGAACAACAACCAACAATTCCCGTAAATCCCCACGTGTCATTTAGTAATTTAAAGCAAACAACAATTTTAAGCATTTAAATGTTGTTATCATGATGCGAATGACATATGCAAGTTTTATGCAATTTTATGAAAACGTTGACATGAGCATGTTATGAAGCATTTGTCACCATGGCGGAACAAAAAGGGTGCCATGGCGGCGAAACGAAAATGGTGCCACGACAACATTCCGGTCCCGGTAACTTGATTGAGATACCGATGCAAACGAGAAGTGTGCGGATGTGTGGAACACGCAAGAGATGGGGAGTGATCTCGGATACCGGGTGTCCCACATGACGGTGGCATGGCAAACGAGGGGCATCGCAAGCGACAATTCTATCATGGTGCAAACACGGGCATCTCATGCAACAAAGGATTCGTTCACGGTCGTGATCGTCTCGAGATTATACCTTTGAAGCATGCGTTTTGGGGTGGATCGAGTTCGTTGGAGGAAGTAGTGGTACACGGGCCGTAGTGTAAGTAGTCGTTCTCGCGATGGTAGTGAAAGTAGACGTTCACGGGCCGTCGTGGGAAGTAGTCGTACACGGCGTCGGTAGTCGTACACGTTTGGAGAGGAACTTGTCGCATCCAAGTCCTTCGGGATTCCTTGTTGTACTTGCGTTTCGGTGCGGTACTTGGCGATTCCAGGATGTAGGGGTACACTTGTCGTAGACGTCCAGTGCATCCGTAGAGGTACTTGGCGCCCGGTGCGGTACTTGGCAATCCAAAAGAAATGCTCCTGTTCAAGGAGGTCTCGGTCTTGGCGATCTCATGGATGGCAGAGGCATGGTGCAGGGTCGACGGGAGCAAGAGGTGCACGGAGGCCTCGGTGTGCAGGGGGTCACTGGGCCTTGGTGCGATACAGGGACAACGGCCGCAGGACTTGGCACGTGGAGGAGGTTGGTTCCGAACGAGACTAGCCTGTCCTGGCGGGCTGCTCGCTAGCGAAGTTCAGGTGAGGTCACCGGCCGGTGGAGGTGCAGCAGAGGATGTCGCGGGGCCCTCGAGCAGAGGCGGGGCTTCTCCTGCTGGCTTCTGGCGACTAGCAACATGGGAACGAGAACGAGGCAGGAGGTCGCGCGAGGTGGAGGTGACAGCAGCACGCCATGGGAGGCGGAGCTCGTGTCAGGAGGTGAAGAAGACGGTGCAACGACGGGGCGAGGAACGCAGGGGCCACGGGGTGGCAGCGCGCCTGTCGGAGCAAAGCGATGCGTGCGGGCGCGCATGGAGAGGCTAGGGGTTGAGCTACTGGCGCTCGACGAAGACAACGCGGAGGACGACGGATGCGGGCGCAGATGCTCGAGGAGCTCCTCTCCTCGAGCGCTCGGGTGATGAGGGTTTGGCGAGAAGGAGGCGCGGGATCGAGAGGGAGAGAGTGAGATGGGGATCGGGACGAGCGAGGGAGATGGCGGCGCTGGAGGAAGGGATCGAGGGAGAAAGAGGGATCGAGGGATAGAGCTAGGGTTAGGAGAGTTGGGCTTAGGTGGGCCGGCGCTGCGGGCTAGGCCGAACTGCGGACTGGTGGGCTGGCTGCATCTCTCTCTCTCTAAACTCTTAGCAGAAAAGAAAACAAAAGGAGAAGAAAAGAAAGGCTAGGAGGAGAGTTTGGGCATGGGGATTATTTTCCCGAACTCGCAAAAATGAGCTCGATCCAGGAAAACAAAAGAGGCGTGATTGAAAGATGTAAATTCAAACTCATTTGAATTTAATTCAAATGGGTTTGAACTAGGACTTGATAAAAGGAAGGTCCAAAGATGTCGGATTTTTGGTGGAGCTCCGCAATATGATGAAAGAATATATGGCAAGGTTGGAGACCAAGAATTAAGATAACAAAGGTATTGGCATATTTTGCAAGTGTGTTATGGTGAATTCCAAATTAATGAAATATTTATAATAGCTCCATAAATATTAGGAGGATATGTTATAAAGAGAAATCACCATGTGAATTCCCTCAATTTAAATGGACCTAGGATACAAACAATTTATTTAGATGAGTTGCAAAAATTGAATGACAGGAAGGCATGATGACATGATGCAATGCAACAAATAAATAAAACACACGGCAAAGCTCGGAATAGCTGGAAGTCTTCTGGAGCGCCGGCCTCGGGGCATTACAGTTGGTCTAGGGTTTGTCCAAATAGACATGTGGGTGGACTATATATAGGGAAGGGGGAGAGTTTGGACCTTCCAATCGAAAACCAACGGACGAGAATAAATAGGCTAGGGAGTTCAATAAAGAAAATAGAGATGTTTTAGAGATGATTGGGGATGATCCGGACTCATCGGTAATGACAGCCCGGTTCGGGTTTGGAGCAGTTTATGGACGCTCGTGAGGGGGCTGCGAGCTGGCAAGAGAGGTTAGGTGGTCAGGCAAGAGGGACTCGAGAAACCCGGTTGGTCTCGGAACGGTCAAAGGAGGCAAGGGGAACGCGACAACTACGAACGGGTGCGAGTTTTATTTAAAAAAACATGTGAATGCAATGCACATGATGCCATGAGATGAAATGCCTGACATGAACAAAATGCAAAACAAAATACAAAAACCCAACCACGAAGGAAATATCATATCGCATCTCTAGAATAGGCAAGAGTTGAAGTTAGGAATGTGGAAAGTTCTATCCGGGGCGTTACACCGGTGCCCCCGTGGCCATGGGAACCGCGCGCCAGTTGTTTTTCTTCAGGATCTTTGCATGAGAAGACTAGGCACAACGTCTGTGCTCGGGTCCCTCCCTGCAGCGTTGATAGACCCAATGCCTGAGCTCTGTCTAGCAGGCCAGTCCCGTTCACGTCACCTCCTGGGGTCGTTGGTGTCTAGCCTTCTCATGCAATAACCTGAGGAGACTCATTCCGCGCAGGCTGCCTAACCATCTCGCAGGACTAAGTCAAGCATCCCCCATCAAGACCAGGTGCAACCCGCCTTGAGGTAGGGCCTCGTGAGTGCCGCGCTGGCTCATGAGTGCCCATACACACCTCCTCCAGCCCTGCTGTGCAAGCCACGTGTCAGGGCGGGCTGTACACGCCCCGGGGGCTCTCCTCAGAGGGAGCCCCCTCCCACGCACTAGTGGAAGCACCATGCTCCGTGCTGGCCGTCGACACTGCCGAGGAGCAGCTATGCCCATGCAAGAGCGGAAGCGCTATGTTCCACGCCGGTGATAAACAACTGGGGGTGGCCTCGCGGTCGCATTAACCTCAGAGAGCATCCGGGCTCAGTGACCAGCCTCACCGCACTGCTCTCCTCAGGAGGGTAGCACAAGGGGGCTGGGCTACGGGCTATGCTCAGGTCACGCCTGGCGTACCCCACGTCGCCAGGCCTCACAGGCCTGGTCTTCACGCACCCCTCCCAAGCGAGAGCTCGGCGAGGGAAAGGTATGATGGTCTGTTCGTACGTCAAGGGGGACCCCTGAGCATCCCGCCTCAGGAGCCTAACAGGCCACATAGCCGCTCACCCCTTGGGCTCATCCTGATGATCCGGACAACCCAAAGGCGGCTGAGGTATGCGTGGGGCCGGGCCCTGCCGATGCAGAATGTCGGTGGGAAACGACACCTATGGGATCACTGGAATCCCTACTACAGTTGCAGGGCACGGGGATCATGAGAAGAGCGGGACTAGTAGACAACACAAAGGGGATTTACCCAGGTTCTGGCCGCAAAGATGCATAAAACCCTACGATCCTGCTGTGGTGGATGTATTTAGTGTTCTTGAGCTCTTCAACTAGCTCTAGGTGCTGCGAGGTTCGGAAGAGCCGAATCTCTCTCCAGTGTGCCATGGGCCTCCTTTTATAGGCGAAAGGGGCTGCCACAGTGGCACATAGGAGGTAGAAAGTGCTACAGCGTTGTGAGCTTATCGCTAGTATTACATGACAAAGAGTATTTAATGCGAGGCTTAGGTGTCCCTTCACTTTATCGGGGGTGGGAGTGAGGCCCGTCCAGTCCGTCGCCGCTCCTCCTCACTTCGACACGCGCCCTGGCCAGCGGTGCATGCGGTGCCATGTAGGCTGGCAAGCGACTGAGGTGGCGTGACAGTGGAGCCTCCACGAAGGGCTGCATCTTGCCACGCAGGTGCCTGCCCAGCTGGTTGGGTCGGCAGCTGCATGTGAACGGCGGCAGAGACTTGGTGGGCTCGGGCCTGGTGGTGGCCCTGCTGGCACGCTTGGTGAGGTCCATGCTGGGTGGCCCGGCAAGGGTCTTGCCACGGCGCGCAGGTGTCCCCGGCAAGGATCTTGCCGGGGGTCTTGTAGGTTTCCTCGGTGAGAATGGTTGCCTTTCTATCCTCATTTGATCTTGAATATTCTTTGTCTTCACAAAGATCTGCATGCCACCACGGAGGTGCCTCCCGACCCTTGTCCCAATGCATTTGATTAGCGTTGGTGGGCTCAAAGGTGGCTCACTCAGCTGGCGTGGGTGAGCTGCCCCAGCAAGGGTCTTGCCGGGGCCGCTGAGGCTGCCCCGGCAAGGGTGCTTGCCGGGGAAACCTGCTTCACCCATCCGATCATTGTGGCCTTGGTATTTGTCATTGCTTCGTTTGTCTCTTGCCTTCGGCTTCTCTCCGACTTCCCTTTCCTGTCCTGTTATGCGTGGCCGTGGCGGGAGGCTCTGACTGCCCGTGCACAAGTAAAGGGGTCAAAAGGAGAGCCCCTTCTTTTGTACACCGGCAGAGCCCTCGGCTCGACATACATAGGCGCATCACGTTGTTGGGCCAGGCCCAGAACGGTGTGCTGGCAGTTGGGGCGGGTTTCACCGTGGTAACTGCTCCGTTCGCTGCGCTTCTCCATGACCCGCGTTGAACGCGCGACGTGGGGGTCGTGTGCGCGCATGACGGAAGCATGCTGGCATCATCCCGTGGTGGATAGTAAAGAGGCGGCTTGCGCGTCTCTTTGAGACCGCGGGGCCGCTACTCATCTACTGCCCTTGCTTGGGAACCGTCACTCCACGCGTCCCAGTGTGCCTACCCCTTGCACCACGTTTGCTGCATGCACGACGTAGGGCAAATGACAGGCGCGCGAGATGTGGAAATTTGTGCGCGTGTGTGGGTCGATTTCCACGCGCCTTCAATGGAGCGGGGAGGGCGGTCGATGGCCCCGCTTGCTGTCACTTCAACGGACCGGATTGGCTAGAGGGGGCGGCCGGGCCTCGCCCCCTCCCCTTTATAAAGAGGGGAGCGGGAGGAATGGTGCCTCTCAACCCTTCGCCACCTGCCTCTCCCCATTCCTACTTCCTCCTTTCTTCTGCCATGGCGAGGGAGCGTGGCGACGCTTCATCGGTGGCAGCGAGGGTTTCGGCCAGACAACGCATCGCTCCTCCCCAAGAGCTCGTAGCGGTGTAGCCGGCCGCTAGAGGAAGGGGGAGGGGGCGAGGTCGAGGCCGTCGTGCCGCTCGAGGGAGAGGAGGACGGGGCGGCAGATCGGCTTCGCCTCCGCTAGAGGTCCCTCTCCCGGTGGAGGGCCACGTCGAGGACAACCCTTGCAATTTCTTCATCAGGCTGCGCCAGCCACCGCATCGACGTCTTTGCCTCCCGACTCCGTTTGCGCGGGAGATAGAGCTGGATCCGCGGCAGGCATTGCGGCTGCATATGAGGGGTTGTGGGAACAGTGGCACATGGGCCGACGTCGAGTTCCCCGCCCCTCACGTCATGTATCTCCATCGAGGATGGAAGACCTTTGCTCGCATCCACAGCTTGACGGAGGGGCTCGCTCTTCATTTCAAACTAATGGAGGGTGGCCTCCTGTCCGTCAAGATCTTCACGCACCTCGGGACTCACGCGAGGTGTTGAGTGGAGAGCTCCTCTGACGATGAAGATTCCTCCTCGAGCGAGGGTGACGAGGAGGACAGGGGCAACGACGACGAGGGCAGCGGGCGGTAGGATGATGGGTCCGACTAGGCGTCGGGTGCCATTCCGGGCGGCACCGGCGACCCCATCATCCGCGTCGCCGGCTCCTTGAAATTCTCGGGGTCGCCTCCTTGGGCGGCTGGCGTGGGGAGGCTGCGGAAGAGGAAGAGTGCGGGCGGCAAGGCCGCTGTTGGAGTCTGTGGCACCGACGCCTTGTCGCAGATTGGACGCCCCGCCGCCTCGTCTTGAGCCTCGCCTCCGCACCGCCATCACCATCCAGCCCTTGGACGGCCACCGAGATGTTCTCTTGGTGTCTTCTGCCACTCATAGCTCGCCTAGGAGCCCCTTTTGCCCTTCTGCTCTCTTGTTCCCTTTCCTGAGGAGGGGGACAAGAAAGGGATTACGGGCACCTTATCTCTTTTTAGTCTTGTAAGCCTTTGGGCCTTTGTTAATTTTAGAACTTGTAATCCCCTTGCTTATGTTTTTCATCTCGTATGAACTGTACCTGTACGGGATGTTTTCTAATGAAAAAGGGATTTTGTCGGGATTTTCGTTCGTGGGTGAAACCCACGACAGGAGTGAATCCTTGTTATTTTTTAAGATAAACGTTTTTCGCCCGGCAACATGCCTTGCCGTCTCCCCACTTCGCTCGACCTTTCTCACGCCCTTGGTGGAGGCAGGGATGAGGTGGGTTTAGGCTCCTCGTTCCTCTTCCCGGCAGCCGCGGCTACGACCAAATTCGGACACAGGGGATAATCCTTGCCAAAAGAGGGGAGCACGGTAGCTCAAAGATAGAACGGGGTTTCATGTATCCCAGTCCATAATGAAATGCATGAGATAGGATAGATAACTTATCTGGGTCTGCAGCCCCCGGCAACTTTGTCTTGCCGCGGATGGATCCTTGTCTTCGCAGCCCCCGGCAACCTTGGTTTGCCGGGGCTCGGATGCCGGTCCGTCCCCTTTCTTCAAAAATAGCTCGGCAGGGATATTTATGTGCCCTGCAAACCGAAGAAGATAGAGAAGAATAGAGAGACGCGCACTCGACCTCTAAGCTAGGGGTTAGCCGCCGCTAAGCACTACCAACCCTAACCAAGGAAGAGACTCAACCTAGCATGCATGCTATAACTTAGGGCGCCAACACTTCGCTTATTTATGCTTAGGGTCTACGCTTGGCTTTGTACAAAGGGTTACATGCCTTGCCGGCAAGGCTTGTACAAAAGGGTGGTTTGTCGAGGCCCGAGCAGCCGCCTTTATGGGTAAAACTTATGGAGATGCTCGATGTTCCGTGAGTTGCTCATCGAATGGCATCTTCGATCTCCAGCGGATCGCGCCGGCCCGGTGACTCGTGTTACCCGATAAGGGCCTTCCCACTTCGGCATCAACTTGTTAGAATTCTTGGCCGACTGAACATGCCGAAGAACAAGGTCGCCTTCCTCAAGGCCCCGGGCATGAACCTTCCGGCTATGATAGCGACGCAAGGCTTGCTGGTAGTGTGCTGCTCTCACAGCCGACCAGAGACGATCTTCCTCAAGGAGTGTCACTTCATCTTGCCGCAATCGCTCTTGCTCAAGCTCATCATAAGCGAGCACTCGAGGTGACCCGTATATGAGTTCTATGGGGAGAACTTCTTCTGCCCCGTAAACCAGGGCAACGGGTGTCTGGCCGGTGGCTTGATTTGGTGTCGTTCTGATCGACCAAAGAACCGCATACAACTCATCAATCCAGCGCCTTCCACTCTTGCACAGCCTGTCAAAAGTCTTCGTTCTTAAGCCTCGCAGGACTTCAGCATTTGCTCTTTCCGCTTGTCCGTTGCTCCGTGGATGTGCCACGGAAGCAAAATAGACCCTGCTGCCGAGATCCTCAATGTATCGCATGAAGGCATGGCTTGTGAACTGTGTGCCGTTGTCGGTGATGATCCTATTGGGCACCCCAAAACAACACACTAGTCCCTTGAAGAACTTGATGGCTGACTGCGCTATCACCTTCCTGACTGGTTCCACCTTTGGCCACTTTGTGAACTTGTCGACTGCGACGTACAAGTACTCAAAGCCCCCGACAGCACAGGGGAAAGGGCCCAATTTGTCAAGCCCCCAGACCGAGAAGGGCCAGGAGAGAGGGATAGTTTGAAGGGCTTGAGCTGGTTGGTGAAGCTTCTTTGAATGGAACTAGCACGCTTCACAGTTGGTTACTAGCGTCGTCGCATCCTGGAGGGCGGTGGGCCAGAATAAACCTTGCTAGAAAGCCTTGCCAGCAAGGGCCCTCGATCCTATGTGGGAGCCACATATGCCTCCATGTATCTCTGCCAACAACTTTAGTCCTTCGTCCCGGGAGATGCACTTCAATTTCACCCCATTTGGTCTTTTTCTGTACAATTCGTTGTCAACGAATTGGTACAGAGCAGACTGGCGGGCTAGTCTTTCCGCCTCTTCTTGCTCCTCAGGAAGCTCTCCTTTTTGTAGGAATCGGACGGTGGGCTGCGCCCATGCCGGAGCCTGTGGCTCGACGACAACAACCAAAGGCATTTCTTCAGCCACGGGAGCGGCCGCCTCCATGGCCATGACCTGAGGTCCTGCCGGAGTCGGTTGTCCCGCGGCAGGATAAGCATCTACGGCAACATCTTCGCTCGCGGCTCCGGGGAGCTCGGTGGGGAAGTACTTACCGGAGCCTAGCTTCCTCCGCTTGCTCTGCCCGGTCGACGGCTCAACGGATGGTTGAGTTAACTGAAGCACAAAAGTACCTTGTTCCACAGGTAGCTTGAGGGCAGCGCGCTTTGACAGGTAGTCAGTGATGTCGTTCTCCGCCCGAGGGACATGTTCCGCTTGTATACCGTCAAAGCGCTCCTCCAGTTTGCTCACCTCATCTACGTAAGCTTCCATCAACGGGCTTTGATAATCTTTGCTGATCTGCTTCACGACGAGCTGTGAGTCGCCCCTGACGATGAGCTTTTTAACTCCGAGGTCTGCCGCGATCCTGAGACGGCAAGCAAACCCTCGTACTGGGCAGTGTTGTTGGTAGACATCTCCCGGGGGAAGTGCATCTGGACGACATACTTGAGGTGCTCTCTGGTGGGTGCGACAAGAAGCACTCCAGCACCAGCGCCTTGCAGCGAGAAGGCACCATCAAAGTACATGACCCAGTTGCGGCTCGTTTCCTTGCCGGGGAGAGTGGTCTCCTACACCTCTTCGTCGGGTATCGAGATCCATTCTGCAACAAACTCCGCCAAGACTCTGCTCTGAATCGTCGAGGTACTTTCAAACTTTAGACCAAAACTTGACAGCTCCAGGGCCCATTCCACGATCCTTCCTGTTGCATCTGGGTTATGTAGTATCTGTTGCAATGGAAGGCAGGTAACCACGGTGATCTCGTGCGCCTGGAAGTAGTGGCGCAGCTTCCTCGAGGCCATAAGGAGGCTGAAGAGCAACTTTTGCACACCTGAATACCTCGACCTAGCTCCCTGCAAGAGGGAGCGGACGAAGTAAACCGGGTGCTGCACCATCTTCTTCCTTTGCGCCACTTCACCTGGACGTGCGGGTCCGGTCATACTGGCGCTAGTCTTGCTGGGACCGAGCCCTGCCGGGGAGGGTTCAGGCCTGCCAACCGTTGACTCTGCCGCTGCTGCTGTCTCCTCATCGACCTCTCTCTGCGCCACTAGTGCGGCGCTAACCACCTGATTTGTTGCCGCTAGATAAAGCAGCAACGGTTCTTGTGGTTTGGCCGCAACCAGCACTGGGGTAGAGGAGAGGTATTTCTTCAAATCTTGTAGCGCTGCCTTGGCCTCTAGAGTTCACTCCACTGGCCCTGCCTTCTTCAAGATCTTGAAAAAAGGAAGGGCACGCTTCGCGGACTTGGAGATGAACCGACTCATGGCAGCAACGCAGCCAGTGAGCCGACACACGTCCTTGATCCGTTTGGGTGCCTCAATCTGTTCGATGGCCTTGATTTTATCTGGGTTTGCTTCAATCCCGCGCTGGGACACAAAGAACCCGAGAAGCTTGCCAGACGGGATGTCGAAGACACACTTCTCAGGGTTCAATTTGAGGTTGAACTTGCGCAGGTTCGCAAATGTTTCCTCCAGATCTTGCACAAGGGTTGCTTTGTCCTTGGTTTTGACCACTATCTCATCCATATATGCTTCCATATTTCTATGCAGCTGGGGCTCAAAACCAATTTGGACTGCTCTTGCAAAGGTTGAGCCAGCACTCTTCAAACCGAAAGGCATCCGTAAAAAGCAATAGATACCACATGGGGTGATGAATGCTGTCTTCTCCTCGTCTTCTTTTGTCATGAAGATCTGGTGGTATCCCGAGTAGGCGTCAGGGAATGATAACAGGTCACACCCAGCCATGGAGTCAACAATCTGGTCGATGCACGGTAACAAGAAGGGATCCTTTGGACAAGCCTTATTGATGTCTGTGTAATCAATACACAACCTCCACTTCCCATTTGCCTTGCGCACTACTACCGGATTGGCTAGCCACGTCGGATGGAGCACTCCTCTCACCAAGCCTGCCGCCTCTAGCTTTCTGATTTCCTCTGTGATGAACTCCTGCCTCTCCAGAGCTTGCTTCCTGACCTTCTGCTTGACGGGCCGCGCATGAGGACAGACAACAAGGTGGTGCTCAATCACCTCCCTAGGAACGCCGGGGATGTCGGAGGCTTGCCATGCAAACACATCGACATTCGCCCGCAGGAAGGTGATGAGCTCGCTTTCCGATTTGCCATCGAGGGTGGAGCTTATGGTGAAAGCTCCCCCGTGCCGTCCTCCTTGACGGGCACCTTCTTGGTGTCTGGTGGTGTGGCTCTGGACTTCTTGCTCTTGCTGACGGAGCACTTTGGCACGTTCTCATCAGAAGTGCAACACCCCGAAGAGGTGCGGTTGCCGGAGTGGGTGCGAGGGGTCTCGCTGGTCTTTTTCCCTCCCGAGGCTCCGTCGGCAGGAGCAGGCGCCTTAGCGGCAGCTGCTGCAACTGCTTCCCGGTAAAGTTGGTCGGCGCAGATCAACGCATCTTTCTTGTCGGAGGGGACGGTGATGATGTTCATCGACCCGGGCATCTTCAGCATGTTGTAGGCGTAGTGCGAAGCCGCCATGAACTAAGCTAGTGCCGGGCGGCCGAGGATCCCGTTGTAGGGCAAGGGGATCTCGGCTACGTCGAAAACAATCCTTTCCATCCTGTGGTTTAGCTCGCCTCTGAATGTCATGGGCAGCGTGACCTTTCCCTTTGGTTGGCTCCTCCCCGGGTTAACCCCTTGGAATGTTCCCATCTCCTTGAGGTCTCCATCGGGGATCTACAGCCTTTTGACCACAACAGGCGAGATCAAGTTCAGGCCGGCCCCACCGTCAACCAACATCTTTGTCACCTTGAGGTTGCGGATTGTTGGTGAAACCAACAACGGCAAGCACCCGACCGCAGCAGGCCTCGAGCAGGCCTCTCCTGTTGATTATCCTTGCAGCGGTGGCCGCCATGTTTCTTGTCGGATCCCTCGGCACCATCTGTGCCTTTCTCCTTGTCCCACCACTCATACTCAGCTTTCTGCTTCTCGGCGAGCAGCTCTACCTACCGGCAGTTTTGGGGATCATGGCCCTTGGTGCGGTGGATCTTGCAATACTGCTTGTCGGAGCCCCCTGGCTTATCGGCAGCTGCCAAGGCTCGGCAAGCGGCACACCTGGCAACCTCCTTGCCAGGGTCACTTGCCTTGGGTTTCTTAGTGGCGCCGGTATCGTCGGATCCCTCGACGGCAAGCACGGTCTTGCTCTTGTGCTTCCTGTTATGGTACCGGCCCTTCTTCGCCGGGGTGGCGGTATCATCCATGGAGTCGGTTTCCGCACCAGCGTCTTCGCCGGGGTACTTCCTTCTCTCTTCAGCGCGAGCGCACCGATTGGCCAGAACATAAAGTTTGGCCACATCTCTGACCTTGTTCATCGCCAGTTCTTCACGCATCTTACGATTGCGCACATTCTGATGGAATGCACTGATCATGGCGGCAGGATGAACGCCGATGTTGTAATCGACTCGGCTGAACCTTTGGATGTACTTGCAAGTTCTCCCTTCTTTACGGGGATGATGTGTAAATCACTCGCCTGGCCATGAGCCTGGCGACCTCCGGTAAAGGCGCCAACAAACTCATGGCACAGATCCGCCCAAGAAGAGATGGAATCCACCGGCAAGTGCATCAACCATGACATAACATTAGGCTTGAGTGCCAACAGGAAGTAATTGGCGAGCACCTTAGCATCGCGGGCCCCAGCAGCTTGCATCGCGATGGTGTAGATGCTAAGGAACTCTGACGGGTGAGTCTTGCCGTTGTACTTCTCGCCAACATCAGGCTTGAACTTACGGTGGGAAGGCCACTGGAACTACCGCAGCTCACGTGTGAAAGCCGGACAACCCACCTTGTAAGGTAGGCCACCGTAGCCTCCCGGCGCTGGGTGGTCCGTAGCAGGCCCCGCCCATCTGTCCGACTGGTGGCGCGCGTCACGTCGGCGCTCGATGATAGTTCGAGCGTCCTCATGAACACGCTCCCGAAGGACTTGACGCTGATCATGGTTGGTTCGCGGGTCGGACGACGCGATGGAGATATTGTCTCGAGCGTTGTCGCGACGAACCGATGCCCGGGGTGGCCGGGATGGAGGAGGGGAGTGCACCGAGGCTGCATCGCCTCCAGTATGGTCTCCGCTGGCACGCGGTGGCCCGGTGGAGCGATGGCCTACGGGTCCCGCCGGCCGCAACTCATCGTTGTTGGCGATGCTGACGAGGCTCCGGATGGTGGCCCTCCATTCATCGAGCTTCTCCGGGGTGGGAGGAAAATCGAGGAGCAGCTGCGCGCGCTAGCGCTTCCGCTGGCGTGGGTGGCAGCGAGAGATGGGTGGACCGAGATGCACCTCGACTTCTAACCATGTTAGAATGAGCTGCGTCACGGACCCTCAGTCGTTTGCCACCTCCGTTAGCACCTCGGGGCGCATGCTGGCCCTCCTCATCATGTGATGGGCGCACGGGACTCTTCCCAGGGCGGCGCGCAGGGTCACCAGCAGGGTGACGCTGCTCATCACACACAACTGGGAAGAGCGCACCGTGGGCGCCGGTGTTGGTGTCTTGGAGGCCGCCGTGCCGCCGTCTGGCGGGATGGCGGCGCCCCTAGAGGGCCTCGCGCCACCTGCGGGGGGCCCGACTCCGTCTCTGGAGCCCGCGACTAGTGGCTCGTCGCTTGGCACGCGAACGACGCCACTCGCCAGGCCTGAACCGCCAGGGTGGTGTGGATGTTCACGGGCCGCGCCGGGGGTTCTCTCCGCGACCGGCCCGCTACTGGTCCACACTGGTGCTGGCAACCTGGTCCCGGACGAACCGATCGCCGTGGTCGCCTTGTTCTTAGGAGCCATGGCGATGAAGAATAGCTAGTTCAACTGCTAGGCCAGATTCTCACGATTGTGCCCCGTACATGGCACGCCAAAGATGTCGGTGGGAAATGACACCTATGGGATCAATGGAATCCCTACTACAGTTGCGGGGCGCGGGGATCATGAGAAGAGTGGGACTAGTAGACAACAGAAAGGGGATTTACCCAGGTTTTGGCCACAAAGATGTGTAAAACCCTATGATCCTACTGTGGTGGATGTATTTTGTGTTCTTGAGCTCTTGAACTAGCTCTAGGTGCTGCGAGGTTCGAAAGAGCCGAATCCCTCTCCAGTGTGCCATGGGCCTCCTTTTATAGGCGAAAGGGGCTGCCACAGTGTCACACAGGAGGTGGAAAGTGCTACAGCATTGTGAGCTTATCGCTAGTATTACAGGACAAAGCGTATTTAATGCGAGGCTTAGGTGTCCCTTCACTTTATCGGGGGCGGGAGCGAGGCCTGTCCCGTCTGTCGCTGCTCCTCCTCACTTCGACACGTGCCCTGGCCAGCGATGCATGCGGTGCCATGTAGGCAAGCAGGCAGCTGAGGTGGCGCGGTGGTGGAGCCTCCACGAAGGTCTGCATGTTGCCACGCAGGTGCCTGCCCAGCTGGTTGGGTCCAACACTGCATGCGAACGGCGGCGGAGACTTGGCGGGTGTGGGCCTGGCGGTGGCCCCGCTGGCGCGCTTAGCGAGGGCCTTGCCGGGTGGCCTGGCAAAGGTCTGGCCGGGTGGCCCAGCCAGCGTCTTGTCGCGGCATGCAGGCATCCCCGGCAAGGATCTTGCCGGGGGTCTTGTAGGTTTCTTCAGTGAGAATGGTTGCCTTTCCATCCTCATTTGATCTTGACTATTCTGTCTTCACAAAGATCTGCATGCCACCACGGAGGTGCCTCCCGAGCCTTGTCCCAATGCATTTGTTTAGCGTTGGTGGGCTCAAAGGTGGCTCACTCAGCTGGCATGGGCGAGCTGCCCGGCAAGGGTCTTGCCAGGGCCGCTGAGGCTGCCCCAGCAAGGATGCTTGCCGGAGAAACCTGCTTCGCCCATCCGATCTTTGTGGCCTTGGTCTTTGTCGTTGCTTCGTTTGTCTTGTGCCTTCAGCTTCTCTCCGGCTTCCCTTTCCTGTCCTATTATGCGTGGCTGTGGCGGGAGGCTCTGATTGCTCGTGCACAAGTAAAGGGGTCAAAAGGAGAGCCCCTTCTTTTGTACACAGACACAGAACGCCAAGGCCTGGCTTTGACCCTTCTTTTTCAAGCCATTGTACGTCAAGGGGGACTCTTGAGCATCGCGTCTCAGGAGCCTAACTGGCCACATAGCCCCTCACCCCTTGGGGTTGTCTTGGCGATCCAGACGACCCAACAGCGGCCGAGGCATGCGCGGGGCCGGGCCCTGCCGACGCAGAACGCCAAGGCTTGCTCCTACACCTTTTCCTAAGCTGTTCGCACGTCAAGGAGGACTCCTAAGCATCGCTCTCAGGAGCCTAACTAGTCGCGTAGCCCCTTACCCCTTGGGCTCGTCCTGGCAATCCGGACGACCCAATGGCGGATGAGGTATGCACGCGGCTGGGCTTTGTCGACGCAGAACAACAAAGCAAACGGAAAAGTTGAGGGAACGTAATCTAATTATTACAAGACATATTGTTCCAAGGAAACAGTTTTAAGCGCCTCCCCGAGGCATGTTGAATGATACATGACGAGCAAAGAAAAGCACAATCACCAAGCCAGCTCTTCAGACTTGGGCGTCACCATCACCCGCCAGCAGAGCCTGGTCACCATGCGCGTCGCCCGTTCCATCAACTTTGGTCGGAGGACCAACGACCAGAAACTTACTCAGCATGGCGTCCACGGAGCTCTTCACGGTGGCAGCAACAGCGTCCTGGGAGTCGGATTCAACCAGAGTAAGGAAGGAGGAGAGGTCGAAGCCAGCGTCATAGAGATAGAGATGGCTGAAGATGCATGTCAAAGTCGAGGAAGAAAGTGAGCGCGTGATACGTCTCCAACGTATCTATAATTTTTTATTGTTCCATGCTATTATATTACCCATTTTGGATGTTTATGGGCTTTACTATACACTTTTACATCATTTTTTGGACTAACCTATTAACCGGAGGCCCAGCCCAAATTGTTGTTTTTTGCCTATTTCAGTGTTTTGAAGAAAAGGAATATCAAACGGAGTCCAAATGAAAACTTCGAGAGAGATCTTTTTGGGTCAAACACAAATCTAGGAGACTTGGAGTGGACGTCAAGAAGCAGCCGAGGCGGCAACGAGGCAGGAGGGCGCGCCCTAGGTGGGTGGGCGTGCCCCCACCCTCGTGGGCCCCTTGCAGCTCCCCTGACTGACCTCCTTCGCCTATATATACTTACGTACCCCGAAAACATCCAGGAGCACCACGAAAATCTATTTCCACTTCCTCAACCTTCTGTACCCTTGAGATCCCATCTTGGAGCCTTTTTCGGGGCTCCGCCGGAGGGGGAATCGATCATGGAGGGCTTGTACATCAACACCATAGCCTCTCCGATGAGTTGTGAGTAGTTTACCACAGACCTTCGGGTCCATAGTTATTAGCTAGATGACTTCTTCTCTCTCTTTGAATCTCAATACAAAGTTCTCCTTGATCTTCTTGGATATCTATTATATGTAACTCTTTTTGCGGTGTGTTTGTCGAGATCCGATGAATTGTGGGCTTATGATCAATTTTATCTATGAGAAATATTTGAATCTCCTCTGAATTCTTTTATGTATGATTGGTTATCTTTGCAAGTCTCTTTGAATTATCAGTTTGGTTTGGCCTACTAGATTGATCTTTCTTGCAATTGGATAAGTGCTTAACTTTGGGTTCAATCTTGCGGTGTCCTTTCCAAGTGATAGCAAGGGCAGCAAGCACGTATTGTATTGTTGCCATCGAGGAAAAAAAGATGGGGTTTATATAAATTTGCTTGAGTTTATCCCTCTACATCATGTCATCTTGCCTAATGCGTTACTCTGTTCTTATGAACTTAATACTCTAGATGCATGCTGTATAGAGGTCGATGTGTGGAGTAATAGTAGTAGATGCAGAATCGTTTCGGTCTACTTGTCGCGGACATGATGCCTATCTACATGATCATGCCTAGATATTCTCATAACTATGCACTTTTCTATCAATTGCTCGACAGTAATTTGTTCACCCACCGTAATACTTATGCTATCTTGAGAGAAGCCACTAGTGAAACCTATGGTCCACGGATCTATTTTCCATCATATAAATTTCCAATCTACTTTATTTTGCAATCTTTACTTTCCAATCTATATCATAAAAATACCAAAAGTATTTATCTTATCTTATTATCTCTATCAAATCTCACTTTCACAAGTGGCCGTGAACGGATTGACAACCCCTTTATCGCATTGGTTGCGAGGTTCTTGTTTGTTTGTGTAGGTACGAGGGACTTGCGTGCAGCCTCCTACTGGATTTATATCTTGGTTCTCGAAAACTGAGGGAAATACTTATGCTACTTTGCTGCATCACCCTTTCCTCTTCAAGGGAAAACCAACGCAGTGCTCAAGAGGGTAGCAGCGCGCCTCACTTTCCACCAAGGAGGCAAATCCGTCGACAACATCATCAAGCACCACCAAGACTTGAGGAAGCAGAGTAGCGGGGCTCTCCCTCGGGGTCGTTACCACTGCCTTCTTCGAGGAATCGTCCCCAAAGAGTGACTTCTGGGCCTTGTGGAAACACGCCTCGAGGGAGGCAAGGGTGCTGCGCTCCATGGCGGCCACCTTCTTGGCCTTGACAAGGGCCGCTTGGGCCACCTCTGCCTCCTCCTTCAGATTCGTCATGCGGTCGCGCTCCACAGCCTGCTCCAAGGCCGCCTTCTTCAACTCGACGCCTCGATTGGTGATGGTAGCCTCCTGGGCCTTCAGCTTCTCCTCACGCTACTGGAGCTGGCTAGCCTGGGCAGCCTACTGATCGTGAAGAGTCTTCAGTTCAGCCTCCACCACGTGACACCAACCCTCAGCTTCTGTGGCCTCCTTTCGCGCAAGGTCGTGTGCCGTGGCGGCCACCTCGAGCGCCTTCTGAGCTTCCTCCGCAGAGCCCCAGGCCACGCGAACAGACGCGTCGGCCTGGAGCCAACCAAAAATCAGCCCCATGCATCCTTTGCTGAGCGACGATCCGGGCCCTGAAGTTCACCCTGGAGGAGGTCCAACGCTGCCCTTGCCTCCTCCAGGGCCCCAGAGGTGGCAGGAGCGCCACGGCTCGGCCACACGCTGGGCATGGGAGGAGATGCCCTCACGCCAAGACAGAAGAAACCTCAGCCTCAGGGAGGGCTGGGGGCTCCGGAGGCTGTCGGCGTTCTGGGAATGGGGGTCCCCAAACTTGCCTGCCTGCGGTCCACAACATGGCTCCACCAGTGGCCCAGTACGGCCCGTCTTCATCAGCTAGCACTCAAGACCCTCGCGAGGGGCCAAGCCTCGCAAGGCGGGTGAAACAAGGCCTCCTCAGGAGCAGCCTCACCAGGCAGACTCGCGAGGGGGAGGAGAGATCATGGCAAGGGGTACCTCCTGAGGTTCCAGTGACGCATGCCATGACCACTAAGGCCAGGCAAGCGCCAGGAAGGTGCCAGTGCGCGTAGTGTCCACATTTCCCCTTTGGTGCTAAGGGGGCAAGCACAGGCGCGGAGTACCGAGGCATAAAGCAAATGTTTCCATATCGGTGCAACAAGACCAAGACCAGCAGGACAGCAGGAAGGAGGTCATCGTGGAGCCCAAGATAGCCTCACCACCAGCGGCTTTCACAAGCAAAGACCACCTTTTGTCAGGATAGCTCGTACTAGCTATCCCCTTTAAAATTGGTCGTTGTTGGATCCCTTCCCGCTCAATATTTGGGGAGAGGACCAGGGCCTCTATAAATACGACTAGCCACCACAGTAGAAGGCAGACTAGAACGAACTCGGTTCATCCTGGCATACACCAAGCACAAGAACACCTGTCCTCAGGAGGCTGTTCTTCCCTTGTATTGTTCATCATCAGCCTAAGAGGCAATCCACCACCACCACACTGGAGTAGGTTATTACACCACAACGGTGGCCCGAACCAGTATAAATCTTGCGTCTCTTGTGTTGAGAGTTGATCGAGCTAAGCTTAGAGATCACGGCGTGGCTGAGGGCGAGATTCGGTAGGGGGAAATCTTCATGTGCACCCCAGTGTTCGAACCTAAGGGTTTTGCTGGAACCCTAAATCCGACATTTGGCGCGCGAGGTAGGGGTGCGCCGGAGCTTTCCTTCCGTCGGCCCGCACATCGCCAACACCGCGCTTTTCCATCATGGCGGACATCGTGCCTCTGGCTCCGGTGACCGGTGCCAGTGCTGGGGCCAGGGGGCTCCAAGCCTTGGCCCCCGCCTTACAGTGGGTGCAGTGGCCACCCAAGTTCAAGCCAGAGATGTCGCCGCGCTACGACGACATGGCGGACCCGGTGGTTTTCCTAATGGCGTATGAGGAGGCCGTCCTTAAGGCCCGGGGCGATGACAAAGTCATGGCCAACTAGCTTCCCATGGCCCTCACCAGCGTCCCGCGTGCCTGGCTGCTCAACCTTCCCTAGTCCACGGTGGCATCTTGGGAGGAGCTGCACAGTCTCTTTGCTGCGCACTTCGCGGCTCCGACGCCACGCGAGGTCGCGGCCCTCCTCGGTGGCTCACAAGCGCCACCCTCAGACCGCCACGCCAAGCCGTTCTTTCGCCAGATCAGCACCGTCCTCACGCGGCAAGGAGCTCCCCTGGGTTGGGTGGCGCCCAAGGCCGACCTGCCCTTCGACTCGGAAGATCACCCCGTCACCACCGCCTGCTCGGGTGCGCTCCCGATGCTCTGCATGCCCACCATCTGCCACGTGGCCGTCACCAAAACCCTCATTGATGGTGGTGCCAGCCTCAACGTGCTCTCGTTGGAGGCCTTCAGCCTCCTCCACGTACCGCTGGAGTGGCTCCATCCCAGCAAGCCCTTCTCAGGCATCGGAGGCGGTTACTCCAGTCCCCTGGGGCAGACCCGCCTTCCCGTGACCTTCGGCACCTGCGACAACTACCGCACGGAGCTAGTCGACATTGACATTGCTTGCATCGGCCTCCTGTACAACGCCATCCTCGGATACCCTGCCCTGGCTCAGTTCATGGCAGCAACCCATCCGGCCTACAACCTCATGAAGATGCCCAGAAGCGAGGGCGTCCTCACCATAGCTGGAGATACCAAGGAGGCTCTTATGGCGCTCAAGCTTGCCCTCAAGGCCGCCGCGGTGGACGCCTCCAAGGCCAAGGAAGCTGCACCGACCAAAAAGAAGCAGTTGTTCACTCAGGATAAGGCGGAGACCAAGCAGGTGCCAGTTGAGGAAGACGGGTCCTCGGGAGCCACCTTCACCACAGGTGCCGACCTCGACCCCGACCAAGAGAAGGTGTTGGTGAGGTTCTTGCGCTCGAACAAGGAGGTGTTTGCATGGGAACCCAAGCAACTAGTGGGGGTACCAAGGGAGGTGATTGTGCATCACCTGAAGGTGTGCCCCAATGTATGCCATGTGAAGCAGAAGGCGAGGCGGCAGTCCACAGAGAAGCAGGCCTTCATCATCCAAGAAACCCGCAAGCCGGAGGCAGCAGGTGTTATTCGCGAGGTTCGCTACCCCAAATGGCTGGCGAACCCCGTTGTCGTGCCAAAAAAGGGGGAAAAGGAGCGCATGTGCGTCGACTTCACCAACCTCAACAAGGCCTGCCCCGAAGATCCGTTCCCGCTTCCCCGCATTGACCAAATCATTGACTCCACTGTCGAGTGCGACCTGCTGTGTTTCCTGGATGCGTTTTCGGGTTATCACCAGATCAAGATGGCGGTAGAAGACGTGGAGAAGACAGCCTTCCTGACCCCATGTGGGGTATACTGCTACACTTGCATGTCATTCGGGTTGTGCAACACGGTTGCGACCTTCCAACGGCTGAGCACATTGCCGTGGGCCGGCAGCTCAGGAGAAACTACAAGGCTTACGTCGACGACATTGTGGTGAAATCTCGGGAGGCAAGGATCTTGAACCAGGACTTGGAGGAGACCTTCGTGAGCCTCCGCTAGGTAGACCTGCGACTCAACCTGGAGAAGTGCGTGTTCGGCATCCCTTCCAGCAAGCTGCTAGGCTTCCTCGTGTCCCACAGGGGGATCGTGGCCAACCCGGAGATGGTCCAGGCGATCGAAGACATGAGTCCACTTCAAACCCTCAGAGAAATGCAGAAGCTCCCCGGCCGTGTGACCGCGTTAGGATGGTTCATCTCCAAGCTGGGGGAGCACACCCTACCATTCTTCAAGCTGATGAAGAAAAAGGGCCCATTTGAGTGGACACAAGAGGCCGACCAAGCGTTTCAAGACCTCTAGAAATACCTGACCACCCCCCGTGATGGTGGCGCCACGCCCTCTCGAGCCCCTGGTGCTCTACCTTGCCACCACTCCCTACTATGCCAGTGCAGCCCTGGTGGCGGTTCAGGAGAAGCGCCAGGCTAAGGCCGCGTCCCGACCGGCTATGGCCTCTGCCGGGGCAACCCAAGTCCAGGAAAGCCTCGCAAGGACCTCGACAACGACAACAAGGGACCAAGCTCAGCAGGACGATGCCCCCGGGGCTGAAGAGGCCCCACGAAGCGACCAGGCGCTGGGGGCTCCATTATCTCAGGAGGCGCCTCAACCTCCGGAAGACGCAGGCCACGTCAGCGCCTCCACCCTCCTTGAGCATCCGGTGTAGTTCGTCAGCACGGTGTTGCGGGATGCAAGAGCATGGTACCCCATGCCTCAGAAACTCTTACTCGTGCTCTTGGTGGCCTCGCGTAAGCTGCGATACTACTTTCAAGGTCACCCCATCAAGGTCGTCTTGGCCTACCCGTTGGAAAGGGTACTCAGGAGCCCCAACTCCGTTGGGAGGGTTGCCGAATGGAACATCCAGCTGTAGGCGTTTTAGTTGGAGTTCAGCACAACCATGGTCATCAAGGGAGCCGCACTTGCTGATTTTCTGGCTGAATGAACGGACACACCAGAGGTCAAGGTGGGCGAGGATCGGTCTCTCTCCCTAGGAAGTGAGGCACCAGATGGTTGGGTCATGTATTTCGATGGTGCCTTCTTGCGGCAGGGCGCGGGGCCTGGTGCAGTGCTTATATCACCCACTCAGGACAAGCTCTACTATGCCGTACAACTCTGTTTCCAGCAGGGCGAGAAGGTCTCCAACAACATAGCAGAATACGAGGGCCTCATAGAAGGCCTAAAAGTTGCAGCGGCACTGGGAGTGAAGCGCCTCGTCATCAAGGGCGACTCACAACTCCTCGTCAACTTCTCTAACAAGGTGTACGAGCTGAAGGGCGATCACATCGAAGCATACCTGGCGGAAGTACGCAAGACGGAGAAGTAGTTTTGGGGTTTGGAGTTGTAGCATGTGCCCCGCGGCACCAACCAAGAGGCTGACGACATCGCCAGGAGGACGTCCAAACGATTGCCCCAGGAGCCTGGAATTTTGGAGGAACGGCTCTTCAAGCCGTTGGCGGCACCACCACTTTCAAGAGCGGCACAGCCTCGGGGAGAACTCCCTCAGCCACCTACCACAGGAGACCTGGCCTATGGCCCGACCTCGGGAGCGCCTCTACTCTTGGCGCTAGAGCCTCGGGAGGGATGCTTTACCAAGGAATTCAAGGAATACCTGACGCAAGGGATGCTGCCAGAGAAAGAGGAGGACGCGGAGCCTGTGGCCCGGCAGGCCACGGCCTACTGCATCCAAGACGGTGAGTTATACCGGAAGCGGTCGGATGATGTTTCCCTATGTTGCATGTCTAGGAAACAGGGGAAGGAGATGCTGGCCAACATACAAGGTGGAGATTGCGGACACCACTCATCGTCGCGGACCCTCATCGGCAAGGCATTTCGCAGGGGATTCTATTGGCCTAAGACACTCAACGACGCGACTGAGCTGGTAAAGTCCTATGAGGCCTGCCAATTCCACGCCAAGCAGATCCATCAGCCAGCTCAGGGCCTACAGACCATCCTGCTCTCATGGCCGTTCGCGGTCTGGGGGCTGGATATCTTGGGCCCATTCCCTCGAGCGCCTGGGGGCTACCGCTACCTCTACATCGCCATCGACAAGTTCACCAAGTGAGCGGAGGTGGAAGCCGTCCGCACCATCCCAGCTGGCTTCTCGGTCAAGTTTATCAAAGGCCTCGTGAGCCGGTTTGGGATCCCTAACTGCATCATCACCGACAATGATTCACAGTTGATTAGTAATATCTTTAAGTCGTATTGTGCTAACCTTGGAACGCAGATCTCCTACGCTTCGGTGGCGCACCCCCGGAGCAACGGCCATGCCAAACGTGCCAACGCGGAGGTCCTGAGGGGCCTCAAGACTAGGACTTTCAAGAAGAAGCTAGAGGCCTGCGGCAGGGGCTGGTACGACAAGCTCCAGTCCGTGATGTGGTCCATCCGCACCACCGCCACCAAGCCAACGGGCGAGACCCCGTTCTTGCTTGTCTATGGAGCAGAAGTGGTTCTCTCTCACGAGGTCAGGCGTCACTCCGCGCGGGTCCTGGCGTTTGATGAGGCGCAGCAGGATGCCATGCGAGGGATGGACCTCGTGCTGGGGGAGGAACGCCGCCGTGAAACCATGCTACGAGCGGCAAGATAGCAGTAGGTGCTGCGGCGGTATCACTGTCGCAGGGTCCACCCCAGGATGCTCGAGGTGGATGACCTCGTCCTGAGGCGGGTGATCTCTAGGGAAGGGCTGCATAAGCTCTCACCCATGTGGGAGGGCCCATTCAAGGTCGTCCATGTCTCCAGGCCTGGCGCCGCGCGCCTGGAGACCCAGGATGCGGTATACATCCTGAATGCCTGGAACATCCAGCACCTCCGGAAGTTCTACCCCTGAAGAAAGGCCCGGTGCCTGTGAAGAAGGCCCAGTGCCTGTGAAGCTCGCTGTCCGTGACACTCTCACGTAATAATGAGTGGGGTAGTACACGCCCCGGAGTCTCAGTAGTGCCGCCCTTGGGCCTCGGGGGATCGCTCCCACGCCCAGTGGCAGCACTTAGCTCCCCGCTGGTGAGAAGACTTGAAGACTAGACTAGGTGCCGGACGCAGGTTTTCATTTGCTTTCTGCAGTTGGCTCGCTCTTCCTTGATTGAACCTTGATTGAAGTTGCTTCTGGTGTCCCTTGCTAGTTCTGTTCCATCGCCTTCTGCCTTCGTTTTCTGTCTTTAGCTCTCTGTCTGACTTGCTCTTTCTTGCATACCTCGTGAGGGGGATGTACGGGTGCCCTCGTGAGCCTTTTCTTCTTCTGATTTTCGCGAGGCAGTCTTGTTCGAATTTGCAGCGGGAGAACCCCTCTCAGTCCATGCCCCTCGGGTACCGCGACACGAAGCGCCAGCCCACGGCCGACAGCCCTTGCGACCAGGGTTAAAAAATGACAGTTTCTTAACGAGTTTTTTGCAGCTCCTAAGGCGCCCGGCAAGGCCTGAAGCGGGCACCTCCCGAGGCGAAAACTACTTCGAATGTGCCAAGCTAAGTTATTCCTACACGCCGACGTACAACAACGATGCCATGACACAGCACAGGAACAATAAATGCAGCATGTTAACTAGGAAATCATAGTTTGTTGCATGCCCCCACGGGGCCCCTTACTTGTCGCTCTCAATACAGGAAGGAAGGAAAACAAAACAAAAGCGGCACGCGCCTTGCAGCAGTTCACGAGGAGGGATCTACAGAGACCTCCTAAGCTCAGCCAGACCCCACTTCTCGCTTCACCGGAGCGCGGCAACGTGACGACCCGCTGCCGCCCTCGAGGCAAGCACAGCGACGTGGTGGTTGATTGTGGCTGCCGCTGGAGGAGCTGTCGCCGGAGGAAGAGCCACCGTAGTTTGACGAGCCGCGGTCGCCGCCGGGAGAAAGTTCACCTTCACCCTCATCATGACCGTCGCCAAGACCGAGCACCTCATCACCGTCGTTGTCTTCAGGGTAGCACCCAACACGGCGGCCATCCTCTCCGAACACCCTCATGTAGAGGGTCGCGTCACCATCGTATTTGAAGTGGAGGGTGCACCGCATGCCCAGACCCCGCGCGCGGGCAAACGTCTACCAGCCTCGGGCCAAGGCTACGTTGCCGGCGACAGAGACCTCCACCGTGACCCAGGAGGCCCTGCTGCAGCAGCCGTGCGCCTGCAACCAGAGCCCGCCTAGGCCAGCGGATTGCAGCTCACCGACAAAGAAGCACGGGAGCTGAAGGCAATTGCCGGCTGGGTTTTCCAACCACATGATAAATTCCGGCAGCACCTCCGCCGAGTGGAAGCGCAGCCTGGGAGGCCGCGTGGCCATAGCACGCCTTCCTCCACCTACCAGGCTGCCTCGACGGCCCCCACCACATGAGGGGCCACCGCCATGGCTGCGGGGAGCCACGACGGGGGTCGCAAAGTGCTTGCAAGGATGACCGCGTCCGCGCTTGGGCGGAGGAGAGCCAGACCCTTCCTGGCAAGCCTTTCCCTTCTCCGCGGCCTAAAACCTCTTCGCAGGCACCATGGTGGACGCTACAAGCAACAAAGCGAGGAAGAAGAAGCAGGCGGAGCAGGAAGAAATGGGAGACGAGGGCTCTCACCCCTCCTCATTTATAGCCCAAGGGAGGCCAACCGTCAACCTCCACGATCGCAGGTAATGATTACCCTTTTTGCATGCAGCAGGGACTCGTCAAGTCGGGTGGTTGCTGAGGCAGCATGGGGAAGCGGACACGCCCACGTCCAATCAGTCGCCACATGTTGACCAAGGCCGTAGGCTATTGGGGCCCGCGGCGCTCTGCGCTTGCCCTTTGGCTTCGCCGCTAAGTCAAGTCCGAAGCCGCCATGGGCCCCGGCTACTGTCTGAGTTCTGGGAATGGGGGTTCAGACTTGGCTGTCATGCCCACGGGCGTGGCTCCAAAGAAGCACAAGACGCGGCCTGTCTTCCTCAGCCGGCACTCAAGACCCTCGCAAGGGGCCAAGCCTCGCGAGGCAGGCAACACAAGGCCTCCTCAGGAGCGGCCTCAACAGGCAGGCTCGCGAGGGGGCGGAGAGATCAAGGAAACGGGTACCTCCTGAGGTTCCCGTGACACAAGCCATGACGACCAAGGCCAGGCAGGCGCCAGTGCGCGCAGTGTCCACGTTTCCCCTTTGGTGCTTAGGGGGCAAGCGCAGGCGCGGAGTACTGAGGCATCTGGCAAAGGTTTCCATATCGGTGCAACAAGACCAAGACCAGCAGGACGACAGGACGAAGGTCATCGTGCAGCCAAAGACGGTGTCACCACCAGCGCCTTTGACAGGCGAAGACCACCTTTAGTCAGGATAGCTCGTACTAGCTGTCCCCTTTCATATTGGCTGTTCTTGGATCCATTCCCGCTCAATATTTGGGGAGAGGACCAGGGCCTCTATAAATACGACTAGCCACCACAGTAGAAGGCAGACTAGAACAAACTCAGTTCATCCTGGCATCCACCAAGCACAAGAACACCTCTCCTCAGGAGGCTGTTCTTCCCTTGTACTATTCATCATCAGCCCAAGAGGCAATCCACCACCACCACACTAGAGTTGGGTATTACACCACAATGGTGGCCCAAACCAGTATAAATCTTGCGTCTCTTGTGTTGAGAGTTGATCGAGCTAAGCTTAGAGATCGCGGCGAGGCTGAGGGCGAGATTCGGTAGGGGGGCATCTTCGTGCGCACCCAAGTGTTCGAACCTCAAGGGTTTTGCTGGAGCCCTAAATCCGACAGAGGCTGGTCGACCTCAGCAGTCGCAACAGAGGTAGATGCCGGCGGGGTCAGGACCGCCCGAGTCGGCGACACCTCTTGAGGACCGGCTTCCACAGCCGTGGAAGACGACGTCACCACTGGAGCTGCAGGGGCCGCGACATTCGCCTTCTCTAGGGTCGCGGCGGCCACTTCAGCACCTGCAGCCACGGGAACCTCCGTGCCCTCCTTCTGTTTCTTCAACGGCTACCGCTTAATGACAAATGAAGGCACTAAGCATTGCTTCAAGAATCAACAAACAAGGTTAAGGAAAAGACTTACTGGCCGACGAAGGCATAGCTCCTCTTCATGCTCAGCAACAAGCGCTGAGGCGGAGCAGCTGGTGCCGAGGTCTTGGGAGCGGGAGAGCTCGCAGTTGGAGCCGCCCGGGACATCGTCGGCGAAGGTGGAAGGCCACCCGGAAAAATCAACGTGGTCCTGCCTTTCTTCGTGGCCGCCCGCTCGGGCTGTTTCGAAGAAGACACCCTGGATCTCGTGGTGACTCCAGCAGGGCGCGACACCTCCACCACCGGGGGCTCATCGTCATCATTGTCAGGGAAGTCGCGGAGGAGCTCCCTCTGCCGCGGGGCAGAGGATTCTTCGACAACCCCGTCCTCAGTGGCCTCGGAGGATTGATCATCGGAGGACAGGTGCACCAAAGCAGTAGGCGGCGGGGAGGTCCCGACCGCACAAGCCCAAACTCATCGAAGGCCGGCATAGCAGCATCAACCTCCTCGCCGTCATCCTGGCAGTACAGCGGGAGCCAATCTTCCGGAGGATTGCTCGGGTCCCTCCCCGTCAAGTAGAGCAACACCTTGCTCAGCTCCTCCTTGGGAAGGGTGTCTTGGCGCAGGCGGATCTTGTCGTCAACACCACCGAGCTTCCATAGGGGGCAGGAGTGGTCTTGGAGCGGCGTGATGCGCTGCCTCAGGAACTCCTTGATGAATATGGCCCCCGTCCGCTTCTCGCTCTTCAGGTCCTTCTCCATCTTCTTCGCCAACGGTGTAGGGAAGGGTCGGAGATCTTCTCGGAATGCCACCCCTTCTCAGAGACGGGGAATGCGGTCGGCAGCTCCAACGAGCTCTGGGAGCACTTGGCATCCATCAGAACCCACATCTTCACAGCATCCTCCACCTTCTTCCCGGCACGGGAGATTGCTTTACCACCATGTGCCGCAACGAAGCCGATGCACCCAACCGGATTTTCACCAGTCATGCGGAGGAAGAAGAAGTGGTGAAGCAGGGCGACGGGGATCATCACCCCGACGAACGCCTCACAGTAGAAGGCAAAAATGGACAGGAGGAGGATGGAGTTGACATGGATGTGGAGCGTGTGGAGGCCATAGTGGTGGAGAACAGCGAAGAAGAAGTCGGAGAATGGGGGCACCAGCCCCGAGTAGATGCCGTGCGTGAAGAAGGGTAAGAAAGTGCTGTTCGGGGGCCCAGGCACAGCGGTGGCGACCTAGAGCGCCGTCTCCTTCCACTCATTGTCGTTGCTCCCTGTCAGGAGGAGCGCGGTCTAGAGCTTCTCCGCTGTCACGCAAGGCGGCAGCAGTACCGGCTCGTACCAGGAGGGGCCGGTAGCTGAGGCAGAAGCCATGGTCTTCTCAGCGGCCATCGAGCAGGAGATTGGGGGCAAAATCGGCAGATCTGGCGAGTTCTTCCGCTGCTAGGAGAAGGGGATCTAGAGCAAGACGAAGAAGGGGCAATGGAAGCCTGGCGGCAGGCGGCAACCCTTTTGTCAGATGGAAACAGTTGCCAAGGCAGCATGGGGAAACAGAGTCACCCATGTCCCATCAATCGCCACGCGTCATCAAGGCCACATGCGGTTAGGGCCCGCAGCGCTCCGCACTTGCCCTTTGGCTTCACCTGGAAGCCAAGTCCGAGCGCACCTTGGGCCCCGGGGCTACTGTCGGCATCTTGGATTTGGGGGTAACCAGCCCTACCTGCCTGCGTCCCACCACGTGGCTCCATCGACGGCCTTGTTCGGCTCAGCTTCAGCATCAACAACACAAGACCCTCGCTGTCGGCATTCTAGGGATGGGGGTCCCTAGACTTGCCTGCTTGCAGCATGCGGCGTGGCTCAAGTGGTGGCCCAGTACGGCCTATCTTCATCAGCACAAGACTCAAGACCCTCGCGAGGGGCCAAGCCTCACGGGGCGGACGACACAAGGCTTCCTCAGGGACGGCCTCGCCAGGCAGGCTCGCGAGGAGGCAGAGATTTCAAGGTAGGGTACCTCGCAAGGTGCTCGTGACGCAAGCCTTGACGATCGAGACCAGGCGGGCGCCGGCCTGTGCAGTGTCCTTGTTTCCTCTTTGGTGTAAAGGGGGAAAGCACAGACGTGGAGTACCAAGGCATCAGGCAAAGGTTGCCATTATAGTGCAACGAGACCAAGACCTGCGGAGCGGCATGATGGAGGTCACCATGGAGCCCACGACGGCGTCATCGTCAGTGCTTTGGGCAGCCGAAGACCAACTTTAGTCAGGATAACTTGTACTATATGTTCCCCTTCAAAATGGTCGTTGTTGGCGCCCTTCCCGCTCAATATTTGGGAAGAGGCCCAGGGCCTCTATAAATAGGTCTAGCCACCACAGAGTAGGGCTCTCGGATCGAGTGCTCATTAAAGAGAGAGGCGATCGAACTCACCCAAGCAGTTCATCACACCAGCTCAAGAACACCTCTCACGAGGCTGTTCTTCCTTTGTACTGTTCATTATATTCCCCTGAGATAATCCACCACACCACACACTAGAGTAGGGTTTTACACCAGAACGGTAGCCCTATCTAGTATAAATCTCGTGTCCCTTGTGTTGTTCATCATTTCCAGCCTAGATCTCACGAGGTGATCGGACGTAGATCGGTAGGGGAGAGATCTTCGTGCGCACCCCAGAGTTCGAACCTTAAGGGTCTGCCGAAACCCAACATCCGACATTTGGCGCGCCAGGTAGGGGTGTGCCGGAATCTTTCTTCTGCTTCTTCGCGTTCGATCTCCCATCGTGTCCATGGCTGACGCTCACCGAGCCCGCGCCGAGCGTCGAGCTGCTCTTGCCGCCCGCGTCGACCAGACGGCTCCCGCCGGGTGTCTCGTTCCTCGTCGCTCGCCGCTAACGCCGCTTACCGCCCGGGGAACGAGCAGCAGGCCTTGTCTCTGCACCTCAGTGCAGCGGGAAGGCCGCACCGCAACCCCGTCGCTGACTCCAGCCGGTTCGTCGTCCCACGCCCATCGCGCCCCCCAGACGCACACGCCGCGTTGCTCCTGGCGCGTGAGCTCTTGCACTACCGACCCGTCGATGACCTCTACGAGGACTGGCTCACCCGCATCACCGAGCTCGTCAGCGCTGCAGGGGGCCCTCCTATGCCGTCCCGCTCGCTGCCTCGCCCTCCGTCCTGCGCAGGAGGCGCAGATCAGGAGGTGCCTCAGCCACCTTCTCCCCAAGAAGGCGCCCTAGCCCCAAGGCGCGCGGCCCCGGACGAGACTCACCGTGTCCGGCGCCCACACGACCAGAGAGGAGCTGCCTAGAAATCCCTCGTCCCCAAGACGGTGCTCGCATGCTCCCGGCACCGGTGCACCATGACCGCATTCCTGCACCACCACATCAAGACCCCGCGCTGCTCCAGGCAGCGGTGCGCGGGAATCCCCAGGAGCAAGCCCAGCATCGCAGAGGGCTCGTGGCTACCAAGACGCTGCTGCGGCGCTTTCACCCCCGAAGTTACGCGATGTCGCTGGTGTCGGTGTCAAACCGCGGATCTCGGTAGGGGGTCCCGAACTGTGCCTCTAGGCGGATGGTAACAGAGACGAGGGACACGATGTTTTACAGGTGTTGGGCCCTCTCGATGGAGGTAAAACCCTACGTCCTGCTAGATTAATATTGATGATATGGGTAGTACAAGAGTGGATCTACCACGAGATCAAGGAGGCTAAACCCCAAAGCTAGCCTATGGTATGATTGTTGTAATGTATGTTGTGTCCTACGGACTAAAGCCCTCCGGTTTATATAGACACCGGAGAAGGCTAGGGTTACACAGAGTCGGTTACAATGGTAGGAGATCTACATATCCGTATCGCCAAGCTTGCCTTCCACGCCAAGGAAAGTCCCATCCGGACATGAGACGGAGTCTTCAATCTTGTATCTTTGTAGTCTTGGAGTCCGGCGGACGATGATAGTCCGGCTGTCCGGACACCCCCTAGTCCACGACTCCCTCAGTAGCCCCTGAACCAGGCTTAAATGACGATAAGTACGGCGCGCATAATGTTCGGCATTGCAAGGCGGGTTCCTCCCTTGAATAATCCAGAGAAGAGCATGAACACCACGATAGTGTCCGGCTCTGCAAAATAAATTCCACATTCCACCGTAGAGAGAATAAAATGTACACCAGTCCAATCTGCTGACGTATTATGCGGCATGACATCACACCGCTACCAAGCCTTTGAATCATTTTTTATTATACCACCTCAGCATGTTTATCGAAGCGGTTTCCTTGGCACGTCCTGTCGAAGCAGAGATCGTGTTCCCCTTATTCCGGGATTCTCATCAATACGGACGTGGGTAACCCAACCGCACCATTGATGGTGGCGCTTGGGAGATAAGCGAGTTTTACCAGGCTGGTGGGGGACGCATAGTCTCCGTCCGCCTATATATAAGGGATAAGGATTTACCTTCTCACCTACGCCTTCTTCCTCCTTTGCTTATCCATCTCCACGACTCAAGCTCCAACGCCTAAGCTCGCAGCATCTCGCCTCGACCTTCTCCGATCATGTACGGAGGCGGGAGGCAAATGGTTAGCCTCCACCGTTAAGGAGGAGCACATCACCAAGCTTCGCAGCGCGGATACCTTCCGCCGACATCAGCGATCGGCTGCCCGACGAGGGCAGCTCATCCCCACCCCGGCCCCATGAGAGGGTTGTTTTCCTCCCCACTTCCTCCGTGGACTGGGCTTTCCCTCCACCCATTCGTCGGGGGCTCATGTTTTCTACGGCCTGGATTTCCACGATCTGGCGCCAACTTTATCCTCAACATCTCGGCGTTTTATCGGCGTGTGCGAGGCCTTCCTCTGCATCCGGCCCCACTTCGCCTGTGGCTCAAGACCTTCAACGTCAAGCGAAGGTTGTGAAGGGCACATAAGCGAATCTTGAGGCGCCATGCTAGGCAAGTTGCCCAACGTCCTTTGGCTCGAAGGGGCCTTCGTGGACTCCGTCAAGGGGTGGCAATCAGGGTGGTTCTACATCACCGAGCCGCACGAGCCCACATGGGCGGCGGCCCCCGAGTTTAGATCTGGTATCCCCACGCAGCTCACCTCACGGAAGAGAAGGGCTTGTTGTGGGGTAATCCGGCGAGCTCACGGGACTCGAGCACAGTATCCAGCTGGTGAATAATCAGCTCGGGCTCGTCGGCGTGGTCCAAGTCATGCTCATCCGCCGGATTCTCCCATGCCAAGAACGGGCATTCAATCTGTGGAGTTCAATCGAAACAGCACCGGCGCTAAGCGGGCTCTTCGACACGACGTCTGAAAGGCGCTGGAGGGTTGTTTAAGGGCGCCAAGCCCGCATCCATGACGGAAGATCGCGGATTTTGCTCGCAGACATCCGGTGACGAGGTAAGTAATTCAACCCTTTACGGGACACTCGTGGTAAATAGAATGATTCTAGAGGGTTTCAATCTCTCTTTCCTTTGGCAGGAATGGATGGAGAAGGCCGAGCAGCTCATCGTCGGCTCCCATGCCGAAGACCCAGTGGGCGCCCATCTAGCGGGGCTTGCTGGTTACGGCACCGCACGTGGTGCCGGAGAAGAAGGCCAAGAAGGTGGCCCGAGGACTCGAAAGAGTTCCCGAATCAGTGTCCGACGACGAGGCGGAATCCTCCCAAGACGAGGAGGAGGAAGAAGACTTTCTCCGAAGGAGGAGAGAAGAAGAGGAAGGCTTCCCGATAGGGGAGGCGAAGGTCAAGAGGGAAGGACTATTCCCCGGACAGCTCGCCAACATCGGCGTTGGCGAGGAGGAGGCCTACAAGGGCCAGGCCTCCGGTGAGATCGTAAGTATCCGGATCCCTGATATGCAATTTCTTTTGTGTCACATAGTGTCATACTAATGCCGCATACTGTCCGCTGTCCGGCCGATGATGATCTCCCCGCTTCATCGAGCGGGTCGTTGGCTCCGTCGGATGTGGATTCACTTCCGACTGCCTCTACCCCCCGTGCCGACGAAGACGCCGAGGTGGGATCCCAGAGAGGGACCCATCAGGAGGAGGCTCCGGAGGCGCCACCAGGCAGCCTCCCGGACTTTGCGCCGGTCTCTACATCGGAACCTGCAATGGTTCCAAAGTCCGGCAAAGTGCCCTTCGCATAAGAGGGGCAAGGCTGTGACGCCGGGCGACCTCCGCCCAACGGGAGGCGGACAACTTGTTTGAGGCGCTCAAAGGCGCTTCCATCAAGGAAGAACACCGCACTATCATGAGTGCGGTGATTGAAAGGTTCACTTGCCAATAGTGGGGTGGCTGAAGCTCTGCTGTGACCTTCTAACGAGGCTTTGAGGTAAGAAGTTATAATTATGTAATGTAATACCGCATAGACAAGAGGCCTCGATGGTCGGTTCGTGTTCGGAAAGAAAAGCGGTGAGGATCTAGAAGATATCTGTGAGGTTGCTTAAAATATGTCAATATGGGTTTGCGGCTGCGCCGCTTGACCCTGACCGCCTCATGGAGGTCGATGCATTGAAGCGAGATCTCGGCGGTCGAAGCGAGAGCTCGCCATGCCAAGAAGCAGCTCGAGGACAAAGAAGGTGAGTAACACCACTTTGAATAGTTACCTTCTGTAAAAGTATTTTGGTTGCAATAAAATTAACAAGGATAATATGGGTGTCATTGGGGATACGAACAAGGTGGCAGCCTGAAGGAGGCTGTGTCATGGTCGAACGCAGGCTTGCTTGACGGGAAGAGCGAGAGAAGCAGAGGCACGGGTGGCGGAAGTACAGCAGAGCTCCGGGCTCTCATGGAGACGCATGAGAGCTTGGAGCGTGACTCAAAGACTCGAGAGTCCGAGCTTGCCTCGGCTCTCGAAAGTGCCAAGTCCGCCAAGGCCGAGGCCCGTAAGGCCCTTCAGGAGGTTGAAGATTTAAAGAAGATAGCGGCGGGTAAGGCATTTTTCATGCAAAGCAAGCATGTTAATGTAAATTACCTCACACTTACCCGCATTCGGAGCTCTCCAGGGGCGTTTGTAGATCTGCCGCGCAGTGTGTCCGATGCCGCCGCATCCTACCGTGGCGAGGAGGGGAGCTCAACGGAGAAGGTCTTCTGGTCTCAGTACGCTGAGGCCATCCATCCGGTGCCCCCAAGCGACCAGTTGAAGCAGCTGATCGAACTCCACAAGGTTGCTTAGGAGGCCATGAAGGGCCTTATAGTCCGGCTGTGGCACGGACATGCCATGCCTGGGAGCTACTTCGGCCTTGTGCGGCGGCTGGTGGATGCGTGCCCCTGGGTGGAGGTCATCAAGCGCTCCGCCTGTATTGAAGGTGCTCGTCGGGCCCTTGCCCGCACAAAGGTGCATTGGGGCAGGTTGGATGCGGAGAAGCTTCTCACGGACCCACCGCCACCGGGCAAGGAGTATCGCACACCCGAAATGTATTATAAAATTGTCCTGAAGGGAGCCCGCGATATTGCGGATGAATGCCCTAGAGATGTAATTTTTGAGTAAACTCGCTATGTATTATCCTGTGCGCTGAAAACTTCGTTCATATGCGCCTTGAGCAACGCTTGTTTAATTTAAAATATTACCTTCATGCGGCCGTTTATAAAATCGAGAGATGGCAAGTCGTTGGCTTCAGCCCCGAGCCGCAGTCTTTGGGTGTTCGGGATAAACTTGAGTACTCTTGTTCCCATTTTGGGTCCATCTAGGAGGCGCTCAACACAACGAACAAGGCAACCGGACTTATAATGCTTGAACACTCTCACTTAGCCATAGAATTCTATAATTTTAAATTTCAGAAGCCCCGGTATTCGAAGACCGAATCCGGGCGCTATCCACGCCTTCATCGGACATTATCCGAACTTCACTCAAGCGGCGTGAGTCTTTAAGGACCGAAAAGACCTCTCGAACAACGACCAGTCTCTCGCCTTATCATGCGGTCAGTTTTAGCTTTCTCATCTGAGGCGCCGCCGGCTCAACCAGGGCGCAATTGCGTGGTTCTCCGGTGCCACCTTAGCCGGCGAGCGGGCGTAAGGCACCAAAACATGGGAGCCGGGCAAACCCAACTATTGAGCCAAGACATGATTCGGAGCCGATTCATATAATGCTATAAGTTCGGGGTGCCGCACTTATGTAAGTGTTCGGACTTATCACACCATAATGTGGGGAACATAAGCCCCAGGTGTATTAGGCCGTACCAAAATATACGGGTGCAAGATGTCATGTAATGAACATATATATATAAAAAGTAATGTAATTGCAGTCAAAAAGTGCTGCATTATTTATTAAAGGAAGTCTGCTATTAGTGCAAACTGATACAAATAGTGCGGTAAGCAAGGGATTTGGACTGATTGAATATGTCCCCCTCCAGGGATGAGCTGGGGACTTTGTGTGTATAATCGAATATAATGCTCGTAATTAAGACCACCTGAGTGTTCGTCGCGGCCTTCTTTTTCCATGGCTGTTGCATCGTGAGTTCGGCAGGTTCACCGCCGGACAGGGCCTCTGGTTAACGGAGTCCTGTGTATATAAAGAAGAAAAATTATAATAATAAAAAAAAAGGGGGGCACACTTGCGAGCCCCTGGTGTGGTCGAGCCGCACTCTGGGTCCGTTGTGATCGTGTCCCTTCCCCTGCGCCCATGGTATCTCCAAAGCGTAATGATGTACGCCGAGGGTTGTTCTTGCAATCATGCGAGAGCGGGGGTTAGGGCCGCATTACTCTGCGATGCTCGATCGTGTCGTGGTCTTGGTTGGTCTTGCTTGGTAGCGTTTTTTTTTGTATCCGCCGTTTAATGCCCGGACTCGAAAATTGCCTTAAAAGGCTGCTCTGTACTTCTGCCGCGAGAGCCGCTGTATGTTCCTCCGTTTGGAGGGAGTGTTCCGTATTTCCGTTGACCGTGATGACTCCACGAGGTCCTGGCATCTTGAGCTTGAGGTATGCATAATGAGGCACCGCGTTGAACTTTGCAAACGCGGTTCGTCCGAGCAGAGCATGATAGCCGCTACGGAACGAGACTATGTCGAAGATAAACTCCTCGCTCCGGAAATTGTCCAGGGATCCGAAGACCACTTCGGTGTGGTCGAGCTTTGACAGTTGGCTTCCACACTGGTATGACACCTTTAAAGGTTGTCTTTGCAGCTTAATCCTTGAGGGTCTATGCCCATCTTGCGACCGTATCCGATAAAGCAAGTTCAGCTCTGCCGCCGTCCATCGACTCTCGTGAGGTGAAATCCATCGACGATTGGGTCTAAAACCAATGCGGCGAATCCGCCATGGCGTATGCTGGTCGGATGGTCTCTTCGATCGAAAGTGATCGGATAAGAGGAGCATGGATTGACCTTCGGGGCGACTGGCTCCATCGCATAGACGTCCCTTAGTGCGCGCTTCCTCTCCCTCTTGGGTATATGGGTTGCGTAAATCATGTTCACCGTCCGCACTTGTGGGGGGAAACCCTTCTGTCCTCTATTGTTCGGCGGTCGGGTCTCTTCCTCGTCGTCGCTGTTTAGCCCCTTGTCATTGTTTTCGGCAATTAACTTACCTGCCTGCTTGAACACCCAGCAATATCTGTTGGTGTGATTAGCTGGCTTTTCAGGGGTGCCATGTATCTGGCATAAGCGGTCGAGTATTTGGTCCAAATTGGATGGACCCGGAGTGGTTCTTTTGAATGGCTTCTTCCGCTGACCGGGTTTAGAGCCTCGGAATCCGGCGTTGACTGCCGTATCCTCCTTGTCATCGCCGTTAATGCGGCCTTTATTTTTATTTCGACGTGACCAGCCATTGTTGTCCTTAGTGTCCGGACTGCCAGAATTTTTACGGAGGTTGTTGCTGCGAGCTAGCCAGCTATCCTCTCCCGCGCAAAAGCGGGTCATTAATGATGTGAGGGCTGCCATGGATTTCGGCTTTTCCTGTCCCAGGTGCCGGGCTAGCCAGTCGTCGCGGATGTTATGTTTGAAGGCTGCAAGGGCCTCCGCATCCGGACAGTCGACGATTTGGTTTTTCTTTGTCAAGAACCGTGTCCAGAATTGTCTGGCCGATTCGTCTGGCTGCTGAATTATGTGGCTGAGGTCATCGACGTCTGGTGGCCGCACATAGGTGCCCTGGAAGTTGTCGAGGAATGCGGCTTCCAGGTCTTCCCAACACCCAATTGACTCTGCGGGCAGGCTATTGAGCCAATGCCGAGCTGGTCCTTTAAGCGTGAGTGGGAGATACTTGATGGCATGGAGATCATCGCCGCGGGCCATATGGATGTGAAGAAGATAGTCTTCGATCCAAACCGCGGGGTCTATTGTGCCATCGTAGGATTCGATGTTTACGGGTTTAAACCCTTCAGGGATTTGATGATCCATTACTTCGTCAGTGAAGCATAGTGGGTGTCTGGCGCCTCAGATTGGCGATATCACGACGCAGCTCGAGAGAGCGTTGTCTGCTGTGTTCGGCCCGGCCGGGGTTATTGTGTCCGGCGCGACGGTATTCGTCACGGGTCGTGGGGCGCCCTCGTGATCCGTAGATGGATCGGGATTGCCTTGCTTTGTCCTCCAATACGTCCCGCAAGTCCGGGGCGTTCCCTTTTGGCTTTGTACTTTTGGAGCGATGCCGGGGTATGGTTTTGGTTGAGGGCCTGGATGCCTCTCTATCGCGACCACGTGGTGGTCGGTCTGCCGTATCGTGTGCTGGTGATGAAGGTATGTACGCTTCCTCCTCTAGTCGGGGGAGCAACTTGCGTCTTGGGTAGCTTTTGGAGGGGCGTTCGAGTTCATACTCTTCGGCCGCGAGGACCTCGGTCCATCGATCAGCCAGCAGGTCCTGATCAGCTTGAAGCTGTTGCTGCTTTTTCTTTAGGCTATTTTCCATGGCGATAAGCCTGCGTTTGAAACGCTCTTGTTCGACGGGATCCTCGGGCACGACGAATTCGTCGTCGTTGAGGCTTGCCTCGTCCTCGGAGGGAGGCATATAGTTATGATCCTCGACCTCTTCGTCTGCCGCCCTCTCATGAGGGCTTGCTTCTGCATCCTCCTGCGCTGAGTCTTGCTGGAGGGGATTATCTTCGGCACTCTCTGGGGTATTATTATCTCCTGTGCGGAATCTCCATTCTTCTTTGTGGCGGGATTTAGAGCGGCGGCGACAATGGCGCTTGGCTGCTTCTTTAAAGAATCTGCCTCCGGCCGCTTCTTCGCCGTCCCGTCTTTTGTGGTGTCCACCATGTATATGTCGATGACGAGGTGGTGTTCAGTGCCTTGTAGGCGCTGGTTCTTGTTCGCCGGCATCGTCGTCCATAGCGTCGATGTCTTGAGTCATAGTCTAGCATGTCGGTTAGATAAATCGGCGGTGTGGCTACAAAGTGGGTGGTGGGTGGGCTCTGAATTTCTTCGTCGTCCGTATCCCAACCATCCTGGCCATAGTCCGGCCAGGACTCTCCGGATAGCGAGAGATGCTTTAGCGAATTTAGGATGACGCCAAAGGGCGAGTGTTGGAAGATGTCCGTGGCGGTCAATTCCATAACCGGCGCCCAATCCGATTCAATTGGCAGGGGCGCGGGAGGTCCGGAGTCCGGCAAGGAGTCCGGCACCTCGGAGTCACGAGCTTCACGAGGGACAAGGGTAGTGTTCGGCTCCATCGCCATGGAAGTTGGAGCCCCCGAGGCGGTGTCCAACCACCGGTCCTCGATCTGGGCAATCGGCTCCGGTCTAAGGGCCAGAGCGGATTGTTGTCGCGCTACCAAGGCCTTTTCGGTGTGAGCTAGATCATGCCCATCGAATAAAGGCGGCACGCTTGGCTGTGGCTCGAGCCCGTTGAAGATCAAGTCCCCGCGGATGTCGGCCGTGAAGTTTAGGCTTCCGAATCTGACCTGACGGCCAGGGGCGTAGCTTTCGATCTGCTCCAGATGGCCATGCAAATTAGCCCGCAGTGCGAAGCTGCCGAATACGAAGATCTATCTCGGGAGAAAAGTCTCACCCTGGACAGCGTCATTGGTTGAAGATGCCATCGAGCCTATCGGTGACGACACAGAGGAACTCCCAATGAAAGCACCAATGTCGGTGTCAAAACGGCGGATCTCGGGTAGGGGGTCCCGAACTGTGCGTCTAGGCGGATGGTAACAGGAGACGAGGGACACGATGTTTTACCCAGGTTCGGGCCCTCTCGATGGAGGTAAAACCCACGCCCCGCTTGATTAATATTGATGATATGGGTAGTACAAGAGTGGATCTACCACGAGATCAAGGAGGCTAAACCCTAAAGCTAGCCTATGGTATGATTGTTGTAATGTATGTTGTGTCCACGGACTAAAGCCCTCCGGTTTATATAGACACCGGAGAAGGCTAGGGTTACACAGTCGGTTACAATGGTAGGAGATCTACATATCCGTATCGCCAAGCTTGCCTTCCACGCCAAGGAAAGTCCCATCCGGACACGGGCGGAGTCTTCAATCTTGTATCTTTGTAGTCTTGGAGTCCGCAGACGATGACGATCCAGCTGTCAGGACACCCCTAGTCCAGACTCCCTCACCGCCGAGCAAGTTCAAGCTCGACCTGCCTCCCTTCTGACGCACACTGCAGACCCCGCGGAGTTCCTGCAGCTTTACGAGTTGGGGATCAAAGCCGCCAACGGGGATGAAAAGTTCATGGCGAACTGCTTTCTGTTGGCGTTCTGGGAACGAGGGTCTTCAGACATGCCTGCCTGTGGCCTGCGGCGTGGCACAAGTTGTGGCCCAGTACGGCCCATCTTCATCAGCACAAGACTCAAGACCCTTGCGAGGGGCCAAGCCTCATAGGGCGGACGACGACAAGGCTTCCTCAGGGACGGCCTTGCCAGGTAGGCTCGCGAGGAGGCGGATGGATCAAGGCAGGGTACCTTGCGAGGTGCTCGTGACGCAAGCGATGACGATCGAGACCAGGCGGGCGCTAGGCGGGCGCCAGCCTACGCAGTGTCCTTGTTTCCTCTTTGGTGCAAAGGGGACAAGCACAGACGTGGAGTACCAAGGCATCAGGCAAAGGTTTCCATTTCAGTGCAACGAGACCAAGACCAGCGGAGCGGTAGGATGGAGGTCACCATGGAGCCCAAGACGGCGTCATCGCCAGTGCTTTTGGCAGCCAAAGACCAACTTTATTCAGGATAACTTGTACTATATGTTCCCCTTGAAAATGGCCGTTGTTGGCGCCCTTCCCGCTCAATATTTGGGAAGAGGCCCAGGGCCTCTATAAATAGGGCTAGCCACAACAGAGTAGGGCTCTCGGATCGAGTGCTCATTAGATAGAGAGAGAGGCGATCGAACTCACCCAAGCAGTTCATCGCATCAGCTCAAGAACACCTCTCGCGAGGCCGTTCTCCCTTTATACTGTTCATCATCAGCCCCTGAGGCAATCCACCACACCACACACTGGAGTAAGGTATTGGTCGGAGTAAATGACCATGGGTAACCTAACCGGCTCCCTTTGTCCCTCAGAAAAAACAATGGGCCGATCAGGCCTAGAAGCACCTAAGACACGGGGCTGCCTTCTTCCGGCCGGCTATCACCTAGGACGGCTGGCGGAAGGCGGCCTGGCCATAAACAACCTTTGGAGGATGCCATGATCGGGCCGACTCCAGGAAGCCGGCCAATGAAGGACCGACTCCAAGAAGCCGACCCACGGCGACCGACCAGGAGCAGCGTCAAGGTCGCATCCTAAAATCCCCATAACGGTGACGGACGGGCGTATACTGGCGAACACTGCCGCCCCCGAATCCCGATGTATGCATGGCTACAGTACGCCGTACGGGGCGGCCATCCCCCGTCTGGCGTGGCACTGTTGCCATGCGGATCATGACGCCATCCACGAAGGGTTGCCAGTACGGCCCGCAGGCGGCGGGCCCCTTCGGTCAGAGGACATCCGAAGGCGGCCCAGCCTCCCTCAGCCGGCCTAAGGCCGGGCCGGCTTCCTATAGCCAGCTTGCTCCCCCCTCGGGGCGCATGCACCATTAAGCAAACAAGACGAGGTAAGGCTACAGTGGGAGCCCGCAAGGCGGCAGCACTGTAGCCATGCTTACCTCGACAAAGCCCTCGTCATCAGAGGCAAGGCCATAGTAACCAGCCCCCAACAAGATCCCCCAAGCGGTGGGGCCGGCCTGTCGACCAACGGGCCGGCAGCCGGCGGGACCCACCAGTCGGCGGGCCCCAGAAGCCGGCGGAGAAGGCGGTGGTCTTAGACACTGACGGCCTGGGCCCGCACCCAGCCGGATTACCATTGTACCCCCGGGAGGTAGGCCTATATAAACCCCCCAGGACACCCATGCAAAGGGTTGATCTCAGAGAGTTTTAGACACTACCATAGGGAGAGAAGAGAGCTAACCTGTCCCTTCTTCCTCCACCCACCGAACAACTCAAGGAGCCTCTTGTAGCTTCTTATCGATCTAGTGATCATGCAGAAACCCCGCAGAGCAGGAGTAGGGGTATTATCTCCACGGAGAGCCCCCAACCTGGGTAAGATCCGCCGGCGTGCATGTCTTCGCCTTATCCCGTTTCCAGGCATCGGCGATGTCTTACTGGCTCCCACAATGATAAGCCATCCGTTGGCATATGTCATACCTACCACCTGACATTTGGTGCCCACCGTAGGGCCAGGTGCACCGTCGTCCGGAGACCTGTTCCGGACGGGAACCCTTTTCTCCCAATGAAGCGTAGCCAGCTTAAGACGCCCGAGGGCGCTACACCCTGCAGCTGCAGAAGCGTCGATGACGCCTGTGCGGGAAGCTGCCTCGCCGATCTCCTTGGCAAGGTTTGCATCTTCGACGAGCCCGCATCCGACGCGGGCACCGGCTACCTGGAGAGCCGCCTCGTCAGCCTTCTCGACCAACTCCACATCTCCGGCGAGCCTACCGCGGACTTGGAGTCGGTCGGCTCCATCGACCCGATGCTTGTGACTCCGATGCGGCATCGCTTGACGACTTCCCCACCGACGTGATCATCTTCAATGACCCTTTCCCTCGAGCTGACAGTGGCGGCAGCACCGTCACCGAGGTGCTGGTCATCAGCCATGGAGCCGCCTCCGGCGAGAACACCCCAGGAGGCTGATATTACGATGGATGAAGGAATAAGGATTAGCAAAAGGCTGATCTTGGGGATGCTCGAGGCACCCCAAGATAATATTCAAGAAGTATCAAGCAACTAAGCTTGGGGATGCCCCCGAGCGGCATCCCCTCTTTCTTCTAACAACCGTCGGCTTGGAGCTATATTTTTATTCGTCACATATTATGAGTTTTGCTTGGAGCGTCTTGTATGATTTAAGTCTTTGCTTGTTTTGATTTTTATTTTAAGTCTTGAATCCTTGCTGGACACACCTTTTTGAGAGAGCCAAAAATTATGCTATGCTTGCTCCTATGCTTCACTTAAATTTTTTGAGCCATGGAATTGCTCTAGTGCTTCACATATATCTTTTTGAGCACGGTGTGCTTTGTTAATTTTGAAGAAATGCTCTCATGCTTCACTCAGATTTATTTGGGAGTTAGTAATTTTTTAAGAAATACTCTCTTGCTTCACTTAGATTATTTTGAGAGAAAGAAATATTATGCTCATGTTCTTCACTTAAATTTGTTTGAGCTTATTAAAAGCAACATATGAAACTAGTCCCAAAGTGATAGATATCTAAGGAGGATATAATAATTTTTTTCCTGAAGATCATCCGACAAAGTAAACTTGGTTCTTAGTAATGGTTTTGAGATATGACGATATGATATGTGAGTCATGTTGATGAGTAATTATGCTTTAGTAAGAATATTGGTGTTAAGGTTTGTGATTCCCTATCCAAGCACGAAAGTCAAAAGTTATGCAATGAAATTATATCCTACATGTGGTGCATTATTCGGTGTTACTTATGCTTAATGCGGGGGTACAAGATTTTTCTTTTCTTGGTTGGACGCTTCTCAATCTTTTTGCTAGCCTTCATTTTGCACTAAGTATGACCACTACTTGTGCACCCAAAACCCTTTAAACCGGTTTTTCCATATGAGTCCACTATACCTACCTATATGCAGTATTTCCATGTCGTTCTAGGCAAATTTGCATGTGCCATCTCTAATTTTCAAAATAAATTTCTCTTTTGTGTGCTCGTACCGCTCGCAAGGCGGTGAGGGGTGGCCGATGTTTTCCATGCTAGATGTGTTGTCACAATGAGTGTTTATTTACTTGTCGTTGCACGAGAGTATGACAAAGGTATTACAAATGCCCAGTCCCTAAATGAAAAATGAATTTACTTTATGTTGTCAAATAATAAATTCTTTGGAAAGTGTTGGTATGGAGGGAACCCGTGGATACAGTTAGCCATGGAAGTGAAAGTATGGTGGAAAAAGGAATAAACTTTATTTTCTGTTTGGGAACCACCTATGATATATCTAGCATGGAAAGTGCTGGGAACTCTAAATCCTTTTTGTTGGTGGGAAAGTATGCCTCCTAAAATGTTTTCATCTCTCAATTTTCGCTTTGAGCTCTGGCACCTCTACAAATCCCTACTTCCCTCTGCGAAGGGCCTTTCTTTTACCTTATGCAATTTTTATTTTGAATTTGAGTCTCCATCTTCTCTTATAAAGCACCAACTAAGGGGCACTATGATCGTATTTGAGCATTGGGTGTAGCTAATATTCGAGTGTGTTTCATGAATGGATCAATGATTGAGCATGATGGGCTAGGGATACTTGCTTTAGTGTTGATATTTTGAAAGACATGGTTGCTTGTTGATATGCTTGAGTATTAAAGTCTTCATGTAAACACTAGACTATTGCTTTGAACCATATAAAAGTCCAAATGTCCATGCTACAAAGAAAAGATTATGTGATGAACATGATAGTAGCATTCCACATCAAAAATTCCATTTTTATCATTTACCTACTCGAGGACGAGCATGAATTAAGCTTTAGGATGCTGATACATCTTCAATGTAAATATAATTTTTGATTGTTCGATGCTATTATATTATCATTCTTGGATGTTTTACAATCATTTTATAATCATTTTATATCATTTTCTGGCACTAACCTATTGACATAGTGCCCAGTGCCAGTTTTCTGCTTGTTTTTTACATAGCAGGAAATCAATACCAAATGGAGTCCAAACGCAGCGAAACTTTTTGTCGATATTTTCTTGACCAGAAGACACCTGTTGGTTCAAAGAAGTACCAGAGGGGTGCTCTGAGGGGAGCACAACCCACCAGGGCGCGCCTGGGGGCCCAGGCGTGCCCAGGTGGGTTCTGCCCACCTCGGTGGCCTCCCGCACTGCGTCTTTGCTCTATAAATGCCCCAATATTACAGAAACCCCAAGGAGTCGACGAAAATCAATTCCAGCCGCCACAAGTTCCAGAAACACCAGATCCAATCTAGACACCATGACGGGGGGGTTCATCATCCTCATTGGTGCCTCTCCGATGATGCGTGAGTAGTTCATTGTAGACCTGGGTTCCGTAGTTAGTAGCTAGATGGCTTTCTCTCTCTCGTTTGAATCTCAATACTATGGTCTCTTGGAGATCCATATGATGTAACTCTTTTTGCAGTGTGTTTTTTGGGATCCGATGAACTTTGAGTTTATAATCAAATCTACGTTTTTATCCACGAAAGTTATTTGAGTCTTCTTTCATCTCTTATATGCATGATTTCTTATAGCCTCGTATTTCTTCTCCAATATTTTGGTTTTCTTTGGCCAACTTGATCTATTTATCTTGCAATGGGAAGAGTTGCTTTGTAATGGGTTCGATCTTACGATGCTTGATCAAGTGACAGAAGGGGAACCGACACGTATGTATCGTTGCTATTAAGGATAACAAGATGGGGGTCTATTTCTACATAAATAGATCTTGTCTACATCATGTCATCGTTCTTATTGCATTACTCTGTTTTTCCATGAACTTAATACACTAGATGCATGCTGGATAGCGGTCGATATGTGGAGTAATAGTAGTAGATGCAGGCAGGAGTCGGTCAACTAATCTTGGACGTGATGCCCATATAATGATCATTGCCTGGATATCGTCATGATTATTTGAAGTCTATCTATTGCCCAACAGTAATTTGTTTTCCCACCATTTGCTATTTTTCTCGAGAGAAGCCACTAGTGAAACCTACGGCCCCCGGGTCTCTTTTTTAATATATTTGCCTTCGTGATCTATTTTTATTTGCTTTTATTTTCAGATCTATTAATCCAAAAATATACAAAAATACTTTGCTGCACTTTATTTTATTTGCGATCTATTTATCCAATCTATTACAACTTTCTCCCGTCCACTTGCGAATTTCTAGCGCCGTTACCCAAAAGGGATTGACAACCCCTTTAACAGGTGGGTTGCGAGTATTTGTTATTTGTATGTAGGAGTTGTTTACGTTGTGTTGCATGGTTCTCCTACTGGTTCGATAACCTTGGTCTCATCACTGAGCGAAATACCTACTGTTGTTGTGCTGCATCATCCCTTCCTCTTTGGGGAAATACCGACATAGTTCTAGCAGACATCAGGTCTCTGATTGGACTGCCGCATTTGGACCATCCTGCAGTAGTGTAGATCCACATTTCCACCGATCGCTTTGTCCTCTATGTGAGGGCAAGCCCTTGGATCTAGATCTTGGAGTTGTTGCTGTTCTCCTTGTTCTTCCTCTCATATTCCTCCATAGCTTTTATTGTTGTGGTGGGATTTAGGAGTGAGGGACTTGACCACTTCATGTGTTCTTGCCATTGCATTACACTACTACAGGATGCTGCTAACGCGACACTACGATCAAAGACCCTTCGAGAAACTATGTGCGATGCAATAATCGCAAACGGTGGTGTAAGAGAACTATCTAAAATGTGGAAAAAGCGATGACGGATGCATCGAACAAGATTCATAGTTTAGTTGCATGTGCGATGCAGGGCATACGGTTCAGTTCAATTAACTGTTTGCGATGAGGAGGAACAAAAGAAATGGGCAGCTAGATGAAGGCGTGTGCGATATACAACATACGGTTCACTCGGATGAACTGTTTGTGATTAGGAAACACAAAGGAAACGGTCAGCCAGATCAAGATGTGTGTGATATACAACATGCGGTTCACTCGGATGAACTGTTTGTGTTGAGACAAGAGAACATAAACGGTTCAATATAACAAGATGTGTGTGATACGCGGCAAACAGGTCTGCAATCAGAAATGTGTGGGAAGACCGATACCAACATAGACGATTCCTGTTAACAAGCCATGTGTGTTGTGAGCAAACGATTGCTGGTATACAATTGTCAGTGATGGATGAAATCATCACCGACGGGTTCCCTTGTTTAGTCCGTGTGCATGTGATTTGGTCTGTCTACAGAGCATCATCATATATAAAAATACAGCATTGCATAACCAAATTAAGCATAAAATTACACAAGTGACTACACAGATAACATTTTCACACACCAAAGTAAGAAATTACATGCATACTAAACTAGGAGAAACGAGGATCTAATCATCTACTTCTTGTTGCGACGATGCTTGCCATTGCTCTGCTTCCGGCTGGATCCCTAGCCATTTTTGGGAAGGAGGCACTTCCTCATGTCAACGATCCGCCTGTACATGTCGTAGCACGTGTATGCCTCCTTTGTCAAGTTTCTCCATCCATGCCGAGTGCCAGGCATGCTTGTCGTTGTTGCAGGAATCCTTCATGTCTTTGTACTAGGGGTCGATGATGGCCTCGGCGAGGTGAACCAGTGAGTCCTCTCATGCTCCTTTCTTCCCAGATCTTGTATTGGCCCTAGATGTCGACAAGATTCTGGCAGGCGATGCCTGAATTCTTGAGCACCTTGACATGGTTGGTGATGTCGACCGTAGCGAACATGTAGTGAGGGTTGTTGACAAACCTAGTGAAATGCTTGCAAGGCCTTGTGGCCAGGCAGTAGTGGTAGACGATGACATGGTGGACCACACACATCTGGGCAACGACGACCTTGGGACGAGACCCGGCACGAGCGTGGGTGTGCTTGATGTTCAACCTGACCACCTTGTACTTCTCGTCGGCAAGCAACAACTCCATGATGCGGATGGAGTGCTCCACCTAGACCGGGTGGTTAGTGTACACCACCGAGAACTCCTCGAACCTTCGGTGGGTGTCCACCACGGCTTGGATGGTCAACTGCTACTCGTCATCGGCAGCCGCTCAGAGCACCATTGGAGCCCCGCTGGATACTCTCTAAGAATTTGTCGTGGTGGGTGTGCTTCTTGCAATGGTGGGGTGCGATCGAAAGGTTGAAGAGACACAAAGGTTAAATAGCCGCTCTAATATTTAACAAATGGGGGCCATCCGGCCTGTAATCGTCACGTCTTGTCACGGCGTTCATAGCGGAGGATTCCAGTGCACGCTTGACAACACCGCACCATAGTGAGCATTCCAGTGCTTGGCAGCACCGCACCGCTGTTTGACCATGCGTGGGCTCGAAGAGGCACCAAATGTATCATCGGTGAGCCTGTTCCCGTGCTACCGTGCAGTTTACCGTGCAAGCTTCCCGCCCGGCTTGGTTTGCCACGCGTCAGCTAGAAGAGGGACAAATCATGGGCATTTATTGGCAAAAAACCTTGTAAAAACGAAGTGTGTGGAATGAATTCGGTCGTAAGTTTACCCGTGGGTGATGAGGTCAAAGTTAAACATATGGGTGATGATGGACACTCGAGAGCGATAATTAATTCTGCGCTCTACAGGGCACACGGTGGAAGAAACCAACTGTGTGCAATAATGTCCAAGATCGCAGTCGAGTTAGCTATACAGATCGTGTGTTGTGAGATCGACAAGGTAAACAGATTCGAGAATGGTTAATAAAATCAAATCTAAGACCATTGCATATTAAGTTCAAAATAGTGCTACTAATATACGAGTCTCATACGATGCCATTTCAACGATTGTACCACAAACGCTCGAAATATTACAAGGTTCAAATCCCAGAGTTATATGGCTCAAATTCGAAGATTACAAGGTTCAAACTACTATTAGAAATGAAATTCCGCTCATCAGCTGCAAACCCTCGCACTGATCCGCTGAACATGGATATCAGAGAGGTTCAAACTAATATTACCACTTCTAAGTATGGTTTTGAAACCTCACAACTTTTGCAAAGAGGTCAGCCACTGAGAAGTCATGTACGGGGTTGACACGATATGTTCCGATTACTTTGTCATCTAAAGTTCCAAAATGAAATTCAGCATTTTTGGATCCTATTCCATTCTGCCGCAGGCGCCAGTGCTGATCAAAAAAACCATTCATTTTTTGGAAATAAATGTAAGGCAAACCTCATTACCTTCAGCACCCTTGCTCTGAAAACAAAGAACCTGGCAAATATAATATCCTGTAAGGTCCCTCGGTAGGAGTTCAAAGTAATTTCTGAGAGATGCAGATCTAGGCATTCGACGTGGTTGTTATATTGTATCACATTATCCACCACTGGGCCTAATCTTATCTGCAAAAGAAGAAAACATGTTAGTGCCTAGATGCAGTTTTGAACACTACTACATGCCTATTTGATTTGCAGGATTTGTAAAATGCACTAACATGCCATCTTTGACCTGACATGATTAACATGGGAATTAACATGCCATCTTCCATCTTCACAAGATGTTGGAATGGATGAAAAGTTCCCTAAGAAAACTAGTACAGATGAATCCAAAGGAGAAATGCATATGGATTGTAACCATATGGATCAAGCATTGTCATTGTAAACTTGGAAAAGGAGACATGTATGTAGTGAAATCTTCCAAAAGAATCCTTCAGAA